>VDFB02000015.1:308749487-308850688 GCA_007258455.2 Sequoia sempervirens
TATCTGAAGTAATCTGAGATGTGTTCTCATGCATAATGAAGCATGTTGTGGCATCCATGTGTCATCTTCCTAGTGGGAATCATGCACATCAATGTTCATTTGTGTTTTCATTAGGTTTGGTTGACCTAGTGTTTACACTTTATTCAAAGAATAAAATTTAATTAAGGAAGTGTGTGGTTGATTCAAGAAATTTTATTTTTGGTCTTGGTTAAGTATTTTTTTGTCCACTCTCATTCCTTTCCATCGCGGGAATGTTGAGTTTCTAACCTAATTTGAATTTATGAGATGAGTTTTTGTGGAAAACCTTGGAGAAAGGTTCTAAGGTTGAAGATGGTATAAATGCAAGTTGAATTGTGAAGATTTGTATGAGAGGGTGATGCAAAGTGACAAAGTGAGCCACAAATCATAAGAGAAAAAGTGTATGAAATTTTGTTGAGTCAACAATTCTTCATTGTGTTGGATTCCTGAAGGTAGTGAGCTAAAGGTTTCTACAATCCTTTATTCAAGGTTACAGATGTGTGTTAATTGTTGTGGTGGATCTTTTGTTCTCTTTTATATCTATAGGTAGTGAGCCTCCTTGTTGGACAGTGAGTCCTTTTTGTAGGCAATGAGCCTCCCTTTTGGACAGTGAGTCCTTTCTATAGGCAACAAGCCTTTGTACTTGGACAGTGAGTCCTCTTCTGAGTAGTAAGCCCTTGGTAGTGAGCCTCTGTATTTAGTTTTAAAATCTCTTTATATTATGAATTAACCCTCACCAAGTTTTTTCCCTCATTGGGTTTTCCATGTAAAAATCTGTGTTCATTGAGTTGATTTGCTTTATGTCATTTGTGTTTCACGCTCATACTTAATAATAGAATAGTGTGGTTGTGGAATTGATAAGTGTTGAAGTTTTTAAGTTTTAATTTTGTGGCAACCAATTCACCCCCCTCTCAGTTGTCCTATGCTTGTTTAATAATATGCCCCTCTAGGCGATTTAGTCCCAATACATGTGGTTTTACCTAATTTTTGGGTATTTTGTGTGGATTGTTTATCAACATTTAAATCCCTAAAAAATATTGATTTGGACTCATACACCCCTCTGGGAAATTTAGTCTCGTGTTAGACCTAAAACTACATTTTATAGTATTAAAAACTCTATTTCTGTGTTTCAATTTGCTATTATTAGATTTTTATTTTAGTTTGCAAAGTTTTTGTTTCATTCATTTCATTGCATCTACCTTAATTTAATTTGAATCAAAGTATACCATTTATCTTATGTTCATTGCATTGATCTTGCATTCATTGATTGTCCCTTGCATGAGCTTTACAACTTGGTGTCTTATTGCTAATACTATAGTGAGACAAAGTTCAAGACTCATGTCATCCCACAATAGAACTGTTGGCATATGGATTTGAGAGATCATTTTTGGCTACTTGTGTTGTCATTGATGGCAACTGGAGTTAGCAGTATGGTCCGTAGTGTTAGCATTGCTCCTACCGGCAAGGGAAGTAAGATTCTGTAATCTACTGATAGAAAGAATGAAGAGAAAAACATCTGGTTGATAAGTTGATCTCATCACTTCACTGGATCATTATTTCATGGTGTGGATCTCCCAGGAAGCCTTCCTAGCATGTATACTATCCTACTAGTGAATTTTGTGGTGTTGCATTAGTCAGAGTTTGAGTTAAGAGGTTCGGTAGTATGGTTCATGGTTTATTCTCTCATTTTGGCCGACATGTTTTATATGGTGTATTGCGGATGTATGTGGAGTATGTATTTAGTAATTTCTTATGTTTGGAACTTTTTTTTGGGTCCCTACTATAGTCTAGCCAACTTGTGTGGGTACGCATAAACTCCAATTAATGATTTGAGCCGACATAAGCAAGAATATTATATTTTGTTATGAAGTTGACATACTATGAATTCCTAATTAGCGAGTATATAAAGGAGATCAGAAAATCATTTTGAGTGTGATGTAGCTGTGGTAGAGATAGAAGTGTATGCCTATAAAGAAGAGAGAGAAAAAGGACAGATTAGTTATTTAAGGGTAGAAAAATTTTTGTATGCTAAGCAGAGCAGAGGAAAAGTGCAAACTGGTCAAAAGATCCAAAATCTAATTATGAGCTTCATTGGAACTGAATCCAGGCAGTTGTAGATGCTATATTCTTAGTTCAATTTTTTTTGTAATTTCAATTATACTTTTTAAGGCAGTGAGCCTTTCTCTCTTAAGTAGTGAGCTCTAGGTAGTGTGTCTGAATGCAAGTGCATTCCCCTCTTTTATCATACTTTTAACAAAGTATACATTGTGGATTAATCTCCACCATGGTTTCTCCCTTAACAAGGTTTCCACGTAAATTTTTTTGGTGTTATGGTGTTCATTAATGTGATTGCTTGTTTCCATCTGTCTATATGTTGTGAATGTTTTTTTAAGTTCAATTATTCTTGTTGATAGTTTTAGGTCTGATTTGAAAGTCAAATATTATTGAACACTGATTCACCCCCCCTCTCAATGTTCCTAGTGTCCAACAATTGGTATCAGAGTAGGTTCCTCTTCTGGAGTTTAACAGCTTGAGGTGGATCTTGAATTACAATGGATACAGCTGGTGGTCTTCAACAGTAGCTTATGGTTGCACTTGATGATCTTGATCAATCCAAAGAAGAGGTCATGGAACTAAAAACAAATCTTGTGGATGCCAAAAAATTCATTCAATCATTGAAGGATAAGATAAATGAGTCAAGGGAAAAGAGGAAGGAACTATGCGATCAATTGAAGCAAAAAGAAAGAAAAGGTCTGGATGATGTCCATCTGAATCAAACCCTAAGGGAAATAATAGAAGAATGTGAAAATATTTCTAAAGAAAATACAACTCTAAAGCTTGAAATGGAATATGTGGTGATGAATTTTACCAAAGAGATTGAAGAAAGAAAGAAGAATGAGGAGAATCTGGTCTAGTCCCTGAAAGAAAAATTTGAAGAATGCAGTAGAACTAACAGTGGATTCATTCAGTTGGAAATTGAACTGCAACAATCCAAAAATAATGAACAAGAGCTTGAGAGACAAGTAGTTATCCTTAGAAATGAGCTTGCTACTACAAATGAATTCAAGGAGAAATTTGGGATAAGCTTTGCTAGGCTTGATGAGATAACCAAATGACAAAAGGATACAAATGACAAGTGAGGTCTTGGATATGAGAAGGGTGAAAGTTCTGAATTTGAATAGAAGAACCTTGAAAAGAACAACAAAGGAAGAAGACATCTGGTAGGGCAACCCAATGCTCAAAAATTTAATGGATATTGCTTTACTTGAAATAAATTTGGACTATGGCTTCTTAGCGTAGAAGAAAGATAAACCCTAGCACTCCATCATTTTTTGGTCAATGTTTTAAATGCAAAATGTTTGGTCATAAGGCATTGGAATGCAAAAGTATGTCTGTCAGTGCAAGTAGTATCAGGAGAACCCCAATCCTAATACTTCCTTGCAAAACAAAGAGAAACAAACACATTAAGTTAGATATTGGTAAGCATGAAATGTATGATTCCCCATGAAATCCATTTACAAACTTCAAATTAGGAAAGAAAACAATGAAGAACACAATAAAACAAGAAAATATAGATTCAATCCTAATTAGAATAGAAAACACATGATCCCATGGGGGAATTGGTGCCAATTTGATGTGAAAATTGGCCCTTTCCCAATTCTTAGATGCAAGCTTGATATGTTGATGATGATTGATCCACTTTGTTGATGAAGGATGAGAGCTCCAAGCCAAAATTTGCAAAAAACCTAACTAAGAACTCAATGGTGATGGATGGAAATGGCTAAATATTTTAGCATAATAACTTTGCATAATTTGTGGATGTTGAAATGAGGATATGAGCACTTTATTTATAGAATTCCAAGATGAATGAATGTCCAAATTTGAGCAATGTGGGACTAAGAATGAGCCAATGAAAAAATGCCACTTGTCAACTTGTGAATGGATGGAGGATGTGCAAGTTTTGAAGAATGTGCAAAGAGGGGGGAGATTCAAATTCAAAATATGGCTTGAAGGATGAGGTGAAAGGTGAAGTTAATGTCACATGGCTCAAGAAAAGGACTTGTAAGAGATGTTAAATGCCATGTTGGAAGGGACAAGTCCTTTTGGGGGAGATTTCAAATTTGAGGAATATTCCCAATTGGATGCCTTTTTGAATGAAAAATAGATGATTTATAAAACAATTAAATTGATTTTCATGTGCAAGTTGCAAAATATAGAGGATTTGATGGATTAGATTAGATTAATCATGGATTAGATTAATTTAAAGAAGATTAGTGATTTGACCATTTTGACTTAGATTTTAGGATTTAAATAACTCAAAATAGAAAAGAATGATTTAGACTTAGTTAAATAAATATTTTTGATTTATTTAACCAAAGGGGGTGATGTTAGATTAAACTAGATAAATGTTTGATTTATTTAATTTAATTAGATGAACTTTAGAGATTTAATCAAATAATATGGATTATTTAATTAAATAAAGATAGGAAGATGATTGACCTAGCTAATTACATGGAGACAATGATTTAATTAAATTGAGGGATTTATTTAATTAAAAGGGGAATTATGATGACTTTAATCAAATAAGGCTATTCAATTAAATGGTTAGACAAAGGGATAATTCAGGATGAAGCGATGTTAGTAGATCAAGATCGAGTGTATGTACATTTTACGTGTCTACATTTTTCCCCTCTTTGAAGCAATGCACTTGTTGCGTTGGTTCAAAGAATAACCTTGCCATGATCAAAGGTCAAAAATTCTCTAATTTTTTGGATGCCCCACTGCTGCCCCAGCGAATGAAGAATTACACTGGTATATTGCCCCCTCGAGAGATCGGGTGAAGAGGTTTGATTTGAGGGTCGATCTCTCGACAAAGAGGTTCAAGATTAGTTCAACTCGAATATTTGATGTAGACAGATTTGATGATGTAGACAGTCATCAGCCATGGGTAGCCTCATGCCTATTTTGATATATTACACCCACTTGATCCTGATTTGTACCATGATAGTTACATTATTGATGATGAGATGATTATGATGTTTATATGTTTAATTAAATGAGATGAATAATTAGTTAGAAGAAGGGTGAATTAATCCAATAAATTTAATTATTTGATTAATAGTTGAATTTTTTGATTTTAATTAAATAATGTTGGTTATTCAATTAATTGACGAATTTGAAGTGATTTAGGAAGAAAAAGTGTTAGTTAATCAAAATAAGATGCATATTATCAATCAAGACTTTCTCAGTGTCTACAACTATAACTCACATTTTTTAGAAGCTCTTAGAAAAGCCATGTTGAATCTATCCAAAGATATTTCTTCAGATACTAGGAAGAAACTATTGCAGAAAGATGACAACATTTTATGTCAACTTTGCAACATTGTGAGCAATAATGCAACATACTCAGAGCCATGATTTTAACTCCACCAACCTACATCAAATATTTTAGAACTAGATCCACTGCATCTTCTAACTCTCCTTTATCATGAATGACACCTTTTAAAATCCATGACAACTAAATTTCAACCAAACATGACCAGAGTACCATATGCGAGTGTTTTTGGTAGTCTGATGTATGCTATGGTCTGTACGAGGCCAAAAAGTGCCCAAGAAGTGGGAGTCTTGAGTCATTTTATGGCTAATCCTGGATGGGTGCATTGTGATGCAACAAAGACAATGTTTAGATACTTGAGGGGTACTTCTAATTATTCTTTATGTTTTCATGGTTATCCTACTAGACCTTGCCACTTAGTGAGTATTCATGGATATGTGGATTCATATTGGGAAAGTGAGATTGATAGCAAAATATCCACCATTGGATATGTATTCATGATATATGGTGGCACTAACAAGTGGATGAGTAAGCAGCAGGTTGTAGTCACTTTTTCCACTACAAAAGTAGAGTACATGGTAGCTACTCATGCTTGTAAGGAATCCATTTGGCTTAAGCATTTGTGTTATGATATTGGTTTTGATGCAGGGAAGATTACTATCTGTTGTGACAGTCAGAGTGCCATTTACTTGGAAAAGAATCCTACTTTCCTTGTCATAACAAAGCACATTGATGTTCAATTTCATTTTGTTTGTGATATGGTGGAAGATGGAAAGGTGAAGTAAGAGAAGGTCGACACCCTAACGAATGTTGCAGATGCATTGAAAATGCTAGTGATCACAAAGAAGTTCAGATGGTTTTCAGAGTCTATGGGCCTCACGGCATCTAGCAATTAAATCTTGTTACTTTCATTGGCTCTTCAAAGGTGTTTGACAAGTGGGAGAATGTTAGGAAAAAGGTGTCTCAACCTTTCATTTTTCTATAGCTTTAATTTTTCCATAATATTAAATTTTGTTAATTTTATCACTTTGTCTTATGAGTTACAACTTACAATTTCTATTTAGATGAGGAGTCAAATTGAAATGTTGATTTTTATAGGTGGAGTTGTGCATAAAGTATTTTTCAATTTTCATGTTGAGTTTACATGGAAATGTGAGTTTTTGAGGTGCAGTTATTTTGGCAAGTGTAGATTTTTGTAGTGTGACATGTGGTGACAATTGGAAACTTACCATTATGTGTGTGTAATTTTTTTAGAACTTTCCATGTTGCATCTTCAGCCTTTGGTAGTTTATTTAGAAATGTTTATTTTATTCATTGTAATCTATTATATATTGAGCACTTGTGTATTTTGGAGTAGGATGAAGTTGTGTTGAGATAACATTATGCTGTAAAATTTACTCTAGAATTGTAGCATAGACAAACTCCTATAGAAGCTTGTGTTGCAAGTTTATTGTAATCGTTGTTTACAAATAATACATTATTTAGGGTTTTGGAGTGGGGATTTTTTCTCGAAAGGGTTTTCCCCACATATATTTAGTTTTTATATCTCTAATGTTGTTTATCTTTACTTATTATGTGCATCTTCTTTATTGTAATTGAATAAGTGTTTGAAATTGTCAAAATTCTTATGTTCTCTCCTTTGATAGATTAGTGTTGAAAGATTTTTTGCATGCCTAGCTTCCTTTAAGTTCATTGGAGGTTATATATCTAGCTAGCTTTGCTTAGGCTTTCATAAAAATAAAATTTGGTTGATAACTTGGTGTTACATGGTTTAGTTTCATGGACCTTGAGGTTTGAAAATAATGTTGGTACACGTTAATGGTTGTAAGGTGGGTAGTCACATTAATTACTTTCAGTTTGTTTTCAAGTGATATTTGAGTTGGAAGAACCTTTGGATGTCTACAACATGAAGAAATATTCTTTAGGTATGCAACCCCAATTTTTTTTCTCTAATGGTATGTGTAGACATGTAAAATATACTGATTTATCCCGTGCACTTGATCCCGATTAACTAACATAATTTCATCCTAAATCACATCTTCAACTTATCATCACTATTCGTCCCTTAATTAAATAAATAATCATTTATCTAATTAAGTCATCATCTCCTGTTAATTAAATAAATCAATTTTATTTAATTAATTATGTAATCCCCATTTTAATTGAATAATCCATTTTATTTAATTAAATCTCTAAGTTCATTCTATTAAATTAAATCAATCTTTATTTAATTTAATCCAACATCATCCCTCTTTAGTTAAATAAACCAAAATATTTATTTAATTAAGTCTAAAATCATTTTCCTCTTTTTTTGATTTAAATTAATCCAAAAATCTAAGTCAAAAGTCAAAAAAACCTAATCTCCTATTAAATTAATCAAATCCTGATTAATTTAATCCTAATCACCTAAATCCTCTAGATTTTGCAACTTGCACAATTAAATCATTTATTAGATTTAATAATTCTCTATTTACTTTCAAAATGGCATCAAAGAGGGAATATTCTCCAAGTTTGAAATCTCCCTCCAAATTGACATGTACATCCAACAAAGCATTTAAGAGCTCTTACATGTCTCTTACATGTCTCTTACACAAGTCAACTTGGAATTAACTCTCTTCTTTCATTCCCCCTAAACATGTCATCTCATCAAATTCAAATTTCAAACTTGCACATTGATCAAAATGTGCTCAAGCTTCCTCCATTCACATTTGGACAAGTGGTACCTTGCCATTGGTTGAATGTTAGTCCCACATTGCTCTCTTTTGGACATTCTTCTAACTTTACATTCTATAAATAAGAGGTCTTATTCCTCATTTGATCATCCACAACTTGAGTAAACTTACTATACTCAAATTCATAGCACTTTTCATCCATCTCATTGAGTTTTATAGCTAGGTTATGCAGATTTTATCTTGGAGCATTCATCAATCTTCATGAAAGTGGATCACTCTTCATCATCAATCAACAAAGCTTGCATAGGATTTGGGAAAGGGCCAATTTCCACATCAAATTGGCACCAACTCCCCCAAGAGATCAAGAGTTTGCATTGCATTTAAATAGGATTTACTATCTTTCGTTTATGCTTGTTTATGTTCTTCATTTCATTCCTTTTTATTGCAATTTGAATGGATTTCTTGGGGAATCATGATACTAACCTTGCATTTGATCTAATATAGTGTTTGTCTCTTGTGTTTTTTGCAGGTTGGGAATCTTGGTTCACGGTATGCAGCTTCTTCTTATGCTCTAATATAAAATTTCTATGCAATGTATTAAAAATATATGATGATTTATATGGTTGAATACGTAGTTTCAAGTAGATTTTTATCAACCCATGCTCTATTCTAAACAAAGAAACTTCTAACTGAGTGCAACTTTGATTATACAATGTATAGTTTAAGAAATTTTACGGGGCATTAAATTGGATTATAAATATATGTATTTTTACAAAAATAAATAAACTAGCAATCACACCTTTCATGTGCAATGGGTACGCTAAAGAGGTATGGAAGATTGATTAAGGAAATTCTAATATTTTTTTTGTATAAAATTATCTTGTGGAAGGTTAATTGGTAGTGCATTTATCAAATTATGTTGTTTTCGCAACAAAGGTCTTAATGGAGAATTGAAAGCTTCAAATTATCTATGCATTTGCTTATAGGGATACAAACATGATTAGAAGAAAACCTCTGAATTAGAAAGATAATTAGTCTCCATTTCCAACAAGCTCATGCTATGTTTATAATAGGGAGAGAGGGAGAGAGGGGAAGAGATAGGGATAGAAAGAGGGAGAGATAAAGGGAGGAAGAGCAAGAGAGAGAGGGGTAAGAAGATAGAGATAGAGAGGAAGATAGAGATGGAGATGGGGATGGCAATGAAGGAGAGGGATATGGAGAGAAGGAGAGGGAGAGATAAAGATATATAGAGATGAAAGAGACAAATATATAGAGAGGGAGAGAGGGAGAGAATGTGAGAGGGAGATATAGAAAGATAAAGATAGAGATAGGAAATGATGTATAGATGGAGGTAGAGAGAGATGGAGAGATAATGAGATAGAGATAAAGGGAGAGATGGAAGAAGAAATATAGAGAGATGAAAGGTAAAGAGATATAGATATAGAGGTCTAGGTAGAGGGAGAGGGAGAGGGAGAGAGATATGTATGGATAAAGAGAGGGAGACATGCGTAGAGATAGAGTAGTAGAGAGGAAGATTGAGATGGAGATGAAGATAGTGAGATAGAAATAGTGGGAGAGAGATAGAGAGAGACATAGAGGGAGAGAAAAAGATAGAGAGAGGAACAGATAGAGAGATATAGAGGAAGAGAGAGGGAGAGGTAGGGAGAGATAAAAATTATGAGATAGAGTGATAGAGAGGCATATAAAAATATATAGAGAGGGGGAAATATAAAAAGATAAAGAGACAAACAAACATAAAGAAGTAGATATCAAAAAAAAGAGATGGATAGAGGGAGATATAGAGGGAGAGGGAGAGGGAGGGAGAGATAAAGGAGAGATAGAGATATGTGGGAAGAGAAAGAGAGAGATATAGATATATGAGAAGAGAAAGGGAGAGAGAGGTAGAGATAGAGAGATAGATATGGGAAAGGGAGGGAGAAATAAGGAGTGTCTATGTATATGACTAAGATTGAAAGAGATATGGAGAGAGATAGAGAGGGAGATAGTCATATATAAATAGACAGAGAGAGAAGGAGAGAAATGTTTACAATAGACACTGCACATGTTTTCTGGTGTTGTCATTGATGGCAACCCTTTTCATCTAGTCAAACCACATGTCGTAATTTTCTCATATTGGAAAAGAGTTTGAAGATCAGTGGTTATCTGTTTAGTTAGAACAGAGCATCTGGTAGATTCGTGTTCTTCAATTCATATGCAGATTTTATGTTATTATTTTGTGTTGTGGATCTCAGGGAGTATTGTTCGATGCATAATCTATGCTATTTGTAAATCTTGGTGCCTTATATCAATTTCGGTGAAATTTAGAAGGTTTGGTGAACTAATTTTATGTTCATCATTGTATGAAGGCTGACTTGGTGAATATAGTGTGTTGCGGATATTTGAGGAATTATTGTTTAAGTATTTTTGTGTTTGAATATTTTGGTTTGGGTCCTCACTATGTTGTGGCCAAATCTTGTGGATGGGAATTTATTATTATGGATGATTTGAGCCAACTATTTTTGAATATTTCTTATTTTGTTGAGGCCGACATGAAGTGATTGAATTCTTGGTGGCAGATAAATATAAGTGATCGATTATATCATTTTGTTGTGTGTTCAATGTGAGCTGATGTATGTTGTGAATGTCAAAAGGTCAGTAGAGTGATTATGCATTGTTTCACTTTTGCATTAAGGATTTTTGGTGTGAATTGAAGTAGAATAGAGTAGAAGAGTAGAATCAATTAGAAGGTCCAGAATTCGATTGTTGAGCCTAACCAGAACTGTAATTAGGCATTTTTTAGATGCTACTTTATTAGTTCAAATCCTTGGAAGTATTCCAAACTTTTGTAAGGCGGTGAGCCTTTCAGTTTTTGAGCAGTGAGCTCTAGGCAGTGTGCCTGAATGCAAGTGCATTCTCATTTTGTAATTTTTTCTTTTGAGTATACTCAGAACAATATTATGGATTGACCTCCACCGTGGTTTTTCCCCTAACATTATTTCCACGTAAAAAATCCTTGTGTTATGGTGTTGTGGTTATTTTTCTTATGTGCATGCATCTTTATTTTGGTTGAATGTTATCAGCACATTAAGGATCAAATTAATAAAGTTGAAAAATTACACAACACTGATTCACCCCCCCTTCTCAGTGTTGCTTGATTCCAACAATTGGTATCAGAGCTTAGTTCCTTGGAAGAAGTTTAAAAGCTTGGGGAAGATCTTGGAGAGTGTCTCAATGGATTCAAGCAGTCTTCAACAACAACTTATGGTGGCCCTAGATGATCTTGATCTAGAAAAGCTGAAGTCTAGGAATTACAAGAAAATCTCATGAATGTTGAGAGATTCATTGACTCATTGAAAGAAAAAATCAACAAGTCTAGGGAGAAGAGAAGGGAACTTTGTGATCAGATCAAGCAAGAAGATAGTAAACACATTGTAGATGAACAACTGAGTCAAGCCCTGAAGGATAAGACAGAAGAATGTGAAAATTTTGCTAGGGATAATGCAGTTCTGAAGGATGAGACATAATCTATTATGATGAGGATGACTAAGGAAATTGAAGACAGGAAGAGGAATGAAGAAAAGCTTTCCCAATCCTTGAAAGAAAAATATGAAGAATGTAGTCGAATTACTAATGGATTCATTTAGTTGGAACTTGAGTTAGAACAATCCAAACACAATGAGGAAGAGCTTGAAAAGCACATTGTTGATCTCAGAGATGAACTTGCTGCTGCAAATGAATTCAAGGAGAAGTTCAATATTAGCTCAGCCAAGCTTGATGAACTGATTAAAAGTCAGAGGATTGATGGTGACAAGCGAGGTCTTGGATATGAGAAAGGAGAAATTTCTGGATCTGGACAAAGGAGGTTTAGATAAGGAAATAAGATGAACACCTGAAGGTATCCGGTAACACAACCTAATGCTCAAAATTTTAATGGTATATGTTATGTTTGCAATAAATCTGGTCATATGGCAGCTCAATGTAGAAGTATAATGAATTCAAGTGGTCCATCATTCTTTGGTCAGTGCTTTAAATGTAACAAGTATGGTCATAAGTCAAATGAATGCAAAAATGTGATGAACAACTTTTTTAGAGATGTTAGATATTATACATGCAATAGATTTGGCCATATTGATAACTAGTGCAGATCAAGAGAAAGTAAGTGGAACAACTAGACTAGACAAAGAAATGGGGTGTGCTACAATTGCAACAAAACTGGTCATATTGCTAGATTCTACAAAAGAGGTCTGGTAAATTAGAGAAGAAACATGCAAAAGGATGAAAAAGGAAAAGGGAAAGTCACTACAGATTAGATCAAGAAGTAGATGAAGAAGAAATGGGTGAAAAAGAGTCCCTCTATTGTAGGAAATGAGCCAACACCAGAATCAACTTTTGGTAATTTCTCCAGGAATTAGGTTAAGGCCTCTAGCCTATGGGGAGCTGTTAAGAAAATATTTCAAAACTGTAGGAAATCAACACCAGGATGTGGATGAATTCATCGATTCTATTGATGATCTATAGATGCTATTGAACAATTGGAGAGAGTATTTATGTAGAATTGAAGGTCCGCATAAGAGTTATCTTTTATAGTGTATGGAAACAAGGTATCTGGATGAGTTAGGTTAAAAGCATTTATTACGTCAAAAAGGTTAGGTGTGTGAATATAAAAGGTTATTTCTATCCTTCATTTGTCACTTTTCATTTTAAGAAGCAGTTTGAAGAGCTCTGAAGCAAACTTTGGCAAAATTTGGTGAGAATTCAAGTGTGAAGGTGATTTGAAGTTCAAACCCTAATCCGGAAAAAAGGTTTTTATCGGGAAAACTTGTAAACCTATGAATTTGTGAAAATGGCTACTCCATTGGTAGTTGAAGTCAAGGATAGACCCTGTCTGAAGTTCAAGTGGTACCCTTTCAAGTCTGTTGATACTGATCCCTTAGGTGCATTTTCGTCTATTTTGTAAGGTTTTTTGCACAATGAAGATATTAGGGCATACATTCGTGCTAATACTAAGGAGTTAGGAAGCTCGTAGTTGCTAAATTTGTATTCCAAACACATTGTTGGAGAGGATTTATGTGTTAAGCCAAAATTCAAAACCCTAGACGAGAAGAAATTCATGTAGATCATGAAATTTCCTGTGTTTGATGAAAGTGAATGGGTTTGGTATATCTTGAGTCGAGTTCATGTTGAATTCATGTGGTTGAAACAAACCTTCAAGATTACAAAAGAGGCTATAAGTGTTGTTACAGGGTTAAATTCCTCTAATGGATTGTCGATTTTGAAGTCTATGAAAAATCAAATTGTCACTGATGCAACTGGTTCGGTATTTGATAGAAGAGCGATGACAATTGATAACATCATTGATGTGGGCATGAATTTTTCCTTGATGGTGATTGTTTATAAGATATATCACTCTAGCCAAGAATATTTTTTATCCGGTATTGCCATATATGCAGCATATCATATGGTAAAGGAGAATGTAGAGTGATTTGTGTGAATTTCTTTGAAGCTAGCTTATGGAAAATATTGGTAATATTAAGAAAGAAAAGATCTTCAGAATTCCTTTAAATATGGTAATTTGTTATTGTGTCTGTTCTTTTACTTCATGAATGAAGTTTTGGGAGTTGGGAAAGTTCATTGACAAAGCGATAAGCCGGTTGTTGTTCAGATTAGAGACATGTTATTCAACCTTGGTGATTTGCAAGCCAGGAAAACTGCAATCTGGGGATATCTCAAAAACTTTCAGAATATAATGCAAGCAAGGGAAAGAATTCCCACTTCTATTGTGGAGAAGTATAAGGAATTTTTTTTCTTTATGGTGGATATTGATCAATGCTCGATGGAAGTGGCAGAACCCAGAACCATTTGGATTATTCCAATGGGTTGTGAAGTTGAGGAGAGAATTTTGGAGCTATACACACAACATCTATTGAGTAAGCCTTTGGATCCATCTAAAGAAAGGTTTGGAACATATGTAGAGAAAAATATGCAAGTCCATGAGCAATTGAAGAAACCAATGATAGTCTGGAGAGTGAGGAAAGAAGTGGAATTTTTTGTAGAAAGCATGGGTATACCTATAGAAGCTATAAGAGAAGCCATAAGGAAAAGAGCCTGTGTAAAAGCTCAAGTGAAGGCATCTGATAAAAGGGAGAAGGATAAGAGCACAAGATTGTATACAACTATTTCAAATGATGAAGAGATAGAATTTGATGAAGACATTAGAGAAATAAAGCATATGAGCACCCCTACAACAATAATAGTCAAGCCCTTTGGTGAAGAGGAGAAAGCAAAGAAGAAGATGAAGCCTGAAAAACCAGGTATGCCCATAGAGGAGGTTGAGAAAGGGATAATTAAGGATGGAAAGCTTAACCCCCCATGTGAAGTGTATGGTACCTTTGATAATATTGGTCAAAGAGTCCTTGACGAGGCTAAAATAAAATATTTGAACAATTTCAATATGACTCTTGTTGAGATAATGACACATTACCTAAGTAATTGTGTGAAATTTTGGAGATGAGGAGATTAGTGTCAGAACTAAAGAAGAGAAGCTGAGAGAACAGGTTCTTGCAAATCTAAGTTCGGTAATGTCTGTTGAAGAAATGAAGTCAATCCTAAAAGAAGAAAAAAGAGAATTCAAAATAAAAACAAGAATAAACAAACTTATGTTGGGTAAGACTAAAGAAGTAGAGAAAGAAACTGAAAGCATTCTGAAGAAAGTTCTATTAAAGAACATAATTAATGTTGTTTCTAAAGAAGAGCATGTGGAAGATATTTCATCTGGTCTAGTAAATGAAGAGGTTATAGTTGAGGACACTCAGATTCCTCTCAATGTACATGATATAGAAGAACCTATGGAGATTGAAGCTCCTAAAATTGTGTCTATTGAAGACAACGAGATATCAGTTGAAGAAGTTGAAGCTCCAAATGACAAGCAAAAATTTGTGGCTATGGAAAATGTGATTGAGGACAAGAAGGTTGAAGTTAAGGGAGTTCGAGTAGAAGCAAGAGACACTGCAGAGGCAGTGAAGAAGTTTCTAGAAGATCAAAAGGAAGAATTTGATCTTGAGTTGGGAGATTCCCCTATTCATTTTTCTATTTTGTCCCCAATTCAGAAAATGAAAGTCGCATCATTTGCACAAGCTAAGTCTAAGGACGAAATTCTAAAGTCTCACATTGAGGACAGTGAGTTATTGAATCTTACATCTGGCATTCTGGAGAAGATCACGCCTACTTATGTTAAGGATCCATCTGGTGAGCTAAAGAAGCTTATAAATTCAGTAAGTACTCATTTTGAGTCACTTGAGAAGTCAACTTTGGTTAAAGTTTAGAAGGAATTTGATGCTAGGAAGATCAGTAGGTTGAAAGGATTGATAGCTAATGACAAATATCTATTAGCTACCTATGTGAAAAATGTTCAAAGTGCATTATCAGAAGGTGGAAGGATTAATAAGTCTTGTTTGTCTTTGTCAAAAATTACTAAGGAAAATGAGAAGAAGGTTAAGGATCTTGAGAAAGAGTTAGTTGTTATTTGTGATGCTTTTGATCCTTTAACTGTTTCTATTGGAGAGTAAGAAGGTCAAGTTATATCTTTACTTGACAAAATAAAGAGTCTGAAGTGCGATAATGACAGAGTTGTGGAAAGAGCTGGTGAACTTAGAGGCCTAATTGGTCCAAAGATGGAGACCATGTTGAATGCTTTGAAGGAAGCATAAGATGCTATGGTAGTTAGTGATCTAGTGAGCCTTGAATCTATAGAACTACAATCCTATTTACTTTGTGGTCACATAATTATTATAGAAAGTCTCAAGAAGTGTTGGGACACAAGCCTGAACCTGTTAAAGACCAATTTTGTAGATATTTTCAAGATTGTGTAAGTTGTTTAAAACAAAGTTTATACATATGCAGTTTGAAGTTTATGTTTGTTTATAGGAGTTTTGTATGCAGATTCCCCATCTATGCTATTGATGTCAAAGGGGGAGAAAAGAACAGTGAAAAATGTATATTCATCTAAGGGGGAGTTGTAGTTTTGAGCTGTGGATGAAGATATTTTTGGAGTTTTGGTTGGCAGTGTATTTTTCTTGGTACTAATCCGACACTTAAAGTCATTTTTCACTAAGTGTTGCCATCAATGCCAAAGGGGGAGATTGTTGGCAAGAGACACTACACATGTTTTCTAGTGTTATCATTGATGGAAACCCTTGTCAGCTAGTCGATCCACATATTGTAATTTTCTCATGCCGGCAAATAGTTTGAAGATTAGTGGTTATCTATTTAGTTAGAGAAGAGCATCTAGTAGATTCGTGTTCTTCGATTCATATGCAGATTTTCTATTATTATTTTGTGTTGTGGATCTTAGGGATCGATGCATAATCTATGTTATTTTTAAATCTTGGTGCCTCGTATCAATTTGGGTGAAAGTTAGAAGGTCTGGTGAACTAATTTTTTGTTCATCAATGTATGAAAGCTGACTTGGTGAATATAGTGTGTCGTGAATATTTGAGGAGTCATTTTTTAAGTATTTTTGTGTTCAAATATTTTGGTTTGGGTCCTCACTATGTTGTGGCCGACTCTTCTGGATGCACATTTATTATTATGGATGATTTGAGTTGACCGTTTGTGAATATTTCTTATTTTGTTAAGGCTGACATGAAGTGATTCAATTCTTGGTGGTGGATATATATAAGTGATTGATTATATCATTTTGGTGTGTGTTTGATGTGATTTGATGTATGTTGCAAATGTCAAAAGGTCAGTAGAGAAATTATGCATAGTTTCACTAGTGCATTAAGAATTTTTAGTGCGAATTGAAGTAGAACAGAGCAAAAGAGAAAAATCAATCAGAAGGTCCAGAATTTGATTGTTGAGCCTAACCGGAACTATAATTAGGAATTTTTAGATGCTACTTTATCATTTCAAATCTTTGGAAGTATTCCAAACATTTGTAAGGTAGTGAGCCTTTCATTTTTTGAGCAATGAGCTCTAAGCAGTGTGCCTGAATGCAAGTGCATTCTCCTTTTGTAATCTTTTATATTAAGTATACTCAGAATAATATTGTGGATTGACATCCACTGTGGTTTTTCCCCTAATAGGGTTTCCACATAAAAAATCCTTGTGTTATGGTGTTGTGGTTATTTGTCTTATGTGCATGTGTCTTTATTTTGGTTGAATGTTATCAGCACGTTAAGGATCAGATTAATAAAGTTAAAAATTGCACAACACTAATTCACCCCCCTCTTAGTGTTGCTTGATTCCAACAAGAAATAGATTAGAGAGAGGATAATTAAAGAGATATAGAAATATGGGGTTATTATGAGAGAGGGAGAGAGATATAGATATAAAGAGGGAGATATAAGGATATAAAGGAGAGACATGAATCATATCTTGGCATGCAATGTGTATTTCAAATGGGTGTGGTAGGTCAATTATGAATTTTTTTGGTCTTCATTACCAATAGGCTCATTCTACTTTTGTAATAATGAAAGAAGAGAGATAAAGTGGGAGAGAGTGAGAGAGAGGGGTAAGGAGATAGAGATATGGGATAAAGATATAGAGGGATATAAAGATAAAGATGGAGATGGTGATGGAGATGGAGAAGGAGATGGATATGGAGAGGATTAAGAGAGGAGAGAGGGATAAATAGAGATGAAAGAGATAAATATATAGAGAGGGGGAGAGAGATATCTAGGGATAGATAGAAAGATAAATATAGAGGTAAAAAGTGATATATAGAGAGAGGTAGAGAGGGAGAAATATAGGGGTAGAGAGACATGGATAGATAATGATATATAGATATAGGGAGAGATGGAAAAATAAATATGGAGAGACATAGATAGAGAGGCAAAGAGAAGAGATAGAGAGGAAAAGAGATATAGATATAGAGGTCTAGGAAGAGGGAGAGGGAGAGAGAAGAGGGGGAGAGATGAGAGAGAAGAGGGGAGAGAGGGAGAGAGGGAGAGAGGTAGAGAGGGAGAGAGGATAAGGGGAAAGAGAGAGATAGGTAGAGGATGGAGAGAGAGAGAAGAGGGGGAGAGAGGGAGAGAGATAAGTAGGAGGAGAGAGAGAAGAAAAATGGAGATATGGAGAGCCCAATAAATAGAGAGGGAGAGGGGAGAGGGAGAGATATATAGAGTGGATGATAGACATAGGGATAGAGAGAGAGAGAGAGAGAGAGAGAGAGAGAGAGAGAGAGAGAGAGAGAGAGAGAGAGAGAGAGAGAGAGAGAGAGAGAGAGAGAGAGAGAGAGAGAGAGAGAGAGATATGAATAGAAAGAGATAGAGAAATATAGATATAGAGTAGGAGAGATGGAGAGAGATGGACTGAATGAGAGAGAGGGGATAGAGGGGTAGATTGACTTAGAATTTCTCACCTTTGGGAGTCTTCAATTACACCATGTAATTGTTTCACTTTACCTATACTTACTTTCCAAATGTAACCTTATGATCATGTAGATACTATTTTGATTATATGTTCTTGAATGTTGATATCCTTTGAAGTCAATTTGTGCTAAATTCCATACAACCTCATCGTTCTAATGACTTTTTGAGAATTGATATTCACATGCTAAAATTAGTTTGAAAAGATATATTTTAATGTATTTTATATAGATTTATTAAAGACATACATGAAAATTTAAAATGAATGAGAATTAGCATGGTTATGTTAATTTAATTGACACATCTTTCACCAATAACAAACTTAGATAAGAAATATAAAATTTATATATTATATTTAATATCTATATATTAATTATTTAATTATGTATCTATTTCATAAATTAAATGCATGTTATAGTTATATTAGTCATTATGTGACTAATCCACTCTCTAATTAATTCTTTTAATTGAACACATGGGAAATAGGTGTGTCTACCTTTTAGGAGAGACAATTTTGGGGACCTACTTCGTACTTTGGCTCATTAGGAAACCAAGATCCCTCAACTAAGAGACTCAATTGAGGGAAAGGGCCTTTTTTCTAGGTGGTTTCCTTAGGTGTGATTAAAAAGGGGGTTCACCACTAAGAAAATACTTAGAAACAAGGAAATGAAAGTAATATTTAAATCTAACTATGTAACCTAGGAAATGAAACTTAAAATCAAAACAATAAATTGAGGATAAACAAAGAAGCACCTGGAAGATGAAGATGGCTTAAACAAGATATGAAATCTTTGAAAATTGTTGTTCTTGATGTGCATTGGGAATCATATGCCAGAATGAGTGATTTGGTCCCAATTAGGGTTTCTGGGTTGAATCTGGAATCTGCTACTGACAAACCAGGATCTATAAAAAACTATTGAAAATAGGTATACTAGGACTCATACACCCAAGGTGGTAATTTAGTCCCAGTATTATGGTTTGACTAAAACTTATGTAGCCTTTAATGATCTTCTATAGCTTTTGTCTTGTCTTATCTCCAAGTTTGAAAGTATGAATTATGTCTTGTAGGTGAGTTTCTGTGAGGATAACAAATTCTTGACAACTTTCTTCAATATTTCAACTTTTCCTTCAAAAGATCTTCAAGCCCTAAAACACCTAAATCTACAATCACACATGAAGAGGAAAACATGTTGTGTTAGGGAATAAGGGTTTAAATTGGTCAAACCCCATTTTGGTAATTAAACCTTGAAATGAAATGAAATAGAATGAAGGAATGATGAATGAAAAATATGCAATGTTGCAACTCACCAAACCCTTGTAATAAAGGTTGTGACCTTGTGTGAAATGGATAGCATTAATGTGGATCTTGACTCTTAATTCAATGCCTAAATATTTGTCTTAAATGCTTTCTTGAATCATGAAAACCTACAACACAAGTGTTAGCTCAAAAACATACATGATGCTTGAATCTTGAATTGATACTCCAAAATTCTTAATAATCAGCTCTTAATTGCTCTTGAATGCTAGATGATCCCACAAAACTAGTTTACAATTCCGTTTAGGAAGGAAAAATACTAAAACACTCCTATAAAAAAAAAGTTATTAGGGGTTCACTCCAAGGGGGGTGTTTGAGTGAACCCAAAAATGGGTTCACTCAAACCCCTTTTGATGATGGCATCCCTTTTGGCACCATTTTTTCAGGAAACCTTGCAAAACAAGGGGGGTTCTAGCAAAACCCCCTTCGAGCAAACCCCCCTTTTCTCGAAGGGTTCAAGGGGGGTTTGCTCAAACCCCCATTTTTTCCCTTCTCCGCCTCTTCTACCATACTTTTACAAAAAAATTCCTTTCAAAGCTTGGGTTGAGGATGAAAATGGATGAAATTTCACAAACCCAACTAGATGATGGTAGTCCTCGAAACGAGCTATTCATCGAATACAATTTTAATATGTTTTTGTTTTATTGTGTTTTTTTTTTTAGTTTAATTAAATATAGGTTTTTCATTGAAAATCAAGCTCTCTTTTTTGCACATGTAGAAAAATAGAAGATTAACAAAAAAAATTAAAAAATATTCATGCACTAGATATTGATGTCCCTGATCCAACAAAAAAAATGAATTTTGATACATACAAAAAAAGTTGTGTTAGCAAGAAAATCATGTCTAAATTGTAATTGATTTGACTTCAAAACTTAACTAAGAAAAAAAATATTCAATAAAATACTATGAAACCAATTGCATGCACTAGATATTGTAGTTTAGAATCTAAATTCGAAAAAAATAGAATTTTATCCTTCATAGAATAAAATTTATGTGTTAGCAAGTACATGCCACTCTTTAAAAATGGTGTTTACTATTAAAAAATAGTTTTCAAAGGAGATGGAAAAATAAATGCAATATGATTCCAAAAAATTTAAAGAATATATTTATAATATATAGACAAAATGTCAAAAATCACTAGTTTGCATCATCTTCAAACTCCTCATGGTTTAGAAGTTGTAGGTGCTCGAAAGTGAATATTTAGTTAAGAAAATTCAGTTCAATGTCTAGTTTAGCCAAAAATTATAAACCAGTATTGTGGGATCACCCTACTTTCTTGATCACAAGTTTTTTATAATGCTTGAATTCAAAATTTCTAGGATACTTGAATACTTGAATTGCTAAATCACACTTGCTCATTAAAATTGCTAGCTTGTTAGGAGAAATTATGTGAAATAAGCTTGTATTATACTTGTTTATTCCAAATTTCTTGAAATTACAACACTACAAGCTAACATTAGATCTAGGAGAATAAAATCCCACCAAGAATTAAATTCAAAATAGGTCCAAGCTAAAGTGGGACTCATACGCTACCTTGGGCATATGAGTCCTAGTAGCTTAAACTTGGGACACAAACTCCAAGAAATTTTAATTTCAATGCAATATTATGACACCCCAATTGTGTAATTACTATCTACTATTACTATGTACAATAAAATGTGAGTGTAATGTGAATTTAGTGGATGAATAAATTATGTGTGCACTTTGTTATAACTGCCTTATGAATGAATGTCATCTCATTTAATGTTATATGAAGGAATGCATTTATGTGATTGGATGGATATGTTAGAACACAATGATCTACTGAGAGGGGGGTGAATCAGTAGATATAAAAAAATTTAGACTTGAAACCTATTTGCAGATTCAACCTTACTAATGAGTCTAGTTTATGGCCTAATTTTGGGTAGAGTTTATGATTTAGTTGTTGAAGTTATCATGGACTTTGATGTTAAGTGTTGATACTTTTATGATATTTCGTCAAACTATAGACATTGGACCTAATCCTATTTCTGCAGAACTTTAATGATAATGACATGTTATATGGACTATCTGTATTAATTTTGCATGTGATTAATGGATGTTCTTTAAGGTGGTTATAGATGTGCAATTATTGTGCGTACTAACATTTCCATGCAGATATAAGTTGAGGAAGCTAAATTGAGAAAGACACCACCGGATGGGCATGCACCATAATGTCCAACAAGGGAATATTTCAAAGGTCAAAGGAGGTGGACGATAGAAGATTCCCCATGCAAACTGAATGTAACTGCCTTGTAGTGGTCTTTATTGATGTTGAGCAAATGTGTGTGTTATTGTAGTGCTAAATCAGCATTTGGACCTGCATGTCTGACTAGATTCCATGCATGTGTAACCGCTGCCACTCCACTTTCTCTATTTTCCCTAAATGGTGTCCTCCTAGTTCATGGAGTTGACTTCCTTTTTTAGTTGATAGTACAAATAAGGATTAGATGCCCCTTCTCACAAGGTTGCACAATCTGATATTGTACTTGCATTCTTAAGTTTTCAATATAGTTATGCTACTCTCTTGTACTCATGTTTCCTAATGAATAAAATAAAGTTCTAAGTTTGAGCATCTAAGTTTTCATTACTTTAGAGGATACTTATCCAAGGGGGCCCACTTGGTGAGTAATCCATCCTTTATTTTTGTATTAGTTTAGTATTATTTTATGTTTAGTAACTAGTTAAGAATCTGGCACTGATTGTTCCTCCAGCCACTAGAATTCCATTATGTGACTATTCCTGCAACCAAAGCAGACAGAGTAGTGTCTTGTTTGTTTGCTCAGATTTTCATTCCTATTATGAATTTTAGCTTGATGTAGTTGTTGTTTGATGATTGGAATTTATGTTATTCCTTCCTAAGAATTTTACTTTCAGCATTGTGTGTTTCTTAGCTATAGAATAAAAATGGCTACTTTGGGTTCCTAGTGCCCATACTCTGGTGATCCATTTCAAGTTTACGTCCCTGGGTTGACAAGTTAAATGCACCTTCATGATGATTGGAATAGCTATTCAGGTTAGATGTCCAATCCCTGAATCACGGATGTAAAGGCCTAGTTGTTTAATCATTGTAGGAGGCCAACATTTTTGGTGCCATTGTCAGGGATGGTGTCAAACTAGGAAGTTCTTTGGAGTCATTGACAGTTTTCTTGTTGTAGTATTTTTGAAAATTGTTCTTAGCATACCCCTCATTTAGGAAGTAATGACCCATTTATTCTTTATCAATTCTTTATGTGAGTTGGCTGATGGTGAGTTGATACTGCATGCATAGAGGAAGGAGAAGAGATGCTTATGGGAGATTCCTTCCTAATAATCCTAATCCATTCTAGCTAGAAGAGCTTCCAAATCTGCCAAGGAATGAGGAAGAAGAAGGAAAGCCACACCACTTTGCTCATGTATTTCCTGATTTGACTAGTTCTAAAGCTTCCACTAAAGACCCAAATCAGTTTGAGAATCCCTTTGCTTGGGAAATCCATCAAGTAGGCATGGGTGATGTAAATAGAAACAAACCTAGCCTACCAGCTTTTCCTTTCCCCATTTCCCATAAGAATGAAGTTGACAACATAAAAAATATACCTACTTCATCACTCCCTAAGTTTTATGGACTTGTCACAGAAGATCATGATACCTTCTTGTTTGAGTTTGACATACTTTTCAGGAGTTATGACTATACCACCGATGCCCATAGGCTTAATCTATTTCCTACCACTCTGAAAGAAGTTGCATTAAGATGGTTCATGAGCCTAGGCACAGATACAGTAGAAACTTGGGAAGACTTGAAGAGAAAATTCCTTGGTAAATACAAGGAGTATTGCAGGGGCAGTGACATAAGAGGAGGTGAAATTTTTAGGATGCAACAAAAGGAAGATGAGAGTCTGGAGGATTTTATTGCAAGGTTTTTGTTTTTCCTACAAAAATCCCCACAACATGCACTCAATGAAGACTCACAAAAGTTTCTTTTCCTAATAGGAATCAATGATAGCTACATGGATTCATTGGACCTAATGGGAGGAGGAGATATCTCCCAAGTTCCTTGGGAAAACATCAAAAACATATGCCAGAAATACTCTAGGGCAGCTTCAAAGAAAGGGAGAACTTACCAATCCTCTATGGGTAAGTCATCTACTAGTGGACTCTCAAGGATGGAGATCATGCATTTGCTGGCATATTTAAAGAAATACATCATAAAAAATCTAGCTACTCATCTAGATACATTTTAGGCCAAGAAGAAACAAGAGGAGTCAAAGGTAATGTTGATAGAGTATTGCCCCCATTGCAGACAAAAGAAGAAGGACTGCATATGCAAGATGGTAGCTAATATTGAAGGAAATTAGATTACACTTGAGTTCAAGCCAATTCAAATTGAAGAAGATCAAGTATACTATGTTGCAAAAATGAGGCTTTGGGCGCCAAGACAAGGTATGCCACTGGATCTACTATCTTATGTTGGGCCATATTTTAATTCATATTCATCTAGTAACCAATGGAAGCCCCCATATCCATCTAGCTATGTAGGATATCCACCACAGCCTTGGGGTAACCCTCTAAATGCTTGGCTCACTCATCAGAACTCTC
Organism: Sequoia sempervirens; assembly: GCA_007258455.2. Lineage (NCBI taxonomy): Eukaryota > Viridiplantae > Streptophyta > Pinopsida > Cupressales > Cupressaceae > Sequoia > Sequoia sempervirens. Next base: position 308,773,788 of record VDFB02000015.1, read on the forward strand.
CACCACAGTGGCAACAACCTTAGGGAAATTGGCAATAATATCAAGGGCATTGGCAGCCACCTCCAGGAAATTGGCAGCAAACAAATCAATGGAGGGGAGGACAACAATGGCCTACCCATACAACCAGTTACATGCAGCCACCTTCTCAACCCCAATGGCTTGATATAATGCCTCCACTTGCTAATCCAAGCTCAAATCCACCTAAACCTACTCAGCTACCAGCTCATCCCACACCCAATCCAAATAACAAACCATAACAACAACCTATATACTCTACTGATTCAAATCAATTTCTTGAATATGTTGTGAGTGTAAGTAACATCCACTTGAGTTCAGGAAATACTTTACCAAACCCTTCCAATCCCATTATCACTAAGCTTCCTATGGAAGAGGAAGAGAAACCTTTGAATGATCCCATTCAACCAAGTGCACCTAAAATTTCTGAACCAGTCCCAGCCAAGTAGACTAAACAAGAACCACCATTTCCTTAGATATTGGAAGTTTTCGAGAAAAAGGAAGAAAGAGAGGACACAACCTTTGACATCTTGGATCAGCTGAAGCATATATGTGTCTAGATACCTCTATTTCAGGCCATAAAAGATTTCCTCGTCTATGGAAAGGAAATCAAAGAAGCATGGCTCAAGAAGTCGAGAAGGAAAAAGAAAGACCCAACTACAATTCATGTGGTGGGATAGCTAGTTGACATCATGCCTGGAAAAGTGACTATCCCCAAGTACAATGACCTAGGTAGTCCTATAGTAGCAATTGTTATAAACAGGATCCAAATAAAGAATGCTCTGATTGATTTAGGGGCAACAATAAATGTAATGACTAAAGACATCCTGCAACAACTAATTTTGCAAGCATGAGATCTACTCCTACTATCCTACAGCTTGTTGATAGTTCAACTGTTAAGCCTGATGGTATAGTGGAGGATCTTGTGATAATTCTAGACTCCTGGGAGTACCCAACAGACTTTATGATTCTTTCTCCTAAGGCCACACTAGGCGAGTATCCCATTATTATTGGAAGGACATGGTTAGCAATTGCAAATGCATATATTGGATTTTGGTTAGGATACATGACCATATTTGATGGGAAGAGTATTAAAAAAATTGTTCTTTATCCTCCTGCTTAGTCATCTCATGATGAGGATAATCCCATATGGCCACATGTTGGTGACGAGGTCGAGGAAGTTAATTATGTGGCACAAATTATGATGTTGGGTAGAATCTCCTTCATGTAGCTTCAAGATGAAGATGAATTATTTTCTAACATCATTCAGAACCTTTGTGAAGTGGACGAAGCATCATCTTCTCATTTCGTTGCTCTAGTCAAGACACTTTTGCCTACTCTTCCTGTAGCCATTGTTCTTCCAGCCACTCTTCCTACAAAAATAGGTATGTCCCACACATTGTTGTCATATGAACTCAAGGTACTATGCATCAATGAATCAACCATGACAAAGTTAACTACACAAGTGTAGGTGTCAGAGGGAAAATATTTGAATGTTAACAAAAAACTAAGTGAAGAACAATAATTGTTGTTGGAAAACTTATTGAGGACCCACCAGCATGCATTTGTGTGGGATTATCATGATATGAAGGGATTGGACAATAAAATTTTCACACACAAAATTTACATCAGAGATGGTTGCACCCTAGTGAGGCAGCCACAAAGAAGAATCAACCCTTCACTGAGAGAAATTGTAAAAGGGGAACTACAAAAATTGCTAGATGCAGGATTTATCTACCCCATTTCAGATAGCCAGTGGGTGTCTCCATTAGTGATTGTGCCCAACAAAGGATGGAAATGGTGAGTTAGTGTTGATTATAGGGAATTTAATGCTCCCACCAAAAAGTACCATTTTCCCTTACCTTTCATAGATAAAGTTTTGGACACACTTGTAGGAAAGCAATACTTTTCTTTTCTAGATGAATTCAGTGGCTACAACCAGATCCAAATTGCACCAGAGGATCAAGAGAAGACCACTTTAACTTTCCATGAGGGACCTATGCCTACTCAATACTCCCATTTGGCTTATGCAATGCACCTGCAACTTTTCAGAGAGCATTCATTAGCATATTTTTCAGACATTTCTCATGATTGCATGGAAATTTATATCAATGATTTCACTACCTATGGTGCTGATTTCAATGAAGCATTAGAGAACCTTAGGAGATTCCTACAGAGATGTGAAGACCAATTTTTTTCCTTAAACAGTGAAAAGTGCTTTATGATGATGTAGGAAGGTGTAGTCCTTGGCCACTACATCTCTCACAAGGGAATTCAAGTAGATCCTTCAAAGATTGAGGTAATAACAAATCTACCCACACCCAAAAAATAGAAGGATGTTAGGATTTTCTTGGGTCATACAGGATATTATAGGTGTTTCATCAAGGATTATAGCAAAATAGTAGCACCATTGTATACTCTTCTAACTAAAGATGTTGAATTCCAGTGGACTCAAGGTTGTGACAAGACATTTTATGACTTGAAGGTAGCCTTGAAACATGCTCCTATACTCAAAGGACCTAATTGGGAGATTGCTTTCCACATCCATACAGATGCATTAGGTTATGTCATAGGAGCAATTTTAGGACAAAAAGAAGGAGCTATTGAAAATGTCATTTATTTTTTCAGCAAAAAATTGTAGGGAGCTGAATTCAACTATACAACAATAGAGAAAGAAATGTTGGAAGTAATCTATGCCTTGAAAAAATTCAGTTATTACATCATAGAGTATCAATTCTTTGTGCACAATAATAATTCAGCCATTAGATATCTCATGAATAAACCCCTGATCTTTGGTAGGCTAGCAAGATGTTTATTTTTGATGTAGGAGTTTGACATAACCATTGTGGATAAACCAAGGAAGGCTAATGTTGTTGGAGATTTTCTTTCAAGACTGACTACATCGGGGGATAATCAAGCCATAGATGACTCTTTTCTTGATGAGCATATATTCTCTATCAGTGTACAAACACCCTAGTATGCTGACAAAGCTAATTATCTAGTCATAGGTAGAGTTCCTCCTCACTTCTCTCCAGAAGAGAGAAGGGAACTCATTAAAAAATATTTTCCTTTCTCATGGATTTTTGGATGTTTGTTTTATATTGAACTAGACCATGTCATGAGGAGATGTGTGAGAGAAGATGAGACATATGAAATTTTTCATGGATGTCACAACAAACCATGTGGAAGACATTTTGCAACCAAGAGGACAGCAATTAATATTTTGAACATAGGATATTATTGGCCAACACTCCACAAGGATGCAAGAAGATATACAAGAAAATGTGAAAGATGCCAAATAATGGGAAGGCCAACCAAATCTGATGAGATGCCACTTTACCCCCAGGTAGTAATCACTCACTTTGACCAGTAGGGATTGAATTTTGTAGGACCCATTGACCCTCAATCAAATGGTAAGTCCTATATCCTGGTACAAACTGATTGTGTAACAAAGTGGGTAGAAGTTAAGGGCATGAAGCATGCAAGAGATAACAAGGTTGCTGAATTTCTTTATGAGGAGATTTTCACAAGGTATGGAGTTCCAAGGGAGATAGTGACTGATCAAGGGGATCAATTCACATCAACCCTTGTTGCAGCACTAGTCAATGAGTACAAAATAAGACACAGGAAGTCTACTCCTTATCACCCCTAGGAAAATGGCCAAGTTGAAGTGTCCAACAAAGAAATTGAAGCCATTTTGACCAAAATAGTAGCTATCCGTAGAAAGGATTGAGCAAACCAATTACCAGAAGTTGTTTGGGCCTATAGGACAACCTGGAAAAGAACTATAGGCTTCAATCCATTTGAGTTTTTGTATGGAAAGACAACCATGATGCCCATTGAATTTGAACATAAGACTATTAGGAGTGTAGTAGATTTCGGGATAGATATCTTTGAGGAAAAAAAAGAGAGAATCATGCAGCTAAATGCTTTGGATGAGATGAGGAAAGCAACCTTGCACTAGTAGAGGTAGTGCAGAATCAGAGAATCAAGTGGCATCACAAATTTATCAAGGACAAGAAATTGGAACCAAGAGATTGGGCCCTGCTCCATGACTCAATGTATCAGGACAATGCAGGAAAATTGCAGACAAGGTGGCTAGGACCATATGAGGTTGTTGAGGTATTTCCTAATGGTGTTGTGTGGATCATTACTATTGACACAGTCAGATTTAAGTTGTTTGTCAATGGTCATCGCCTCATATTGTATCACAAGCCAGCTTCAAAGGAGGAGTTCCTGTAGCAATTCACTTAGCATGTAGCACCCAAGATTCTTGTAGCTGAAAGAAGTGGACCTAGTGTCGCTACTTCTGGATAATCAAGTTATGTACTTGCCATAATTAAGAATTCCACTTCGGTGGGGTTCACTTCTTCACCCATCCACCCATCCACCCATCCATCTCCTCCTTTCTCTCTTCCATCACTTCACTTCATTCCACTCCACGTCATCCCACCTCATTTTCATTAATTGCTCAACTCATTTCCTAAAAAGGTGAATGGTACTTTCTCTATAATCTTTGTAATGAATCCTCCACACATTTAGGTATGTGTGTATTAATTGTTGTATCTTAATTGTCTTTAAGTTCATTCATTTAATTGTTGTACGATTAGTATGGATGTTCACCATAGCATGCCAATATTCCCTACCCTATCAAATCATCATTTCGCATGTGAGGACACATGCCCAAATTTAGGTTGGGGGAAGGAAAAAGATGTGAATATTTTTCCCACATGTTAGTCCATGTTGGTCTACGTCAGCAAAATTTAAATTGAGCTGATTTGAAATTTGGGTGAGAGGATGGCTCACATGTGTGAGGTGACACCAACTGTTGCCGCAATTTCTCCCCATCATAGCTTCGTTTATTACTCCCTCCTAGCCATTATTGACCCTATCATATCTCAAGTTGCAAATAAAAGGTAAATTAGTAAAGGAAAATTTAATTGACATTGGCATTGGAAAGTTAGCAAGTGTTGCAGGAAGGTGAATCTGGTTTTTAGACAAGAATTGCAAAAAGGAAATTGCAGAGTATTTGTTTGATTGCAAACAATGGGAGGTGGGTCAATTCGAAATGAACCCATGGTGCACAATATGTTACTATAGGATGCACCTTGCCTGGATGAATTCATAAATTGTGGGTAGATAGACTACTTCCTGATGCTAGATGATTTCAATGAAGACATTGCACTAGAGTTTTCCCAGACATTGTTTGAGGGGGAAGCCATGGTAAAGGGGCTGGAGCTCATAGCAATTGAAGAAAGAATTGCAAAAGTTATAGGGTTTCCTATTGATGGTGGAAATTACCCTACTTCCAGAGATGCCAAGTTAGCCAGGGTCAAATTTACAAAACCAAGCGACCCTCCATTGAGCATAGATAAAAAGGGTGCGAAGAGAATGTATCTACCCAAGCCATGGAAGCAAATAGTTGTTTATGTCATAAAATGCATCACCTGTGAAGGTTTCCAGTCGAATCTGCATTATGTGCACTTCAAGATTTTGAATCACATGAGGCATGGAAGGAGGATGAATGTGTCAAATGTTCTATACAACCTTCTTTCAATCATGGCGGCTAAGACTCAGAAAGGTAGGTATAATTCAATTTCCCACCATTGTATGATTAAATTGTTAGTTGAGAAGTCTTTGCATGATGTGTCTGGAATGACCAAGGAAGAATTCATAAAAATTGATAAAATTAGACCTAAGAATTTGCAACCTAGGGTCTTACCTCAACCTTGTAGGTCTATCAAGAGATTGAGCATGGCTGAAGTGACTCTTGGTGCTTCAACCTCTGGCTTGGGCCCTAGTGTAAACCCTCTTGCAATAGAAGAAACCATAGAAATTAGTTTTTTTCTGAAACTGAGCACTCAGAAAAGAAAGCTCTTCCTTAGATTTTGATGATGACATTCCACTTGACACCTTGATGAAAACTAGGGAACAAAGGAGGGAGGCAAAAATGATAAATGGAAAAGCCAAAAAGCAACCAGTAGAAAAAGAGGTGTGGTGCAGGAGCACCTATTTGATCACATGCCTCCATGAATCCATATTGAGTTATTTTTTCCATTTTTATGTTTTGATATTGTAATAAGGCCCAAGAGGCCACCTTTGTGGTGTTATAGGTCCTAGGATGTTGTTCATTTTTCATATATTGTAAAAATTGTCAGAAGTGCAAAATTAGGTAGATGAAGTGTCATTAAGGTGTTTTTTCAACAAACTAATCAAAAGGTGGTTGAAAATAGTTGGTTTTGGTTGAAAATTTATAAATAAACCCTCCAAAACTCGAATTGAAGGTTGGAGACATCATTTTTGAAGTTTGATAAATGGAAACCTCAAATTTTGTGCATTTCCTGATTTTTACATTGTTACCAGATTGAAGTTGTGATTTGTATGACCTGGCATGGACTCAAATAATGAAGTATCATATATTGATGGAAAGATCTCTGTTTCTAGTTTCCAATTCTTTTTTCCTCACTGAATTTTATTGAGTTTTGTCAAATATATGATTATTTTGGTGAGACTGCCTATTCTAACAATATTGTGCAAAATTTACAGTCTAAAAAAGTGTAATGGTGCGAAATGTAAAAGTATATATTTTGGATCTAAAATCAATTGGATTTTTTTTTTCCATGTGATTCTAATTTCATTTACTTCAAGTTTCATCAAATTTAATTAAGATTTGAATAAGTTATGAACATTTTTGTGAGGGCAGGTCTAAACCCTACCTAGGGTTTGCAGTTTTGGGAAAAATATAATAACTTTCATTTCCACTATTGCATCTTCATAAGAATTTGAGGAAGAGTATATAACTATTTTTTTCTTCAATCTCACTGGAGGGATTGGCTTCATTATTTGTTTTGTAGAATTTATTAATGACTGTTCATGGCAATAAATTATGGGCTGCCATAGTTATGTTTCCAATGTGATATACAATGTTTAATAACATGTGTTATACAAAGATTGTTTTGGATATTGTTGAAGGTTTGTGTGATGTTTTGTGAATCCTCCTAGCTCTGCATCAATCTTACCTCAACCTTGTAGTTCTATCAAGAGATTGAGCATGGCTGAAGCCACTCTTGGTGCTTCAACCTCTGGCTTGGGCCCTAGTGTAAACCCTCTTGCAATAGAAGAAACCATAGAAATTAGTTTTTTCTGAAACTGAGCACTCATAAAAGAAAGCTCTTCCTCAGATTTTGATGATGACATTCCACTTGACACCTTGATGAAAACTAGGGAACAAAGGAGGGAGGAAAAAATGATAAATGGAAAAGCCAAAAAGCAACCGGTAGAAAAAGAGGTGCCAAGCTCTAAGAAGAGAAAGGTTGACACTGTTCATCCTATAACCAAAGAAAAACATGAGAGCCCTCCTAAGAAAGAAAGACCCGCCAGGCTAGCCTTTGGTATGCCTCTGTAAGAAAGCCCTAAGTCTAGATAAATACCATAGGGGGACACAAAAACTCCAATGCAATAGGAGAATATCGAGGAAGAAGACATATTTGAGAGGGCAACAAGCATAACACTGGCAGATCTTGCTAACATTGCAGAACAAGTGGAAAACCAAGAGTATGAGGAAAATCGGGAGGTCCTACAATAAGAGATCATTTAGCATGAGCAAGAGATTCTGCAGCAAGATATCCTGCAGAAAAAGATAGAACAAGAACAAGAGCAGGAGTTCCTCCAGCAACAACAAGAATTGGGAGAGCAATCAGTACCCCTACAGCTAGAATAAGTGGGACAACTTGAACCCTTGCAACTAGTACCATGTGAAGAGCAAGCATCAGTGCGAGGAAAAATGTTGGTAGGAATGCATATCTCCCCTGATTTTTTAGTACACAAGATAGCCATGCATTTATGGAAAGAGATGCAAAGAAGAGAAGAAGAATGGAAGGAGGAAAAACGTAGATTGAAAAAGGAAATTCAAAAGAGAGATGAGGAGATTGAAGACAAGGATGCTGAAATTTCCACCTTAAAGAAGAAAGTGGATGATATGGCAGCTTTCGTACCACATATTTTAGAGTGCAAGACCCCTCCAAGGGTCTATGATCTGCATTTGAAGGAGAAATATCTCTCTTTTAGGTTGGCAAGAATTGTCTCATGTTTGAACCCTTCCATTGAGACCCCTACTGAATTTTTCAATGCTTATCGGATTGCTTCCCCTAAAATGAAGAATTTGTTGTGTGAGCTTTATTTGCATAATTATGTTGTGACTCGAGACCATGATTGGAATCCACTATTGCATGTTGGGGATGTCCAATTAAGGGTATTTATGTCTTGGGTGAAAAATGAGATTAGTTGGGGTCAGCAATATGGAGCTTATAAGCAAATAGAATCAAACATCCCTCTGTCCATTAGGGTTGATTCAAGGAATCCAAGGGACATTTTTAGGGAATGGCACATAATGCTTTTCAAACCCAACTATGGTAATAGGATTATGCCTTGGATAGAAGCATTTTATACTAAATATGAGGCAAAGCCAAAAGAAAAAGAGGAAACTATGAAGAGATACCTCTCACAAAGATGGAATAGCCTAGATAATGATCTCAAGCAATCTGAGCCTCACTCCATCCAGAACTATGTTGCAGTTCTTAAAATAATTGATAGATATATTCACATTGGAAGGAAAAAGGGTGATTCTAGCTTCCCCTGACTTTTCAGCCACCCATTCTAATGTGGCATGTACCGAACTTCAGGTTCTATCACTATGATATTGCTGTAGAGAGATAGATCAGGAGGATTCTATTAGGACCCTGATTCACACACAACACACTCTGATGTGGGACAATTGTCAATTGAAAATTTCAAAGCATTGACCAAGCAAAATAATAACTCTTCCCCTGTTGGAGGACCAGCAAGATCTCAGGTTTAGGGGAGTGATGAGTCTAGTTTATGGCCTAATTTCAGGTAGAATTTATGATTTAGTTGTTGAAGTTATCATGGACTTTGATGTTAAGTGTTGATATTTTTATGATATTTCCTCAAACTATAGAAATTGAGAATAATCCTATTTCTACAAACCTTTAATGATAATGGTGTGTTATATGGACTATCTATATTAATTTTGCATGTGGTTAATGGATGTTGTTTAAGGTGGTTATAGATGTGCAATTATTGTGCATACTAACATTTCCATGCAGATATAAGTTGAGGATGCTAAATTGAGAAAGACATGCCAGTTGGGCATGCACCATAATGTCTAGCAAGGGAATCATTCAAAGGTTAAAGGAGGTCGACAATAGGAGATTCCCCATGCAAACTGAATGTAACTGCCTTGTAGTGGTCTTTATTGATGTTGAAAAAATGTGTGCATTACTGCAGTGCTAAATCTACATTTGGACCTGCATGTCTGACCAGATTCCATGCACACATAACTGCCGCCAGGGTGTTGCCACAATAATGGGTTACGCTTTTTGGGACATCCTGATTTTTGCTTGAAATCACATATTTTTAGAAAATACAATGATTTATGACTTTAAAGGTTCCATTTAAATTATTTTAATTAAAGAGGGATTGATCAAACCCCCTTAGATCAAATCACCTTGGATAGAACCTTGTTAGATTTAAACCATACCTATAATCGAGTCTCCTCTACACCTATCAAAATGATGATAAAAACCCACTTTTGATTTACCTTTTGGGTGATCAAATGAATTCATTTAAAATTTATGTTTTGTAAGCTTGTAGCCCTTATTATAAGCTTCCCAAAAAGTATAATTTTAAATATGCTTAATCTGATTATTATATTTATTTTTTATTTCTTGTGAATGTAGGATTTTCAATGAACATGAAGTTCTTTATTTCACACATACGAAAAAATAGAAAAATAGAGAAAAAAATTTGTAAAAAATACATCTGCACTAGGTATTGATGTCCTTATTCTGAAAAAAAAAAATAAGTTAATTCAAATGAACACAAAAAAAGTTATGCGGGCCGAAGTACACCTCTGTCCAAATTATAATTACGCTAACTTGGAAAATTAATTAAAAAAATTATGTAACAAAAAATTATAAAAAAAATCCATCCCCTAGATATTGGTGTGAGAAATTTGCATTTTAAAAATTAGAATTGTATCCTATCTATAAAAAAAGTTACGCGGGCAGAAGTAAACATCACTTTTTAAAAATGCTGACTAGTAGAAAAAATAAGTTATTAAAAATTACATAGAATGATTCACAATTTATTTTTTAATTTATTTTTTAAATATAATTAGAATCTACACAAAATATCTAACAAATAACTAGTTTGATTCATCTTCAAAACCTTAATGGTTTAGCTACTATAGGTGTAAGAAAGTGAATGTCTGGGGAAAAATCTTGATTTTAATGTCAAGTTTGGCCAAAAACTGTAACCCATTATTGTGGGATCACCCGCCACTCCACTTTCTTTATTTTCCCTAAATGGCATCCTCCCAGTTCGTGGAGTTGATTTCCTTGTTTAGTTGATAGTATAAATAAGGATTAGATTCCCCTTCTCACAAGGTTGCATAATTTGATATTGTACTTGCATTCTTAAGTTTTCAATACAGTTATGCTACTCTTTTGTACTCATGTTTCTTGATGAATAAAATAAAGCTCTAAGTTTGAGCATCTGAGTTTTCATTATTTTAGAGGATACTTATCCAAGGGAGGCCACTTGGTGAGTAATCTGTCCTTTAGTTTAGTATTAGTTTAGTATTATTTTATGTTTAGTAACTAGTTAAGAATATGACACTAACTGTTCTTGCAACCACTAGAATTCCATTCTGTGACTGTTCCTTCAGCCAAAGTAGACATAGTAGTGTCTTATTTGTTTGCTCAGATTTTAATTCTTGTTATGCATTGTCACTTGATGTAGTTGTTGTTTGATGATTGGAATTTATGATATTCTTTCCTAATCATTTTACTTTCAACATTGTGTCTTTCTTAGTTGTAGAATGAAAATGCCTACTTTGGGTTTCAAGTTCACATCCTTAGGTTGACAAGTTAAATGCACCTTCATGATGATTGAAATAGCTATTCAGGTTAGATGTCCAATCTTTGAATCACGGATGCAAAGACCTAGTTGTTAAATCATTGTAGGAGGCCAACACTCACAACCTAGATGTGCAAATTTAAAACATAAACCAATATAACAATCACATGCACATGAAACAACAACTCATAACACCAAATATACGTGGCAAACCCAAGATGGGAAAAACCACAGGGACAAAAGTTGCTTGAGTCTACTACTCAAATCCAATGTCACAAATAGCATCACTGTTACAAAGTTTAGGGCTACAACCCAAGGAAGCTTCAACTCCCTAATTTAGAAGCCACAACTTCAAGGATGCTACTAAACCCTGTTTAGGAGTTACAACTCCAAGGAGACTACAATCACCTAGTCTGAGCTACAACTCAGTTCAATGAGGCTACAACCTCAACAAAATTACAAGTTCATATGTGCATACAATTAAGTTATACTCAACCTAAAAATTCACCATTACATTCAATGAATTGTTGCACACCCTACAACTTATGCTACTATTGTTGAAGTTGTACTCTCAGCAACACTCCCCTAAATACAAAACCTAGATGATAGTTCATGTTGTGTTTAGGTTACACACATATGTGCATTCATTGTCTGCACTCATAACTCTCTCTCTGCTTCACTTCTTGTAGATTACCACACTATTAAAATTATGTGATTGTCCTCTTTTTCTTCTGCAAAATTTTCCTCAATATTCTCACCATTGTTTACATCTTCTCAAATCTTCTGCCAAGGTTTCCTTTGCTTGCAAAATTCACTAGCAACCTTCCTTTTTCTTGAGCCACACATCTGACTAGCTCATAATTAAGACATCTGAGAGGGTTTACTAGATATCGTCATATCTTGAATCAAGATGTCTAGAATTTAATTTGATTATAGAGAATTTTCCTCATTCTCTCTATCAAACCCTAAAATCTGATTATGCATCCAATGCATCCTTCTATTCATTTGATCTCATCTTTATTCTTATCTCTGCAATCTTCTAAATCATCGCCCTATGCATCAAGTCTCATTATAGTTGTTGTTAAAACATATAGATATTTTTATTCTTATTTCCATGTCGGTTCCTAGTCATAAACCATATTCACACTGTCGCAGCCTTTCAGATTTCTATCTTTGAATTTTGCTCATCGATCATCTTCTTTCATGCTCTAATCCTACACTTTCCATTCACTATCGCAACTTTAAATCATGACCATCTTATAAGCAACCATTTAAATCTCCTCCTTTGATCTTATCCTTCATAAACTGCTTGCCATACACGAGGTCCACTAAGACACGTGTCCAAAGCCCGCTATGTCGTGAGCTCTAACAACAGGTCCACATAAACCTTGTGAGGTTTGCAGGCTATTGCCATTTTTAATCTACATCATTTTCATGCAACTCACAACAATTTGAGTTGATTTATTGAGCAATTTCTCTTTGCCACTTATCTGCCTTTGTCACAATCTGCCATCGCCACCATCCTGTTGGGTCCCACCAGATACACTATGGGCACCATCAAATATTTCTCATTCAATATCTACCATTCATAGCATGTTTCCTCTTGTATAGCCTTTGTAGGTCCCACCATTCATACATCATGCATTGTTCAATCAACATTGATCAATCTTCACCGTTCATCAAGAAAGTTCACAATTGCACTACAAACCTAAACTTCAAAACATCTTGTCAGAGGTTATAAAATTCTAAAAACGCATGACTCACCGATAAAGCTCTACTTACTCATTATCGCTCCATTTACTAAGTCACTAAGTTGGTAGGTTACAAAACTCTAGAACCCCGTGACATAGGTTAGAGAAACTCATAATCCCGTGACTTAAGAAATAAACCATTTTTTGTTGAACTGATGGAAACGTATTAACCTTAAATCACTAGGCAGAGGGGTTGGTCACCTCCATGGGATGAATGACATAAGTTATTACTTATGTGAACTGCAACCTAAAATACCAAGTCACCTACAAAATAGAAACTATTTGAATGTTGTGACTATAAACTCCTACACACATAGGGTTCAACTAATAAACGCTAGACCGAGAGCATGAATCAATGAATGTTGAAATCTCCATTGACATCATGACCTGGGTAATACCTTTCCAGAAAGCTCTCGAGAAACCTAGTGATTATTCCAATAATCTCCCTTGCATGATTTGCACTTTTTACATCAATGACAACTATATGCGAACAATCTCCCCCTTTGGAATTGATGGAAAAAATTGAGGCTCTCACACAAGACATAGCATTGAAGCTTTGTACCAACCTGAATAGTCTCACATCAACATAAAAACACCCCCTGTGACATATATCTCTTCTCTTATCAGCATACTTCACATTTCTCCTCATTTTCTCCCCCTTTGACATCAATGGAAAAGGGTACACTCCCCCTAAGGAAATGCTGAAATTTGACATTTGTTGCAACCATCAAGTTGTTAGAAATTTGTAAAACAAGATTTGATCTAACTTGATCACATTATGCTTAACCAGGGTCAAATAAATGATCAAGGAAGCTCCCCCTAGATATATGCCCTATCACTAGTTTTTAGTCATATGAGGTGGGAGAAAGTACTCCCAACTTTTTCCTCAAGTATTCAAACTGCTCTGTAGGAAGAGGCTTAGTAAATATTTCAAACACTTGTTCCTTTGTGGGAACACTCCATGTTGACTTCCTTATCTACAATCTTCTCTCTTATGAAGTGATAATGGATATGTGATTTATTCTAGAATGCATCAGTAGATTCTTTGATATGTTTATGGCACTCGAATTATCACAAAGAATTGAAATGGGTTCTTTGTACTCTACCTTGATGTCCTTAAGTGTTTGCTTCATCCATAGGACTTGAGTACATGTTGCTGCAACAACATATTCTACTTTTATAGTATAAAGAGTGATAGACTCTTACTTTTTTCTCATCTAGGAAACCAATTTGTTCCATAAGAAGAACGCTCCACCACTAGTACTCTTCTTGTCATCTACACTTCTAGCCCAATTTGGATCTGTATATGTTGTTAATTAGAAATCCTTACACTTGGGATACCATAGCCCAGAGTCAATGGGGCAGCCTGAAACCTTGCTACCATACAAACTCCTTGCATTATATCTGGCCTAAATGTAGTTAGATATAGCAAACATCAAATCATTGATCTATACAAAGTCTGATTTGCATTAGGTGACTCATCTAATTTACTCAAATTGCAACCAGTAATCATGGGAGTAATGATTGTTCTACAATCCTCCATTCCAAACATTTTAAGCATTTATTTTACATACTTGGTTTGTGATATAATATACCTTTATCATTTTTTGTAATTTGCAAACCAATAAAAAATTTGAGTTCTCCTAGCATGGGCATTTCAAACTCATTTTGCATTTTTTTGGAAAATATTTTGCACATTTTATCACTACTACCACCAAATGTAATATCATCTACATATAATACAACAATGGTCATATACTTACCCTTAGATTTGAGATACATATTGCTATCAGTACAACCTTTCTTGAATCCTTGTTGTTGTTAATATTGATCAAACCTCAAATACCATGCTCTTGGGGCTTGATATAAACCATATAGTGCTTTTCTCAATCTAAAAACATAATCATCATTCTTAGATAGCTGAAAACCTTCTAATTGTTCAATATATACTTCCTCTTATAGTTTTCCATTCAAGTATGCAGATTTGACATCCATTTGATATACCTTAAATCCTTTGTAGATTGAGAATGCAAGAAACATTTTTGTTGCTTCTAACCTTGCAATAGGGGAAAATGTTTCTTCAATATCAATCCATTCTACTTGTGCATATCCTTTGTAGACTAACCTTGCTTTATTTTTGACCATAGCTCCATCTTCATTCACCTTGTTTATGAATATCCATTTTGTGCTAATTACATGCTTGCTCGATGGTCTAGGAACCAATTCCCATGTTTTTTTCTTTTCAATCTGATTGAGTTCATCTTCCATTTCTTTCATCCAACTCTCATCTTTATTGGCTTCATCAAAGCTTTTTGGTTCAATGTGAGATAAGAGGGAAAAGTTCACTTGTTCCTTGTTCTTTGCAAGTCTTCTTCTAGTCTGCATGCATTTGTTCTTATCACCAATTATTTGATCTACAGGATTATCTTTTTGCACATATTTTGTAGGTGCTCATTCAACCACGTCTTCAATCTATTCTTCTTGTTCTTCTTCTTCAACTCTTGCACCTATGTCATCCTCTTTTGACTTAATTTCAAGGTTGTTTCTGCTAGACTTACCTTGATTTTCATTTTCATCAACCTTGACATGTACTCTCTCTATAATTTATGCAATCTCTTGTTGTCACATTTATAAGCTTTGCTTTGATTTGAATACCCCAAAACATCCCTTCATCACATCTTGACTCAAAACTTCCTAAATCTTCATCTTCTCTTTTAATATAGAATTTACTGCCAAATACTTTGAAATGTTTGACTGATGTAGGCCTACCAAACCACAATTCATATGGCATTCTACCAAGTGTATTAAATATAATAAGAGCTTTTTTTTTATTGTATACAATAGTTTGTAATGCTTCTTTCCAAAATGTATTTGTCAAGTTTTCCTCATTCAACATGGCTCTAGCCATCTCCTTCACAATCTCGTTTCTTCTCTACCACACCATTTTGTTGTGGTGTTCTTGGAACTGAATATTGGTGTTTGATTCCATGATATTCACAATATTCCATGAATTCACTTGACATAAATTCTCCACCTCTTTCAGACCTTAGACATTTGATTCTTCTCCCTATCTAATTTTCTACCAACCTCTTATAGCATTTAAACATTTCAAATGCTTCATCCTTCTCCTTCAAAAATGTGGCCCATGTCATTCTGGTATAATCATCAATCAACAACATGAAATATATTTTTCCTTGAAATTCCCTTATCCTCATTGGACCACAAAGATTAGTATGAATTATCTCCAAGGGTTTTGAAGTTGAATAATCCTTTTTAGGAAACTTACACCCTTTTTTTTCTTTCCTTGTTGGCATCCTTGGCAGATAGTATTTTCGGGCTTTGCAATCTTAGGTATATCTCTAACTAATCATTTTTAACTTATCTTTACCAAATTGTCAAAGTTTACATGTCCCAATCTTGTATGCCACATCCAAATATCATCTGCTTGGCTAATTAGACATGTTTGGCATTCCACTTCACATAGATTATAGAGATTACTATCAGTCCTTATCCCTTGAGTAACTGTTTTACCATTCTTCCTTATTTTATAGCCTTCTGAGTTAAAAACAACCTTGTATCCATTATCACACATTTGGATGACACTAAGAAGATTATGTTTCAAACATTCAACACAAAGCACATCTTTAGTTTTGCTCTTTCCATCTATGCTCAAAATTCCTTTACCATGAATCTTGAAAACAGTATTATCATCTAAGCTCACATATACTCCTTTTCTCATTTCAAGTTTAATGATTTTCTTTTTATCTCTAGTCATGTGCTTAGAGCATCCATTATCAATTACCCTTAAATCTTGTTCATTTGCATGCAATTCTATTTGGGAAAGCATCTATTGAGTAGCATTCTTCTTTTTCTCCTTCCATAACTTCTTACATTTATTCTTAAATTTTTCTTCCTTTTTCTCAACGACCTCAGTTTTCTTTTCATCTTTGGGAGGTGTTTTTTTCTTCTTCTTAGAATGAGCATTTCATCTTACAATTTTTTCTCTACAATTTTTAGCTATATGACCAAAATTATTGCAATTGAAACAAACTACATTCATATCAACTAAAGGAGCAAATGGATTTCTTCTTATAAAATTTGTATTTCTCCTTGGAATGAATTTACACTCTCTAGCCCTATGACCAAATTGTTACAAGTATAGCAATACCCATTGAAGTATGATGAGTACCTAGTCATGGAGTTTCCTTCTGTTGGATGAGGAGATCTTCTTTGCCTAAGTCTCCTTGGATAGTGTACTCTTGTGAAACCATCATTTTATATTCTCTTAGTATTCTACTTCTTTTTTTGTTCATCATAAATTGGCCTGTTAACTTTCTTGTCTTCAATTGGTTCCTTCTCTCTAACAGATTTTTCAACTACAGTTGACTTCTTTTCATCTTCATAGGCCTCTCCTTTGTCATGTTTTTCACCATTGGGGACTGATTTTTCTTCTGCTCTAAATATTTTATAGAGCTTTGTAGAAACATCAATAAATGAACTTTTCCTTTTTCAAGCCCCAAGCCTGATTTCTCTTTATTAGCTAGCTTTTGAGCTCTTAGCAGTTCATCTAGAATATTAGTACCACCTTTTAACTTCATACCTTTATTGATCTAATCATTAGCTTTCTCTAATTCATTTCTTAAGGTAACTATTTCTACCTCAAGTTCTGAGCATCTATCCATCTCATATTGCAATTTAGATCTCATAACATCGTCAACTCTTTTGAGCTCTTCTACATGAACTTTTAGACCAACTATCACCTTATTGGATTCCTCAAGTTCTTGAGTTAATCTGTAAGTCTCCTTTTGAGCATTATTTTTCAATTTCTTATTTTCTCTCTTAAGATCATCAAATTTATTTCTTAGTTCATCAAGATCTTCAAGAGCACTGATTAATTCTCCTTCGAGATCAAAAACTGCCTCCTCTTCTCCTCCATATGAGCCCTCAATTTGTGCATTTTTTTTATCCTTATTTTCTTTAGCCATGAATATAAATTCTCTTCTATCTTCTCTCATTACAAGGGAATGGTATTGATCCTCTTCTAAACTAGCACTAGCATCAGATGCTTCACTATCTTCATTGATGTACAAATTCTTCTTCTTTCCAAAATTATTCCTTTTTGAGTAAACTCTTATCTTCTTTTTGCTATCTTCTTCTTGCTTGAAACTATCCTCTTTACCATATGGACACTTAGAAGAAAAATGACCTATTATGTCATAGTTAAAACACTTGAAAGGGAGCTTACCTTTATACTTTCTGGATCCTCTCCCTAGTATTCTTATGAATTTTGCTTCTTCCTCACCAATTTCTTCATAATTAGATGCAATGACAACAACTTTATCTTTCTTATTAGCTTCATCTTTTCCACCTTAAATGAAAATTCTCTCCTGGATGACTCAACATCTAGCATTCTCATCTCATATGCACTGATTATGCCATGCACCTCATCAAGAGTGAGTTTATCAATTTCTCTTCCTTCTTCAATTGAAGACATCTTCAAGTCATATTTAGTTGTCATACACTTGATAAATTTCAACATGACATCTTCTTCTTGTAAATCTACACCATGTATCCTCTAATGGTATTTACCAAATCATCAACTCTCTGAAGATAGTCTACAATCTTCTCTTCTTCAGTCATCTTCAAGCCTTATAATTTTTCTCTCAGCAGTTGTAACTTTTCCAACTGCACTTTGGTATCACCTTCATAGATCTTTAATTTTTCCCAGACATCATAAGTAGTTTTACAATGCATAACATTGTTATGCATAGAATCAAAAAAATTATTCACAATAATAAGCCAAGGTGTCTTGTTGCTCTCATAATCCTTCTTCCCTGCAAGATCAATATGAATAGTAGCAAGAATAGTATATTTTATCTCAACAAACATCCAAAATTCAGTTCCAAGAGAAACTAAATATCCTTCCATCAATGAGCTCCACTTAGCATAATTTGTTCCATCAAATCAAAGTAGCTTGCTTGAATCTTCCTGACCTGCCATTGTGTTCACCTATCCAAGATCTACTTTGATCTGATTAAGCTTCTCCTAGGGAAACTGGTGCTCTAATACCAATTGTTAAAACACAATGATCTACTGAGAGGAGGGTGAATCAGTAGATATAAAAACTTTTAGAATTGATGTTGGAACAAAATGATCTACTAAGAGGGGGGTGAATCAATAGATATTAAAAATTTAGCTCTTATAACATTTTGTGTAGACTAATTTCTTTATCCCTTAATATGAACATATTAATCATTTGATACAAAAATATGCATGCACATAGAAAAATCACATAACACCAGATATACGTGGAAAACCTAATGTGGGAAAAACCATAGTGACAAAGCCTGCTTGAGTCTACTGCTCAAATCTAGGGTCACAATCCAAATATATGTTACAATGCATTTAGGACTACAACCCAAGGATGCATCAACTACCTAATTTAGAAGCAAACACTTCAAGGATGCAAGAAAACCCTAATTTAGAAGTCACAACTTCAAGGATACTACAATCCCCTATTCTGAGCCACAACTCAATACAATGAAGATGGTTTCAAATATGCATCGATTTGGTTCTACAAAACCTATAATGAATCATTTCATTCAGTACTTTGTTGCACTTATTGCAAATCCCACTTTGCTCCTGAAGTTGCACTCTCAGCAACACAACTCTGCACTTCTCTCTTCTACGCATCGAACAATCAATGTTCTATCACCAGCCCTCTCTTTCTACTTTTCTACACTTTCACATATAATCACCTAGATGATTATCTACATTATAGTATAGGTTACTCTTATCTTACTCTGTCTGCTACAACTCATCTATTCATCACTCTATTTGGATCTCTCTATGCTTGTAGACTATGCTCACTACGTACACACTAAAAAACCCCTCTAGATTCTTTTTCTTCACTAATTGCTTTTATTTTGATTAACTCTATCGACCTCCAATCTCTACCTCAAGATTCACATAACTGTCTAGATTATCCAGTCTGGTTACTCAACAATTAGGGTTTCTCCTCCTTGCCAACTTTTAATAGTAAGCTGTCAGTCCCTCTCAAGCCTTGCACCATCATCTAGCTCATCTAATAGAATCTATCATATATCTTCAGTACATCAAGCCGATTCCATATTTAATTCTATACAGATAATTTTCCTCATTCTCTCTATTGAACCCTAAAATATGATTATGCAATAAATGATTATGCATTAAATGATCTCAATCACTTGTTAGGGTTTACCACATATATTTCTCTACACCATACCTGTGCATCATGCCTCACAACATTAAAATTTCTCTCAGAAGGTTTGCTAAGAATAGCAACCTATGAAACCCTTTAATCAAATATGTATTAAATGAATTCTCCTATTCAATTGATTTGATTCGATCTTGATCACCTATGTAGTCTGTTCCACTGCCTAATCGATCAAATATTCATTTAATTGGTTGCTTGGTGTAGCTAGATCAATTAAATCCTTCCTCTATGTTTGTTACCAGAAGGAAACCTCTTCACACTGAGTTAGCCATTTGTGATTACTGCCTTCAAATCTGGTTCATTGATCTTCTTCACACCACAATCCATTGGTTCTCATTCATCACCATATGTTTAAAAAAAAAATTCAGATCAAATACCTTTAATCATGCACCATAAATCTCCACCAACTGATGATCACTGTTACATAGATCACCTTTTCATCTCCATCATTGATCACATAATGATCACAATCTCATAGTGCATTGTAATAACCTAAAATCATGATCATCAGATCAACCTTCTTCAAATCCTTCCATCTTGACTGATGGATTTTATTCCTCTTGATCTCCCTCGTCAGTCTCCTTCATACATTGCTTTCCATATGCGGGGTCCACCATTCTGGCTCACTGCCATGTAATTCATAAAAAGGATGTGAATTGCATAATCATCCAATTGATAATCACCATCTACTTATACACGTCACACTCTGTCCTTATCAACCTACTGGGTCCCATGTAGCTTATCACTCCATCACAGAAGACTAGAACATTAGAACCACATGTCACTATCCATTATCACTTCCTTCCATCTATCATTCTTTCATTCAATTTTTGACTATACCATCAATGTACATCATCCTCATCTTACCAGGTCTCACTGCCACGCTCACTTTACTAGGTCCTACGGTCATCATCACACCCTCCCATCACTAAGTCACTAAAAACCTAAACCTCATAACCTCATGCCAGAAGTTATGGAGTTATGAGAAACCTCGATTTTCTGATAAGGCTTCCATACACCACTTGGGTCCACACTCCATTTGTCATCCTCATGTATGCACCGTCATCATGCATGTCAATGCTTCATGATCCGCAACAAGGATGTGGATTATGGTTCATCCAATCTCGCCATGCCACATGCTAGCATCATCATCACTATCAGCAACATCATACTTGGGTACCACTACGGAGTGCTTCCTTCTTATCACACGATCACAAAATCGCTACAAGTTAGATCTTTTCAACCTCTTGTCAGAGGTTATGAAAGTTGAGAACCCCATGACATAGGTTAGGAAAACTTGGAACTCCATGACTCCATTCACTTTCACCGAACACAAGGAGATCGCTAAGTCAAAACGTTTTGAAACTTGAGAACCCTGTGACATAGGTTAGGAAAACTTGGAACTTCATGACTCCATTCACTTTTTTTGAACTGATGGTAATGTATATCCTTAAAGCTCTAGGCAAAGGGGCCGGTCACCCTCACGATTATAAAGACATAAGTTGCAACTAATGCAAAAAACAACCATCGATGCTAGGTCAACATCAAAATAGAACATTTTGAGGATGCCATGATAGAAAATCTAGGGTTTAACTAGTAAACCCTAAATCTATTTGAGAGAAAATAAAATTCATTTCTAAACGAGTTATACATCCTCTAGGCCTGCATAGTACCTTCCTCAAAATCTCGCGGAAAACCCATCAAGAATCTTCCACTCAAGTCACCATTAGGTCCACTTCTCTCTCATCCATCTTTTGTCATCATGCTAATAAAATTCTTTGCCTGATTTGTACTTTGACATCAATGACAACTATATGAGCTTCTGCATATGATCAACATACTTCTCCTTTGATACCCTTTTGACATCAATGACAACATATTCCAACAATCTCCCCCTTTTCATTGATGGAAAAACTTAAATGCTCAATTATATGAATTAACCAATTCAAAATTTGTACCTATATCATTTCTATTTTCTCCTTTCCAATTCTCCTCTTTGAGCATTTGCATGAATTTCTCTCTCTTGCTCAAATACTTGAGTATTTGTATACTTTCTCCCCCTTTGACATCAATGGAAAAGGGATCACCCCTCTTAAAAGTATTTTTCTCTATTGACAAGTAGTGCAAAGGGTCTAGCTATATTCTAATATCCTCCTTAGACATCTTTCTCCTTTTCTCATCCTTATGAGTGTCTTCATAGTTGTCTCTCTTATGCTCAACTTTGAGCATTACTCATTTATTTTCCCTCATGCTCAATTCATTTGAGAACTCTCTCATCCTTTCTCCTCTTCACTATCTCAGGTCACCATACTACTACAGTCTTCACTTCTTCTTAGCATGGCAAAGGGACTTAGCTCCCCCTTTGACTGATACCAAATGAAAACAATTTTTTCTTGTAATAATTGTTGCATTTCATCTATACCAGCTAAACTAATCATACAATTGATCTACTAACTAAATAAACTCCCCCTGATATGATACAACATTTTCTTCTTATAAAACTTGACCATTTGCTTCCTTTTGGGATCTATACCAACTAGACTATTATAAACAAATTTATAATGGTTAAATACCAATTTGAAAATAATGTACACAGAATAGTTTTCTCTTAGCCATAATTATTCCTCTTCCAGGCAAGAAGCATTTCTCTTGATAGAGCATATACACAACCTTTTCTTCAATCACTGATACCAATGGTTGATATCAATTTCTACAGAAAACTCTCCACCATCTACTAATTTTCTTACACCTTGACATGCATTTCAAGGAGAAAGAATGTGATCATAAATCTGCAACCATCAAGTCATTAGAAATTTGTAAAACATATTTTACCTGACTTGATCTCTCCTTATTCATTTCCAGGGATGAATGAAACACCAATTTAGCTCCCCATGGACTCATGCCCCATCACTACAAACTAGTGATGTGAGGAAAAAGCAGCCTCATGGGAGCATTTCTTGCCAGTATTTCTCTCTAAAACTTCATTTTTAGGTTCTCTTTTTTATCAATCTTCTTCTCAAGAATATGTGAACCATTGTTCACCTTGGGGGTCATACTCCTTTTCTTACTATGTACTTTTGGTCTTACAGGATTCATTTTACAATATTTCACAAAGTGACCAATATTGTGGCAATTAAAACACATCACACCCATGTCTACACTAGGATCAAATGAATTTGTATGGTCATTTTTTATTCTCCTACTAGGTGTTGTACACTCACACGCTCTATAACCAAATTGATTATAGGAAAAGAAATAACCATAAAAATGTGAAGAGTACATGGTCATATAATTTCTTTGAGTAGGATGAGATGGTCTTCTTTGCTTTGACATTTTGGCACATCTCATCCTAGTAATCCTATCTGCATTAGCTCCCATTGTATGTTACTTCTTCCTTAATGTTTCAAACACTGATTTATTCATTTTCATCTCTGTTGTGGGCTTCTTTTCCTTAGGTAAAACATCTTTTATCTACAATAAATTTGTCATATAGTTTTGCAGAAGTACTAGTAGAGGAACTCATTCCCTTCTCAAATCCCAGGCTAACCTTCTCCTTAGATTTTGATGACATTTTTGACTTAACTAGTTCATCAAGAATATCAGTACCTCCTTTTAGTTTCAAGCCCTTATTGATCTACTCCTTGGCCTTCTCCAATTCTTTTCTCAGAGTGACTATTTTTGCTTCTAACTTCATGAATCTCTCTACTTCAGATTGTAGCTCAGACTTCATTACATCCTCACCTCTTTTAGCTTCTTCTACTTGCAGTTACAGATTTACCACCAGCTTAATTGATATAATCTGTTAGTCTCCTTTTGAGCATTCCTTTTCAGCTTCTTGTTTTCTTTCTTAAGATCATCATATTTATCTCTTAGTTCATCAAGATCTTCAAGAGTATTGATTAGTTCTCCTTCAAGATCAACGACTACCTCCTCTTCTCCTTCATATGAGTCCTCAATTTGTACATCTTTCTGATCCTTAGTTTCTTTAGCCATAAATAGAGATTCTCTTCCATTTCTCATTACAAGGGCATGGTCTTGATCCTCTTCTAAACTATCACTAGCATCAAATGATTCACTTTCTTCATTGATGTATAGACTCTTCTTCTTTCCAAAATTATTCCTTTTAGGATAAAACTCATTCTTCCTTTTACTATCTTCTTCTTGTTCAAGGTTATCCACTTCATCATATGGACATTTAGAAGAAATATGGCCTACTCTACCATAGTTAAAGCATTTTAAGGGTAGCTTACCTTTCTATATTTACCATATCCTCTCCTGAGTCTCCTTATGAAGTTGGATTCTTCCTCATCGGTTTCATCATGATCAGATGCAATGACAACAACTTTATCCTTTTTATCAACTTCATTTTTCTCTTTTCTAACCACCTTAAATGTAGCTTCTCTCTGGGATGATTCAGCATTGGGAATTCTCATCTCATAGGTAGTAATTATGCCATGTAGTTCATCAAGTGTGATTTTATCAATTTCTCTATCTTCCTCTATAACAAAGTGTTGGAGTTATGGACAGACACTGAGAGGAGGGGATTGAATCAGTGTCAAAACTTTTTCAACTTCGACCAAGATTTTTCATTCTGATTTCCTTTTCTTTCAACAATAGAGTAAAGTAATCACTTTTGAAAGCACAAAGATATGACAACATTAACTCAGTCTATTAGACAACTTATGAAAATATGATTTGAGTGAGATATCTTGCATTTTCCAAAACATAGCTTAGATTTGATTTCAATATTACTATGATTAATGCATTCATGAGTTGAATGTAATCATTCATAAACAGAATTGAGAACAGTAATAATTCCAATAGTGAACTAAAACAACAACAACACAGAAAAATAGAGAGCACACAGAAGAACAAAGAGACAAAAGATTTGTCGAGTGGAAAACCCTACTGGGGTAGAAAAACCACTCCTAAACTGCCATACTGGCTTAATATTTTTAATTAGCTGTTCACAATGCCTTATAGCTAATTTCTGAGTGCCAACTCAAGGAGCACCAACCCCTCATTTTGAAACACCAATTTCAAGGAGCACCAACCCCTCATTTAGAGATATTTATCTCAAGGAGCACTAGCCCCTCAAATTATTTTCAGAACAATAGTAATATCAGAGGATCTCTCTATTTTCTAGTAAGCTCAAGAAACTCAACACTCTTATCTCCCTAAAACCCTAAGAATCCAACTCTTGTATTATAGAGTTTTCCAATACATCTCTTGATATGGCCAAAATAACTATCTCTTAGAATTACTGGCCAACAGCACCTTCACTGTTTTCAACACTGGTATTTATATACATTTCAAGTATGTCTGTCAATGAAGAAATCTGTAAAAATAATTTTCCACAAGATTCTAAAACTCTCTTGCTAATTTTAGAATGTGAAGCAAAATACTGATGATCTGTAGATGATGGTAAAAGTCAGAGTAACGCCTATCAAGAGAGCTTTAAATTCTGCGCTAAATCAGGAGATTTCAAATTGTAATTGAAATATTTTCATCAAAGCCATGACTGCCCACTAACAAAAAATCATAACCTCTAAATCCTCAGAGATTATTTTTCCATAGATTAGATGCCAACCAAAGATGTCACATGCAACTATACTTAGAGAAATCCATGCTGGCCATAGTGTATGAGTCTTCGTTAATCATTCGTTGAGACAACAGTCGCTACGTGTTCTTTGCGATTCACTATGACCTTATGCGAGCTACGTTTCCTTTTGTCCCTATGCATCGCCATGCCCTTCTACCATTGGGGAGAAACCATATCAAAGATATTTATGTTTCCCCGAGATCGCATTTCTATTATTCATAGTGAAACAGTCGCTGAGACATCCACCAGTTATGCCGAAGGCAATTCAATCATTAATCATACTTTGGTTCCTTCTATTTTTCCATGACCCTTCGCTATTGGGAAGACCTTATAGAGAATTCACTTTGTTTTTCTGAAAGCCCTGAGCTCACAATAGATCGCCAAGACATTAATGTTCTCACACCGACATAAAACTTTTGTCTTATGTGCTTTGCTATAACATTATGATATCGGGGAGACCTCCTATAGAGCACACCATGTCTTTTCAAAAGTCTTCATCCACTTGTGTGTCACTGAGACAATTCAATACCTATGCCGAAGGAAACTTTATCATCGTCAGTCGTCCCTCTATTTGCCACTGTGACATTCGTTGTCGAGGAGACATTTCGTAGATGATGCTTTGTTTTGTTGAAAGACATCCTTTCATCCGCCTTCGCTAAGACAATGCATAGTCGGGGTGACTTCTTGTAGAGAATCTTGTGTCTTATCAAAAGCCCACATGATCATTCATGTCGCTATGACATATCACTCTCAGGGAGACTTCATATAGGTATACTTGGTTATACCGAAAGCCCACGTGATACACATTGGTCACCGAGACACATGGTTTTTCTTGTTGACAAGTCCATCTGTCCTATATATGTCGTTGTAACTTCAAACTATTAGGGAGACATCTTGTAGATTATTTTATGTCACATTGAAACACCCCGAATTCACACAGATCGCCAAGAGAATTCAATTCTCATACTGATAGAGACCATTTGTATTCCATCGGTGAGATAAAAAGAATCTTTGGTGAGACAATATACTAAATACATTACGTTTGGCTGAAGCAAAACCCCAAATGTGATGTTGACGAGACAAAACCACTTCGCTGAGACCTATTCCGATACCGCCCAGCTATGCTGATGAACCTCCATATGCATTAGTTGGGGAGACATTTCAAGTTCAATGAGACAATACCTCGATAACAAAACTCCTGCCGATAAGCTCATCCTCGATCGCTGAAACCATGTGAATGTCTCGCTGATAGAAATCCACATGCATATGGTTGGTGAGACATAACAATTTCGCTATGACCTCAGACTGACACCTTAAACTCATGCCGATGTGTTTCCATTTAATCTTTGATCGGTGTGACATACCAATTTCGCTGTGACCACATACTGACAGTATAACTTATGCTGATATGATCCCTTTGTGTCACCGAAACAGAAGAGAAGTCTTTCCAAAAGCTACCTAGAGATGGATCTCGATCACTGTGACATCAAATAAGTCTTTCCAATAGGAAAAACAGACTTATACAAGTAGAAAAACAATATGGATCAGGGAGACCTTGCCATTCTCACGCCGATATGTTCTTTTTCTGTCACCAAAACAATTAACAAAAAGATAACCTAAGACTACACGAAGCTCAAACTGAATAGTACCAAAGGATATTAGAATTCTGAATGTAAACTATCCACAAAATGCCAAGACAAGTAAACCATATAGACAAAATTGTATCAAGATAAAGCATGAGAAACCAATCTAAAACTTTCAACAAGTAGAATCAACAGAAAGGGATTTTGACATCAAGGACAAACCATATGATCACAACTGAGAACCAACACAAAGATCTTAGCATCATATTTAGTTGTCATAGATCGAAGAACTTTCAACACAACATCTTCTTATTTTAGGTCTACACCATATCCTTTAATGGAATTTACCACATCATCAACTCTTTGAAGATAATCTACAATCTTCTCTTCTTCAGTCATTGTCAAGCCTTCAAATTTTGCTCTCATCACTTGTAACTTTGCTAGCTTCACTTTGGTGTCACCTTCATAGATCTTCTTCAGTTTTTCCCAAACATCATAAGCAGTTTTACAATGCATGACTTTGCTATGTACATAGTCAGACAAATTGTTCATAATAATGAACCAAGCTTTCTTATTGTCCTCATGAATTTTCTTTGCTACTGGATCAGTAGGAGTTGTAGTAGGAATAGTATATTAGGTCTCTATAGTTCCCCAGACATCAGTTCCAAGAGAGTTTAAGTATCCTTCCATCAATGAGAGCCTCCATTTAGCATAGTTTATTCCATCAAACCTAGGTGGCTTGTTTGAACCTTCTTGAAATACCATTGTGTTCACCTATCCAAGATCAACCTGGCTCTGATACTAATTTCTGGAACACAATGATCTACTGAGAGGGGGGGTGAATCAGTAGATATTAAAAATTTAACTCTTAATTTTTTGTGTAGACTACTTTCTTTATCCCTTAATGTGTAGATATAAATCATGTAATATAGAAATATGCATGCACACAGAAAAATCACATAACACCCGATATACATGGAAAACCTAATGTGGGAAAAACCATGGTGACAAAAACTACTTGAGTCTACTGCTCAAATCCGGGGTCAGAATCCAAATCTCTATTACAATGCTTTTAGGGATACAACCCAAGGATGTATCAACTACCTAATTTAGAAGCAACCACTTCAAGGATGCAACAAATCCCTAATTTAGAAGCCACAACTTCAAGGAGACTACAATCCCCTGTTCCGAGCCACAACTCAGTACAATGAAGATAGTTTCAAATATGCATGCATTTGGTTCTACAAAACCTATAATGCATCATTACATCTAGTACTATGTTGCACTTACTGCAACTCCCACTCTACTACTGAAGCTGCACTCTCAACAACACAACTCTACACTTCTCTCTTTTACACATAGAACAATCAATGTTCTATCACTAGCCCTCTCTTTCTACTCTTCTACACTTTCACATATACTCACCTAGATGATTATCTGCATTACAGTCTAGGTTACTCTTATCTTACTCTATCTGTTACAACTCATCTATGCATCACTATGTTCTACTCTCTCTATGCTTTCAAACTATGCTCACTACACACACACTAAAAATCCCATCTACATTCTTTTTCTTCATTAATTTCATTTATTTTGATTAACTCTGTCGACCTGCAATCTCTACCTCGAGATTCACATCACCGTCTAGATTATCCAATCTTGTTTCTCATCAGTTAGGGTTTCTCCTCCTTCCCATCTTTTAATAGTAAGTTGTCAGTCCATCTCAAGACTTGCACCATCATCTAGCTCATCTGATAGAGTCTATCATATATCTTCAATACATTGAGCCGATTCCATATTTAATTTTGTATAGAGAATTTTCCTCACTCTATGTGTCGAACCCTAAAATTTGATTATACATTCAATGCATTTTTCTATTTCATCTAATTTGATTTGATCTCAATTGAACCTATTAGGGTTTCCCACATATCTTGCTCTACAACATACCTATGCATCAAGCCTCACAACATTAAATTTTATCTCAAAAAGTTTACTAAGAATAGCAACCTATGAAACCCTAGAATTAGATATGTATTAAATGCATAATTCTCCCATTCAATTGATCTGATTCAATCTCGATCACCTCTATAGTCTGTTCCACCACCTAATAGATTAGATCTTCATTTAATTGGTCACTTGGTGTAGCTAGACCGATTAACTCCTTCCTCTATGTTGATTACTAGAAGAAACCCTCTTCACACTAAGTTAGCCATTTGTGATTATTGCATTCAAATTTGGGCCGTCAATCTTCTTCGCGCCATGATCCATTGGCTCTCGTTCATCATCATTTCTTTAAAACTTTGTCATCAGATCAAATACCTTTAATCATGTGTTTTCAATCTCCACTAACTGATGATCATTGTTGGATCAATTTCCTTTTGATCTCCATCATCAATCACATAACCATCGCAATCAGCTTAAATCATGATCATCAGATCAACCTTGTTCAAATCCTTCCATCTTGACCGATGGATCTTCTGCCTTTTGATCTTCATTTCCAATCTCCTTCATACATCACTTGCCATATACGATGTCCACCATTCCAGCTCACTTCCACACAATTCATAAAAAAGGATGTGAATTGCACAATCATCCAATCAATAATCGCCATTTTCTTATACATGTCACATTTTATCCTTATTAACATATCGGGTCCCACTTATCTTATCATTCAATCACAGAAGACTTGAACAATGGAACCACATGTCACTATCCATTATCGCTTCCTATAATGTGTCATCCTTTCATTCGCTTTCTTACTGTAGCATCAAGGAACGTCATCCTCATCTTACCAGGTCTCACTGCCACATTCATTTTATTGGGTCCCACATTCAGCATCACACTCTCCCATCCCTAAGTCATTAAAAATCTGAACCTCAGAACCTCATGTCAGAGGTTACGATGTTCTGAGAACCCCCAATTCACCGGTAAGGCTTCCATACACCACTTGGGGTCCACACTCCATTTTTCATCCTCATGTCTCCACCATCATAATCCATGTCAATACTTCATGATCCACAACAAGGATGTGGATTACAGTTCATCCAATCTTTCCATGCCATGTGATAGCATTGTCATCATTGTCAGTAACTTCATACTTGGGTCCCACTATGGAGTTCTTCCTTCCTTCATATCGCATGATCGCAAAGTCATTACAAGTTAGAACTTTTGAACCTCTTGTCGAAGGTTATGAAACTTGAGAACCCCATGACATAGGTTAGGAAAACTTGTAACTCTGCAACTCCATTCAATTTCACTGAACATAAGGAGATCACTAAGTCAGAAGGCTTTGAAACATTAGAACCCTGTGACATAGGTTAGGAAAACTTGGAACTCCATGAATCCATTCACTTTCACTGTTCAAATTGATGTTAATGTGTATCCTTAAAGCTCTAGGTAGAGGGGTCCGTCACCTTCACGACTATAATGAAATAAGTTGCAACTAATGCAATAGACAACCACTAATACCGAGTCAACATCAAAATAGAACATTTGTAGGACACCATGACAAAAACTATAGGGTTTAACCAGTAAACCCTAAATCTATCTAAGAGAAAAAAAAAATCATTTTTGGACGTGTTATACATCCTTTGGGCTAGCATAGTACCTTCCTAGAAATCTCACGAAAAACCCATTAGGAATCTACAACTCAATTCACTATCAGGTCCACTACTCTCTCATCCATATTCTCTCATCATTCCAACAAACTTCTTTGCCTATTTTGTACTTTGACATCAATAAAAACTATATGAGCTTTTGTACATGATCAACACACTTCTCCTCTGATACCCTTTTGACATCAATGACAAAATATTCCAACAATCTCCCCCTTTGTCATTGATGGAAAAACTTAAATTCTGAATGATACGAATTAACCAATTCAACATTTGTACCTATATCATTTTTACTGTCTCCTTTCCAATGCTCCTCTTTGAGAATTTAGATAACTTTCTCTCTCTTTCTTAGATACTTGAGCATTTTTATACTTTCTCCCCCTTTGCCATCAATGGAAAAGGGATCACCCCTCTTAAGAGTATTCTTCTCTTTTGACAAGTAGTGTAAAGGGTCTAGCTATATTCTAATATCCTCCTTGGGCATTCCTTCTCCTTTGCTCATCCTTATGAGTGTCTTCATAGTTGTCTCTCTTATGTTGAGCAACTTTGAGCATTACTCATTTCTTTTGAGCACTTGCTCATCCTTTCTCCTCTTCACTATCTTAGGTCATCATATTGTTGTAACCTTCACTTCTTCTTAACATGAAAAAGGGACTTAGCTCCCCCTTGAAATGAGTACTAGCTAAACTGATCATACAACTGATCTGCTAACTAAAGAAACTCCCTCTAAGATGATGCAACATTTTCTTCTTAGAAAACTCAGCCATTTGCTTCCTTTTGGGCTCTATACCAACTAGATTATTCTGAAAAAAATTATAATGGTCTGATACCAATTTCAAAACAATATACACAAAATAGTTTCCTCTTAGTCATAACTCTTCCTCTTGTAGGCAAGAAGCTTACATTTCTCTTGACAGAGCATCTACACCACCTTTTCTTCAATCACTACTACCAATGGTTGATATCAATTTCTGTAGAAAACTCTCCATCACTTAGCTTATCTCTCCATCATGGAAGACTGGAACACTGCCCAACCACATGTCACTATCCATTCTCACTTCTTTCCACGTGTCATCCTTTCATTTGCTTTCTGACTGTACTGTCAATGCACATCATCCTCATCTTACCAAGTCTCACTGCCATGTTCACTTTATTGGGTCCCACGGTCGACATCAAAATCTCCCATCGCTATGTCACTAAAAACCCAAACCTTAGAACCTCATGTTAGACATTACGAAGTTCTGAGAACCCTCGATTCACTGACAAGGCTTCCATACACCACTTGGGGTTCGCACTCCTTTTGTCATCCTCATGTCTACTGTAGAAACTAAAAAATGTCCTAAGTTTGCAAGCAACATTTTTTCTTGTTCATCATCCTCTAATAATTAAATAATTTTAATTATTTAATTAGGCTTGATCATATTCCTCTATTAATTAAATAATTTTTAATTATTTAATTAATTCACTTCCTAATCTTTTTTCTATCCTAATCAATTAAAATTATTTAATTGTGTCACTAATACCCTCTCTCTTCAATAATTAAACAAATCATTATTTATTTAATTGTTTATCTTTCATCATCTGTCCATAGTCAGATAATAATAACTATTATTTGAACCTTTTATTTTTCTATAAATAAATAATTTTTGAGATTATTTAATTATATGTCATTCCTCTGTTTTGGATAAATAATTTAAATTAACTATCCATGTCTAATTTCCATCTCTCCATTTAATTAAATTGATTAATTTAATTAAATATCCATCTTTCATTTTCTCCAAATAAATAATTTGAATAAATTATTTATTTGCCACTTGTCCTTTTCCTCCATTTTTTTGAATAAATTATTTCAAATAAATTATTTATGCACCACCTGGTCAAAGATGCTATGTCATAATCCCCTATCATAACATTCATTTTTGTCATAGCCTGCATGTCTTGCATGTCTGTCATAGCCGTCAAGCATCATAGTCACCGGCGTCATAGCTTTTCCATGCATGGCATATTTCTGGTGCATCAATTATGGACTGTTGATCTTGACATCTTTTCTAAGACTTAATCTCAACCATCCATTTCGTAACCTCCCTCTCATGCATTCCCATCCATTGATCTTGGAATCTTTCTAGAAGATTAATCTTAGCCATCCATTCGAAAGGTTGTCTATAAAAGCAACCTTCCTCCTTCATTTTCACCTTAACAGCCATTATCTCCAACTTTCTTGCTTACTATTTGTAGGTACTTGCACACTTCAACTACAAAATCTAAGGGAAAATATTACATAAGAATAAATAGGAGAGACAAGAGAAGTAATCAACCATAATGGGAGTATTTTATTTGCTTGTTTTTAACGTATTGATCTCTTTTATTTGTGTTCTCTTGTTTTGATGTGGTTAAGAGCTTAGAAGTGTTGTGGCTGCCACTTTATCTATGCTATTTGATTTTTAACCCCATCTCACATTGGTGAACCTGACGTGAATCTTACAATTTTGTAGAGAAATTCATTTGTTTTCTTGTTTATTTTTGTTGTGTTGCAGGTTAGGGTATGTGTAGGATCATGATGTCCCAAAAAGTGGCAATATGATGGGTATGTGTAGGGTATGTGGCTGAGAAATTTTGTTTAACCCAAAATTAATGAAATAAAAATGGTTTTTAAAGGAGATTCTCAACTTTCCACCAATATAAATTATGTTTTACTTTGAATGTAATAAATAATTATTATTCATTTTCTATTTGAATTACGACTAAAGTCCTGATTGATAGACTGATTGAAAAACATCTATAGGTTTTTAATGGTATCACGTTTTTTGAATCTGAAACATGGGTCACATTCTATTCTTCACATACTATAAGATTAAAAAAAGAAAAATTGAATTTCATGAAATTTTCACCAAGTTAAGGTGGTCAAACATACGAGTTTTTATATTTTTTAAAAGTTGTAATAAAATTTTCATAATTAATTATTTACTTGGAAAAAAATACAAAAAAAGTGTATTGCATCAGGACATGAGTCATCTACTTATATTTAAAATATTATCATTTTATTGTGGTTAGGGTGGTAGACACCTACTTCTTACTTTTTCCCTAAAATTTAAGTACTATTGCATTGAAATTTCAAATTTTCACCAAATAGATTTTTTTTAAAAATAAACCTAGTAGTTTAGAAACTACATTCAATTTGCTACATATTATATTCATACATATTTTTGAAATAATATAGATAACTTATTCAATTTTTTATGTCAAGTTTCCTAAGTCTGATTTTTCTGAATTTTTCGCCACTTAAGGGCCTATTTTTTCCATGATGATCCTGCACATACCCGTTACAGCCAAGAATTCACACAAAATCCCACCATCTTCTTTTGAGTATAGAAAAATGGGAAAATAAAATATTAAAAAATGATTAACTAGCTTTTGTAGGCCTTGCTTTTAGATTTTCGAAACTACGAACAGCTTAAAATTTTGTTAAGATTTGAGAAAGTTATGGCCATTTTAGTATTCGTTGTTTTTAAAATTTCTTTGTTAAAACCCATGTTTTCTTTTTCTTATAATGTTTTTTTTATGGAGAATCTTGGAAAAATACTTTCTGGGTTTTAAAGGTATGAATTTCACCTTTCTATGGATTCAAACGATTTAAAATTTTGCTAAGTTTTGAGAAAGTTATCACTATTTTAATTTTTTGTTATCATTAATTTTATTTTATTTTTGGTTACTAATCTCTTGTTTTCAGCATGTGGCTTTGAAGTGGAGCTCCCAAAATTGCTTCTTTTGAAGCAACAAAAAAATTGAGCTCTTAGTTTAGTTTTCCTTAAGCTTTTAGTTTAGTTTCATTTCTTTATTTTCTAGTTGTTAGCTTTTGGATTTCTAGGCTAGCTTTAATCTTTTGTGCTAGCAAGGTTTTGCATCTTTCTCGTTGGTCCAAGATCATTTTGTGAGACTACTAACAAGTGGTTTTGCAGGTTCGAGTGTCCAATAAATTTATTTTGAAACCACTTTGCTTGTTTTAGCTTAGAAAACATTTCATTTTGGTGTTTAAAAATTAACGATTGTCTTTCTCATATAGCATTAACTAGGGGGTAAAAGAGCACCATGTCTTAGTGTTTGAGGGTGGTAGGAATTATGCTCTCACCTTGTACAAACTCGGTGATCAGAAAGCTAGACCCATCCACTTTTGTGTTTACCCATTAGAGGTCCTGCCTTAGTGGGAAAAAGTACTCACCCTAAGGGAACGACCCAAGCGGAAGCCAAGTCCTTCCAAACCGATATAAATTTGTGACTGCAAGAAAAGTTCACATTCAATAGGATGATACGTGATAGTTCTCCTCCAGTATCTTTATGATATGAGAAACCCTTGTTCTAAGGGCTGGGAGACCTCTCAAGGGAGTTTATCATTGTATCCCCTAAACCGAATGCCCTTACTAGACACCTTTTTTGTTTTTAGAAGATTAGCCATTTTTAGTCGTTGCTTGGTATGGTGTAGGGTATAGTATCATGCCCGAAGTTACTCACTACTGACTCCCTTGAGTAGAGATAGCAGTTCCTGGGAAGTGACTACCCAAGAATCCGAAGTTGGTGTGCCCATAGAAATGAGTGTTGTGGAGGGAAGCCAGTGCCACCAAACTTCTAAACTATTCGCTCTTGAGAAGGAGAGGTGTTTAGCACCAATCCGAGGTATTTCAGTGGGCCTATACCAAGTATAAAACACTTTTCCTATTAGGATTGTTCTTGTTTTCTTGCTACCATTTCACATCAAATCAGTCCTAAACAAATTGCTTGATATTGTATGTTGTGTTTTCCAGTCATATCTCATTAGAAATAGTAAAAAATTTAGATCAAAACCATTTCAAAAATGTCAAAACTGTCAAAACAACATTCTGGAAAACACAGAGCCACAACTACCTAATTACCACAATTTCATAAAATATTTGTCCAAAACTAAACCAATTCATCATAATAGCGATCTTCACTTCCAAACCAGAGACTTGCAAGATTTACCAATTCATTTTAGGCATTCTCATTAGAAATACATTGCATTATAGGTTGCATTCCTTCATTCCTTGCATTGCATAAATTGAACCTTGACCTTTAGGCTGCATTTAAACCTTCAAATTTTGAACATAGGGAGACCTTTGAGCTCTTGAAAATTCTTGGTTACTTATTCTACTTTTCATTGACCATTGTCATTTGTCTTGTCATTGTCACTGTGTCAAGTTGATTCTTGGCCTTATCTCTTGATCTTGGTTGTCCTCTTCCGGTCAATGACATTTGGAATTTGCTACCTTGGATTCACATTAGCTTTAATTCCACCCTTTGTTTAAAATTTTAGTGCTCCTTTGCATTAGATCACCTTAATTTAGACTACCCCTCTTTAGATTGCACTCTACCCCTATTTCAAAATACAAAAAAAAAATATAGCTCATATCAATCCTTCATTATCCTTGCAATTTCATACCCCCAAAATACAAAAAATACAAAAACATAGATTAATATCATTATCATCATAACCTTGCATTAGTATCATTTAGTCACCTTATCACTCACTTTGACCATAAAGCAATCTTCTAGTGTCCTTTAGCATCCATTATCCCCTATCTTTTAGGCATTATCATCCTTACATGATCATCTTGCACCCTCATATCCAAAAAATCACAAAAACATAGCCTAGTCTCATATCCTTTGGTCATCATCATCCTTGCATATCATATCCTTTAGTCATAGGGTCATTATCATTCCACCATTCCTTAATCTTGGTCTTAGGTACATTGGCACTTTGCATCCTCATATCCTTAAATCCAAAACAATCCAAAAAAACAAAAAAAACAAAAAAAAAACATAGTTTAGTTTCATATCCATTTTGCATAGGCACCTTGCATTACTATCCAAAGGTCACAAGTTTTATCTAGTCCTCACTAAATTTTCCTTATCCATCCTAATCTAAATTCATGACTATGACTTTATTTTACCTTGATCTTCTTCGTAGTCATGCTGAATACCAATCAATCCTCAATCGTCAATACCAACCACTCACATACCCTTCTTACTAACAATCCATAAGCTCCAGTCCTCCATCCATCTACCCTCATTATCAAGAGTCCCTTAGCACAATCCATGCCATTAATCCCAATCAAAATTCTATTAATCACCCTTATCCTATCCTTGACAAGGGAAACAAACCTTCCACTAGTCCATTCCAAGCCTCTATGTCCTATCCTAGTCTATCATCCCTCAACCCATTTGAAGTCTCCACATCCTATCCTAGTCCATCATACACTAATCCATTCCTATTCACTCTATCCCAAGCTACATTTATTCATGAAAATACATTTGTTCATGGTCTCCAAAATCACATCACATTTCCTACACCTTGGGATACATGTCAAAAGAAAAGTCCAAAGCATGACATCATAACGTCACCTTCATGTCAAGATCAAAGTATTCCATCCCATGACCCCATTCTTAATTCCATCCAAGAAGTCCTTCTAGATAATCATGGCATCCAAAATGGACCTATCCTTGATCAAGATCCCATTCCCAATCATGTCATCCAAGACAAACCTATTTTTGACCAAGATCCTACCCTTGAACATGAAGTCCAAAATGATCCACTCATCGACCTTTATGACATTCATGATCAAAAATTTTAAGTCGATCATATCCAAGTACCAAACACATCCATTTCCCAAGATGATACACTTTCCTCCTTTGGCCACATAGAAAATCAATTAAATGACATGGATCAAGTCAAAGAAGAACACAAAAAGGCTACTATGGATCAAGAAGAACATAGAGAAGCTACCATTGATCAATTCAAAGAAGAAGATACAAAATATACCATGGATCAAATCGACATCCCAAATGATCAAGAAGAAACAATCATGATGAATGATAACACCAAAATATCCTATCAAATAGGATCATCCACCTTTTTCAAAGCAGGCTTTCCTGCAGATGAAAAGATTCCAAGCAACAATTTCTACATACACAATGATGGGTTAGCATCTTGCTTCCAAAATGACAAATACCCCATCACAAAGAGAATATGTCAAAACATGCAGTATCGAGAAAGAGGACTAGGCCGACATGAGCAAGCAATTCTCGAACCAATACAGTTTCAGGAAAATTCTAGACATCAAGTTCTTGGCTATTCTTCAGTCAAAGAATCAAATGTTGTTAGTGGTACCTCCTTGATATTGGGGACAACTTTATCAGATACAAACATCAAAATGGGGGCCATGAGTAGTTCTTACCATAAGGTTGTTGCCAACACTCCTTCCATCCACACCATAAACTGTCACTCCAACATGAATAAACCTTCAATTTGGAACCAACAAAAAGAAAATTATTACAAATCCAAAGTTCAAAATCAAATGTCAAAGGCCATTGAATCAAACAAAAATCTAAGTGGACAAATGAAATTAAAATGGATCCCAAAGAAAAATGGATCAAGCAAAGAAAATAGTTCAAAATTAAAAGTTAATCAAAATGTGGAGCCACAAGAAAAGAGGACTCCCACATATAATAAATTTCCACCTCCTTCAAAATGGTCATCAAGAAAGGCATATAAAAGTGTTGGTTCCAAATGCTATCTCAATCAAAATTCCAAACTTTGCCACCCAACCTCCAAAGTTTGGAAAATAAAAAGTGATATATCCAAACATCCAAATAATCCTTCCACATCTACCATCATTTATCATAATCCTACATCTCGTCTAAAGTCTAAAAATCCTACTTCACAAATCCATGACATCTTGGCAGCAACTCTTTACCGTAAGGACTCCCATGTTACTCTATCACGATGTGTGTATTCTAATATTAGAAAGGATCACAATGAGATTGATTAGTTGCTTGCAAGTGCTATGATCCTAAAAATACAACTACTCCATAAAGGTCACTATTGGCATATCATGACACCAGTCTCTACATCAACACCATCAAAAGATTCAAAACAATCAGTGATCATCTAAAACATCAAGTCGATATAAAAAAATTACAAAAAATTGTCACCCTAATGAAAACCTAGAAAACAGACATCTTGTGTGACATCCAAAAAAGAAAAAAAAGAGAAAAGGAAAAAGAAAAAGAAAAAAGAAAGAATTTTTTTTGTCCAATAGTGAAAACCATTTTTTTGGTGCTTTGGATAAGTACCATGATGAAAACCTGGCAAACATGCGTCATGTGTAAGAGCAATTATCTATGTCCACCATTACACTTGGGGGAAAGTTATCTCATCTCCCATGCCTTTCTCATGGCATTTCTATCTATCCATCCGATCCATATCGTTTCTATCCATTTTACCACCTACCTTGATCTTGATAAGAAATGGGGCACAAACATAAATCATGCTTTGCGAAAAGTTTTGACATGTCTATCCTTTGGTCATACACTACCTAGAAAATATCATGTCATTTCCTTCATTGAATTTATCCACACCCATATCTCAGAGAAAACAAATTGTTCATATGTGATGTAGTCCTTGGAGATCATATGCTAATTATTTCAACCAATAATCCCCATGTCTCCTATCCTTTTCCAAAATAAATCCATTATCCTTCCATACCTATTGTTGGACTTGGTTTTCCCTTGTCATTGGTTTAAGGATTCTAATCTACTTATCCAAGTTCCCTTCATAATCCCATCTAGTCCTAAGGTTAGTCATTTCAAACACAACAAGCCTAATCCATACAATCTTGCTATGCACCCTAGCACATCATCCAAAACATTCCTTGGATTTGTTCCTAGCCTTGTTGTAGACCTTGATCCATTAGTCACATTATCATCAACGGGATATGTCTTTCCCAATCCTCATGTTGTTTTGGGATGTGTCCTTCCCATATCAAACAATGTTGTCATCATCATCACATATCAATTGGTTTTCAGCTTGACTAGGGGCAATATCATGTTTATCCTTGGATCCTTGTGCATTCCTTCCTGGTTGATTGTGGGTATCTTTCACAAGCATTTGTCATGATCTTTATAGTTATTATCCATAACAAAGTCTCATTCATCCAAAATAAAATTTTGTCATCCTTCCATGGCCTAGAAACCACTGACATCTGGGTATCACAATCATCCTTTCCATTCACCACTATCCCTTTGCACATAATAAGTTGGTCTCGCACCTAACTGGGGGAAATTCCTTGACCTATGTCTTTATCGGAAATAATATCATCAAAAAATATCAAAATCCAAAAAAATCAGAAAACATCAAAATCTCAAAAAAATAAAAAAACATCAAAATCCAAAAAAAATAGAAAAATCAAAATCCAAAAATATCATAAAACATCAAAATCAAAAAATCAAAAATAAAACATCAAAATCCCAAAAAATCAAAAATATCAAAATCAAAAAATAAAAACATCAAAATCCAAAATATCAAAAACATCAAAATCCAAAAAAATCATAAAATCATCAAAATCCAAAAAAAAAAAATCAAAAAGCTTCAAAAAT
Source organism: Sequoia sempervirens (assembly GCA_007258455.2). Lineage (NCBI taxonomy): Eukaryota > Viridiplantae > Streptophyta > Pinopsida > Cupressales > Cupressaceae > Sequoia > Sequoia sempervirens. The sequence continues at coordinate 308,813,990 of VDFB02000015.1, forward strand.
CCAAAAAAATCAGAAAACAAAAAACATCAAAATCCCAAAAAAAAGAGAGTCTGAGTCTGAGTCAGTTTGTAGGGTCGAACTACGAGGTCTCTGTGCATTGCTACATAGGCAAAGCCATTTGTTGATGAGCCCCCGAGGCCCCCTAGGTCAAATCCCTTAGGGTTTGTCAAGTATGGTCATGTCCTTGGTCCAAAAATAATCATCCTTCAAAAAAAATCACGAATTAACAAATGCACATAAGCAACAAAATCTTTCATCAATCGATCTTGTCATTCAAGCAGAATGGGGCATCTCGTCATTTGTCTCATTCAAGCTTATCTTTTGTCTTTTATCAGGATATGACCTTCCTGAGATTAGAATTTGTCAATTTGATCATTTACCTTAAGCAAGATGTGTCTTTCTTGCAGTTAGGTTCGTTGTCAACATTTATCAATTGGTCAACTTTATCAGATGTGTCATTTTCCTTAAACAGGATGTGTCCTTCCTACAGTTGGGTATCATCACATCGCTTGGTCATAGCAATCAATCTTTTTCAAACAATCAATCGATCTTATCAACCTTGTCAATCAATCTTGCCTTAGTCAGGATGTGTCCTTCTTAAGGTCAGGCACAATCATTATCAATCAAACCTTTTCAACTTTATCAAATCAAACAATCTTGTCAATCAATCTTGCCTTAGTCAGGATGTGTCATTCCTGAGGTTAGGCACAATCAAATCAATTTTTCAACCTTTTTCAACTTATCAATCAATCTTTGTCAACCTATTGATCAAATCAATTTGTCAACCTTTGTCAATTATCAATCAATCTTGGTCAACCTATCAATCAATCTTTAGTCATCTTGGTCAAACAAACAATCTCATCATTATCACTGGAAAGCACTATCATGGAAAACACTTTGATGGGCTAGAATTGTCTTATTATCTTGATTAATTTTGGGTCATGTTACTAGTCTCCTTGAGGATGTCCTATCAACGGATTTAGAGGGAAAATGATGGATCATGGCCTCTTTTCTTTGTTTGTTGTATGTGGCTTGTCTTGGCAAAAAGACTGGGACAATTGTGTCCTTAGTATGAGTTGAGGCATTCCTTGTCTATTGAATTTGTCTTTTGATTGCTTGTCCCTCCCAAATGGTCACCTTGCACACCTTGGTCTATGTCATACCATGGTGTTTGTGGTCCATTTGTGACATTTTCACGCCCAATGATGATAAATATAAAAATGTAAGCATGAAAGTTGGTTCCCTTATCATTTCTTGTCTAACTTTCCATCATCACCCTTCTTTCTCTTTCACGCTAGCATCCATCCCCTTCCATGCTAACATTTATTCTATCCTTCATCCTCTAGTCTTATCATCTATTTCGAGAGCACATTCGTGTTCCTTGAACCCGCTTGTCCTCTCGAGGGGGCATACCTGTACCCTACTTTCATTGGGGCATATTTTAGATTTAAATTTCTTTGACACAACGGGATGAACTGCATTATGTCAAAGAGGGGAAAAATGTAGACATTGAAAAATGTCCTAAGTCTGTGAGCAACATTTTTCCTTGATCATCATCCTCTAATAATTAAATAATTTTAATTATTTAATTAGGCTTGATCATATTCCTCTATTAATTAAATAATTTTTAATTATTTAATTAATTCACTTCCTAATCTCTTTTCTATCTTGATCAATTAAAATTATTTAATCCTGTCACTAATACCATGTCTCTTCAATAATTAAATAAATCATTATTTATTTAACTATTTATCTTTCATCGTCTATCCATAGTCAAATAGTAATAACTATTATTTGACCCTTTTATTTTTCTATAATTAAATAATTTTTGAGATTATTTAATTATATGTTATTCCTCTCTTTTGGATAAATAATTCAAATTAATTATCCATGTCTAATTTCCATTTCTCCATTTAATTAAATTGATTAATTTAATTAAATATCCATCTTTCATTTTCTCCAAATAAATAATTTGAATAAATTATTTATTTGCCACTTGTCCTTTTCCTCTTTTTTTTTTGAATAAATAATTTCAAATAAATTATTTATGCACCACCTAGTCAAAGATGCTCTATCATAATCCACTGTCATAACATTAATTTCCGTCATAGCCTGCATATCTTGCATGTCTGTCATAGTCGTCAAGCATCATAGTCATCGACATCATAGCTTTTCCATGAATGGCATATTTCTGGTGCATCAATTCTGGACCGTTGATCTTGGCATCTTTTCTAAGACTTAATTTCAACCATCCATTTCATAACCTCCCTCTCATGCATTCCCATCCATTGATCTTGGAATTTTTCTAGAAGATTAATCTCAGTCGTCCATTTGAAAGGTTGTCTATAAAAGCAACCTTCCTCCTTCATTTTCACCTTAATAGCCGTTATCTCCAACTTTCTTGCTTACTATTTGCAGGTACTTGCACACTTCAACTACAAAATCTTAGGGAAAAGATTGCATAAGAAGAAATAGGAGAGACAAGAGAAGTAGTCAACCATAATGGGGAGTATTTTATTTGCTTGTTTTTAACGTATTGCTCTCTTTTATTTGTGTTCTCTTGTTTTGATGTGGTTAAGAGCTTAGAAGTGTTATGTTTGTCACTTTATCTATGCTATTTGATTTTTAACCCCATCTCACATCTACACAATTGTTAAAAAATATAGAGCTTTTAATTCTCATTTCCATATTGGTTACCAATCATAACCCTATTCACACTATCATAGCCATTTCAGATTTCTATCTTTGAATTTTGGTCATCGATCCACTTCTTACACACTCTGATCATGTGCTTTCTATTCACTGTAACAACTTTAAATCATGACCATTTGATAAGTGGTCATTTAAATCTCCTCCTTTGATCTTATCCTTCATACACAACTTGCTATATGTGGGGTCCACCAAGACACGTGTCCAAAGTCCATTATTTCACAAGATATGACAACGGGTCCACACAAACCTTGTGGGGTCTATGGGATGTTGCCATTTTTCATCCACATCATCGCCATGCAACTCACAACAACAATGTGAGTTGATATATCGAGCAATCACTCTTTGCCACTTGTCATCCTTCATCATAATCTATCATTGTCACCATCTTGTTGGGTCCCACCAGATACACTGTGGGCAATGTCAAATATTTCTTATTCAATGTCTACCGTTCATAGCATACATCCTCTTGTACATCCTTCGTAGGTCCCACCATTCATACACCGTGCACCGTTTGATCAACATTGATCAATCTTCACCATTCATCCAGCAAGATCGCAATTTCACTACAAAACCGAACTTTAAAACCTCTTGTCAGAGGTTATGAAATTCTAAAAACCTGTTGTTACCTATTTTTCACTACGAGTTCAAATAGGTAGAGCTGAATTGAATTCATCATTTATAGGTACATAAATTTTTAAGTTTTGCTGCTAAAATATTCATTGTTCATCATAAAGATCAGATTACATCTGAATTACAGTTTTATTAAGTAAGTATTTAAAACAGAAAATTGGAAATTTACATAGTAATGCTTTTTATTCATTTTGTAAAAACACTGAAATCTCGCACAAGCCACGAGAGTAACTGAATTTGATTATGATAATCAAATAATGAATACAAAATTCAATGAAAGCTACACTACTGAAGATAACATAAACACAAAGAAGAGAAGCAATTCATCATTACCTGTAATGATGAATCACTTTCGCTTGATGTCTTTAGTCGTCGCGTCTCTAAGCTGCAGCCTCGATTTCACACTCCATGAACCTGCAAAATTATAAAAAGATGATGTTAGAGATGTACTCTAAGCAATGATGAATTACATTATACTTTATGCCTACACTACCAACAGGAATGTAATTTACATTCGATCAGGCATCCATCAGATGATTTCATTGTTCAAAAGAAAATAGAATTCAATGGAAGCCTTCAACTTCGATTATTTTTTGCCAACTTGTTTGTTTAAATGTGTAGGAACAAGTATGATCAAATCATTCGAATTAACAAATATTGAATATTATGAGTGGTGAGAAATGTGGCTCCCACAAGGGTTGAGCCCAACTCATAAGCAATGACATAAACATTATGTAAGGAAAAGTCACCACAGTGGTCTATGCAACCTTTCAATATGGTGAATAAAGCTAAAAAAAAATCCATATTAAATACATAAGTTTCTTCATTAAATAGGACAACTTTTTAAAAGAAAGATAATTTTTAAAAAGATAATGATCTCTTTATTTGAAAGTAGTGGTATATTTCTTTTTCAAGAGGAATTCGTGCATCAAAAGCAAGTATAAGACATGATTTCAGATAGTAATGTTCCAGCACATACAGCTACAATAGTGAAAAATGAAGGAGAGCAATCAATGCATCATATTTTCAGTGCTAGCTAATGAATTCAATGAAGATTCTCAAAGCAACAAAACTTTTTTTTCTGTATTTTTCCATCATAGGAAAGATTTGAGGGTTTTCTATTATACTCATACTATGCAATGGTATTAAATCAGTTTTTCAAACCATTATCTCTTTGTTGAGATTTCCCTTGTTTCAACTACCCACCTTTCATGAAATGGCATTCATGTTATGATATGGAACAATCTTATCACAGTGAAGGTGATTATAATACTGCTGGAAACTATTACATAAGAATAAACAGAGCATTCATTTTTTAAAACTGTTTTTAGAACTTCAAAGCATAGATTCAGAAGGAACAGTGATATCAAGAAGACAGTCTACATGACTGTAAGTAAAGCATGATCACCTTTCAAAGGCTTAAGTTTGCATCAATGAAAATTTAGCATCAATAAAAAATCATCAATAGCAATGCTAGTAACAATAGCAAAGGATTCTAGCCATGAAGCTTAGAATATAGAGTGCAGATCCAAGAAAAGCTTCATCTCATAGTCATATTCATAGTATGATAGCAGGGTCATTAGGAAAATGTTATGATCCAATGAGGATATTGAGATGATAATATTAGTACAATAGTCATAATCATTAGGGCTCACATGTGCAACAGAGGTGATCTTTTATACTCTTCAAGATGATCATAATGACTGACATTGTTGTAGGAGAAAAGAAACTAACTCATACACAGAGGAGTGCCACATTCAAGTTTAAAGCCCCCAGATTGAGCAACATTGAAAAAATTGTGGCCTGTCATAGAGATGGAAATGTGCGCAAAGCTATTTCAAATGCATTTTTATGAGCAAAAAAATGAAAGCATAGACAAGGCACCATACTGTTTGACAAAATGCCTTAATAAGTGGTTGTCTCATAAAATGCAATAAAATAAAGAAACTACATAAGTGGTCGTGGCCTAATAAGCTAGTTTCCTTTAGAAATGACCAAATCCTCAGAGAATTTCGTGGCCTTGGCAGCCAAGTGAAAGTTCAGAGATTTTTATTCTACAGGAAAATATATGACTGGAAATTATGACTTTTCCTGTGGTCATTTTAAAATATAAAGAGATTTTCTCAAAATAGAGAATAACGAGATGGAGAGTGGTCAAGCCTCAGCCAGTAATAAATACAATATACAATCTAATGAAGAAAATGTTTTTTGTATTACATGGAAAACAATGAAGCTCACAGCCTGCAAGTCAATACATAATACCCAGAATGCCAATATGAGCTCGCAGCCTTCAATCAGGAATATGAGCAAGAATTCTTTGTTTTTTCTCAAAAACTAATGTCAAACGTGGAGATATGCGCAAAAAGAAACTTTTTATTTATTTATTCTGAAATAAAGAGTGCAAATTGAAGATAGGTTTTCCTTTCTCTGTGCAATGGTGTGAGATTTTCAAAAAAGGAGAATACAGAAAATGCACTTACCATGCAATATTGGCCAGAGACTCACCAACAATTGCTTTGAGAGATGCTGAATGAGCTTCAGTTTAAGACTTCAATGGCGGCCCAGAACAGTTGAAGAACAACAAAATAATAAGAGAAGAGAATATGTGAGTGTATAATCAATATTTATTCTACAACCGCAACTTTAAGTCAAGAAAATGTCAACAAAATCTCCAGATTGTGACCAAAAGCGACTTACTCACTGAAGATCTTCATGGATTCGGCCCAAAAACAACAAGGTATGATGGTATTTTGAGCTCCAGATCAAGCATTTTTTAGAAACCCTACTTCATGGTAGCCAGTGCAACAAGAGTTTCTCTCAAAGTTTCTTCAAGAGACAAATGAAAGATGTGAAGTCATTAGGGTTTTTCCTTTTTTTCTCTATTCATGGTGACTTTGGATAGAATCTTTGAAGAATAAAAAAAAATCATTATGTTTTAATTTTTCTCATGATTTTAACTCTTAAGTCAAGTCAACTTATGCATGTTGGTCGACTATTATCAATTATCAAATGTTTATGATATACATGGAGATGGTGGTCGACTATTGTAAAATATTGCATGTTGGTCACCAATGTTTATTGATGGAGAATACATATTGTGAGATATATGCCAAGCGTAATATATGAAAGCCATCAAATGGGACTCAATCTTTTAATTTAACATTTTTCCTTAATATTGTTTGCATTATTTAATGTAAGCTGATTAATTAAATGATATTTTATAAATCATTTAATTAATTTAGCATCTTAAAATGCAAATTAGAGACATTATGTAAAGCTAAGTTGTAACTATAGCCTCAACTGAAGATTGATCATGCAAGGATGGAGTTTCAGTTACCATGGGCGAGTTGATAAAAACGAGACAGTTTTGCATGCTTTAGCTCACTTTTTTTCGGGGATTTTTAGTGCAATTTGAGTACTCTATAGATCAGTTACGAGTTGACAACTAGTTTGAGTCTAAGTTCATTCATTTTTATATGATTTTGGACTATTTTTATTAGGATTTTCTCTTTTGCTCAGATTTCACATTGGAGATGTTGTTTTCACTTCAGTTCTATTACTGGCTGCTTGGTGCATGCCTTTTGTATATATTGGAAAAGTTTATCTTTTTTCACTGCTTCTTGTTTTCTGCCTTTGCCTTCAACAAAGAAGACTATCTTGAAACTCAACATTTTAGATTTAATACAGTTTTACAGCTTTATAGGTTATTGTTTTTTGCAGAGGTGTTCCTTCATGATATTAATTAAAAAATAGTTCACCTTTCCAATTTCAAGTGTTTTGCATGGTTTAAATAATTTAATAAAATTTTGATGAGTTTCATTTTTGAAACCTTCAAAAAAATTTCTTGTTTATGCATGCATATATATGATTACAGTTCATCACAGGTCATTAATTGTGCCCAAAAGTTGTTTTCCTTTTCCTCTAATTTGTGAAAACTCGGTTTTCCTTAATAGGGAAAGAATACATATAGCCTTTTAATGAATTATTAATGTGTTCAAAGTGCTCAAATTGAACTGTGTTAACAAATTTTCCTGAGGGTATAAGTTGTGAATCATTCTGCAAGTTTACCATCATCTAGGTGCATCACTGAGGTTCTAATTTTAGTTCATGCATTCAGCTCAATCCCTCTTACCCTTTTCTCAGAACAAATTATTCAAGTATCAAATTCACCATCATATAGGAAGCTGGCATAAAATATGGAGGTTCTATCTTCGCCATAGGAACACCCACAGCCTGAAGATAGTTCGCATGTTTCAATAGATTATTGAATTTAGTCATTCATGCATTTGAGTGCAATTTGATTGACAACACCCGCGACTCACCAAAAAAAGCTCTTGTTACTCCTTATCACTCCATTTGCTAAGTGTTACTTATGAAAATTTTAATTCGAAGGCCCATATAAAATAATTCTTTGATTGATGCCTTAGTTAAATCCTAAATGTATTCAAATCATGGTCTCAACAAATTTCATAACTAATCGCGGCCCTACCAAGTTCCCTAACTAAGCCACTAGATTCTAAAACTCTTGAATCACCCGACTGTAATCTTCGTGGTGATGGGCTATGAATTCAAGACATCAAAAGTTTGCAAAACCTTAAAACTCCCAACTGATGGTTATGAAGTTCTACTTCTCTGCGACTAGGTTTTTTCATTGGAATGCATGATTTTTAAGGTGTTAGTTCATTAAATAAGTTGCACGACGCCTTTAAGGAATGCCTTATCAAATGCTTTGGAATGTCAATTTGAAATGTAATGTAATCTTTAAAATCCTCTGAAAGGACAGCTATTAAATAAGGAAGCTGGTAAAACATATTTCATGATAGGTTGGCACATTTCTCTTGGCCAATAAATGGTCACTTCTCACCACCAAAATTAAATAGGCCTGCATGCGAAGGAAGGTGACAACATTTTCAATTCTAGAATTTTCTCAAGATGGTACTTCCTAGTGAAGTTGTAGAATGGGAAGATGAACTGGTTCATGTTATACAACCCAATTTGAATTGGCTAGAAGAGGAACAATTCAACATCATTTATGAACTACGTTCACTGGCCTAGAAAGAAAAGACCAGCTATGCTGAGTATAATCAAGTGATCTTCATCCTGAATGAAAAAGAAGAACGTGTTGAATTTCGCAATCTGGTCATGGAAATGCAATTGGAGTTGTTAAGGGTTTTGTCTCATCCAGCGGTTTAGCAGCGTACATGGATTATCACAACATGTAATGATAACGTCTTTTACAAACTTTTTCTATTTTGAAATCTTTTGTCTTCCGGTCATTTTCAAGACCGTTATTCCTATAGTGTAATAGTTTTGGTGTGCCTATAAATTTTTTTGAAGCAATGTAAATAAGGGAGAAAAAATATCAAAAGGGAAGGGAATAGAAAGAAAAGCAAGAATTTTGATTTTTGAAAAATAGTTTTATTTTATAGAAAGGGGGAACTTTGAACCCGCTTATAAGAATCAAAGAATAAAGGTATTATACACCTTTGTGTCTATCAATATTATCTTTGATTACAATTGAATTGTGTTTCTTTGTAATCTATTTAATGTTTATCTGTTATATGAAACTGATTATGTCATTATTTCTAGAACTTTGAATTTGGGATAATTCATCTGTTGAAAGAAGTTTTGAAAATCATTCTTTTCCTTTTTCCCTGTTGTGGGTTTAAGACAAATGGGCTTTGTATCATTTTTTTATATAATTCTCATTCTAGGTTACCTTACCACATTTACTTTTAGGGTTATGGGTAAATGTCTATGAAGCTTTTCTAATTTTTGGTTAAAAGCATACCCGATTTTTCCCATTCATTGACTATCATTAAAAGGTAGTTGTGCCTTGTAAAATAAGTAGAGAGCACTTGCAAATACTATTTTCGGTGACTCAACTGTTGGTGATCTTTTTCCTTCCTCTTGGGCGTTTTGTGTCATTTTCTGTATTTATTTATGAAGGATAAATTTGTCTACCAAAATTTTTTTGGCAACTCCACTGGGGAACGAATGTAATAAATAATTGGTTTCCTGTTCTTCATAAAATTTTAAAGTACCTCCTTGAAGACAGAGGTTGGTGACTCTGCAAATAGTGATGCACTCAAAAGCATTATGTCCTAAGACTTGTGCTGGTTCAGTTTTTGCATTCACATAATGGCATTAACTTCCTCCAAGCCATGGGGAAGTCATTTCAGTCCTCTCTCTTTACCTGTATATTCACCATTGCCTGTATATTCACCATTGCCAGAAGTATCAAGAAAGTCTATCCCGAAATTTGATGGAGAAGGTCCACTAAATGTTGAAAAACATATTTTGGCCTTCATAGTTGCTTGTGGCATTTTGGGGGTAAGTCAAGAAGATGTTTTTGTCAAGTTACTTATTGAATCTCTTAATGGACCTGATGTTGATTGGTTTTGTCATTTGGAAGATGATTGCACAACTAGTTGAAATTCATTAAAAGATAAGTTTTTGGGAAGATATAAGGGCCCTGTCTAGATGAAACTACCTTGTTGGGACAATTTTTCAATATTCATAAGCATGAAAATGAAAAGATCAGAGATTTTGTGGATAGGTTTAATAGATTGCTTAGAAAAATTCCTACTTCTATTCGGCCAAATAAACGATTGCAGCATTGCACTTTTATTTCTTCTTTGCACCTAGATGTTCAGTTCTATTTAAAAAGGTGTAAAGTAAATGATATTGAAATTGCACAAGAATACGCTATCAAAATTGAGGATGATATGATCCAAAGTGGTATATGGAAGGAAAACCTGTTTGAGTTGAATAATGAAAACATAAAAAATCTCGCCTTGCCAAAAACAACCCCTCAACCTATAGAGTTTCAATACACACAACTTCCTGTTCTCGAATATTGCAATCTCTCTATTTTCAACCTCAAACATTTTAATAGAAAAAGAGAAATCAAGGGGGAAATTAGTTCTTGTGGTAATGGAAGAATTGAGGCCTATTATTTCCAGGGTGAACATGATAAACCTGCAAATCAATCAAATGACAAAGAAGATGAACAATTCCTCCAAAGTGATAATCTCTTGGATTCCTTGTTTGCAATAGAAATACATTCATTCACTTTTGCTTCGAATGAAGAATTACTTGGAAGCATTCAACATGAGAATGAAACTACCAGCATCTTATCTTCTAGTCATATGAAGGATAAGTATGAAACTTTCAGATTTTTAGAGCAAGTCGGTACTAAAGTAAATTTACAAGAAGTCAAAAATTGTATTTTTCTTGAATCTTTTCATTTTAAGGATCTGGATACTGAGGATTTTGCTAGGTATAGTATTGAAGATGATCAAAAAAATGAATGTGTTGAATCTCATATTATTTACCACCCTAATCAGTGTTTCCATGAGGGAAAAAATGAATTTTTGTATGAAAAAGAAGTTATTGCAATTGTATTGCAAGACATGAGTGTAGGTGGCAAAATAAGTTATGAAATTGTTAAATTAGAAAGAGGAAATGTTTTAGTTGGGAACAATTTCCTTGGAAAGGATGAGAATTCCCAATCCAGTACACTTCCAATTTTGCAAGAAATTGGTGATCAACTTTCTGATTTGCATGATTCTTTATCTGTTGACAAAAAGATTAGGAATGTTTCCAAATACAGTGGAATGTGTGTTGTAGGTCAAGATCTGGGATTTCAAAATGATATAATCACTTATAATTATGGTACCAAAAGGAGGGTTTCATCTAATGGTTTGTGAATAGGTTGTCCAATCTGAGGTCTTCTTTCTTCAAGTTGGTTGGAATGAATGTGACTTTAGGCTGTACCTGAGGTCATTGAGATGAATATTGATGATCTTATGATAGGACAGATTGGTATAAGTTATCAAATAGAATAGATGCATGATGAAAACTGGCTTCCTCAGGGCCAGATTACTAATAGAAGATTTTTCTATGGAGCCACTCTTTCCATTTTTATCAATTTAGTCCCTAGTCAGCGATTAACTGTATGCATGTTCCTCCTTTTCTCAAAATTATTCCATAGTGGGTCATATTTCTCTTAGCCCATGAATGGCTTTGCATGAACATCATACTCTCTGGAGGTAGGGTCTTTGGACCATATACATAGTAGAAGTTTTTGATGTGTTGTAGGTTTTAGTCAGTTTTGGCTTACTCATTTTTGGCTTGTGCCTAGTTCCCCTCCACCCTTCTGTGAGCAGCACCCTATCTTCTTGCTATTTCTTCTAACTCTGTGCCCAATGGACTTAGACTGGTTTGCCCCAAAGCTTCTAGAGTTCTCTGCATTCTCTACAAAAATACAGCCCCCAGTCAGAGCCAATGTTACTTATGAAATTTTAAATTCCAAGGCCCATATAAAAAATTATTTGATTGATGCCTTAGTTAAATCCTATATGTATTCAAATCGTGATCTCAACAAATTTCATAACTAATTCTTACATATTTTTGAAATAATATAGATAATATAGATAACTTATTCAAATTTTTACGTCAAGTTGCCTAACTCTGATTTTTTTTGAATTTTTTGCCACTTAAGGGCCTGTTTTTTCCATGATGATCCTGCACATACCCTCACGACTAATTTTTATGAAGTTCTAATTCTACGCAACTGAGTGTTTTCATTGGAATGCACACTTTTTAAGGTGTCAGTTCATTAAATAAGTTGCATTGCGCCTTTAAGAAATGTCTTCTCAAATTCTTTGGAATGTCAATTTGAAATGTAGAGTAATCTTTAAAATACTCTAAAAGGACAACTATTAAATAAGGAAGTTGGTAAAATGGATTTCGTGACAGGTTGGCACGTTTCTCTTGGCCAATAAATGGTCACTTCTCACCACCAAAATTAAACAGAACTGCATGCAAAGGAAGGTGACAACATTTTCAGTTCTAGAATTTTCTCAAGATGGTACTTCCTGGTGAAGTTGTAGAATGGGAAGATGAACTGGTTCCTGTTATACAACCTGATTTGAATTGGCTAGAAGAGGAACAATTCGACATCATTTCTAAATTACATTCGCTGCCTTGGAAAGAAAAGACCAACTATGCCGAGTATAATAAGGTGATCTTCATCCTGGATGAAGAAGAACATGTTGAATTCTACAATCTAGTCAATGGAAATGCAGTTGGAGTTGTTCAGGGTTCTAGCTCATCCAGTGGTTTAGCTGTGTGCATGGATTTTCATGACACGTAATGATAATGTCTTTTACATAACTTTTTCTATTTTGAAATCTTTTGTCTTCTGGTCATTTTCAAGACCATTATTCCTATAATGTAATAGTTTTGGTGTGCCTATAACAACTTCTGAAGCAATGTAAAAAAAGGGGAAAAAATATCAAAGAAAGGGAAGGGAATAGAAAGAAAAGCAAGAATTTTGAGTTTTGAAAAATAGTTTTATTGTATAGAAAAGGGGGAACTTTGAAACCGCTTGTAAGAATCAAAGAATAAAGAGAAATTATACACGTTTGTGTCTATCAATATTATCTTTGATTACAATTGAATTGTGTTTATTTGTAATCTCTTTAATGTTTATCTGTTATATGAAACTAATTATGTGATTATTTCTAGAACTTTGAATTCAGGATAATTCATCTATTGAAAGAAGTTCTACAAATAATTCTTTTCCTTTTTCCCTATTGTGCAAAGTTTAAGACAAATGGTCTTTGTATCATTTGTTTATTTAATTCTCATTCTGGGTTAGCTTACCACATTTACTTTCAAGGTTATGGGTAAATTTATGTGAACCTTTTCTACTTCCTAGTTAAAAGCATACCTGGTTTTTCCCATTCATTGAATATCATTAGAAGGTAGTTGCGCCTTGTAAAATAAGTAGAGAGCACTTGCAAATACTATTTCCAGTAACTCAACTGTTGGTGATCTTTGTCCTTCCTCTTGGGAATTTTGAGTCATTTTCTGTATTTATTTATGAAGGATAAATTTGTCTACCAACACTAAGTCACTAAGTCAGGAGGTTATGAAATTCTAGAACCCCATGACATAGGTTAGAGAAATTCATAATCCTGTGACATAAGAAATAAACCATTTTTTGTTGAACTGGTTGAAATGTATTAACCTTAAATCACTAGGTAGAGGGTCAGGTCACCTCCATGAGATGAATAAGATAAGTTATTACTTATGTGAACTGCAACCTACAATACCAAGTCACTGACAAAATAGAATCTATTTGAACGTTGTGATTATAAACTCTTGCACATTTAGGGTTTAACTGATAAACCCTAAACCGAGAGCATGAACCAATGAATGTTGACATCTCGATTAACATCATCACCTACACAATACCTTTCTGGAAAGCTCTCAAGAAACCCAATGATTATGCCAACAATCTCCCTTGCATGATTTGCACTTTTGACATCAATGACAACTATATGCCAACAAAATATTTTGTTGATATTCTAAATTTGGAGATATAATGTGTTTATTGCATATTTGGTGAGAAGCCGACTATCGTGCATATATGTTAGTGTTTACAGGTGCGGACACAGAAAAAGTAACCCTTCTACTTTTTCTCATGTGCATGCCCTCTTAGTGGACTTTGACATGATTTTTCCTATATTTAATGTTGTAATGTGGCCAACACATTCACATTAGGTCTTGGACCCTTGTGAATCATTAAGACTTCTAGGATGTCTTGCAAAAGTGTTGTGAAATGTTGTAACCCACTTTCACAGTTTTTGATGACTCTTTCATCATAATTCACTTAATTATCCCATTTTTATCACTTACCAGGTCTTATTTCAAAGTGTTGTAAAGAGTTGTAACAAATTCTCATGCTTTTCTAGACTTGTCATTAATAATTCAACCCTTTCTCATGTTTAAATGACCCCTTAATGCACTTTTCAGCCATACTTTAGTGTATTTTTGAGGAATTCGCATTAAAAAATATTTAATGAACTTTAATTTCTGAAACCTAGTAAAATTTCCTTAGTGGGACCATGTCACCACCTGGGGCGACTTAGTCCCATTGGGCACAAAAATTAAAATAATTTTAATTTCTTGGCGGGATTTTATTCTCTTACTCTTGAGGTTAGCCTGTGATGTATTATTTTTTAGAATTATTGTAAAATAAAGTATAAATAAGGGTTTTTCCTCTCATTTTAACCCCCCCATTCATTCAAGAAATTCAAGAATTCAAGAACTCTAAGCATAATCAAGTCATCCATTGGAGCACTTATTTGCATATATTTAGACTTCTACACCAAGGGTTTTCTCTTGTATGCAGATTTGTTAAAGAGTCTGGTGTCAAAAACTGTTCAAAAATCCATCAAAGTCAACATAACCCTAATTGAAGCTTGGAGACTCTTTTCAACCTGTTTTCTACAGTTTCAAGATCAAACACTTGTCAGAAAAGCAAGTGTAGATTGAGTTAAAGAATTATGTCCCAAATTTCTAGAAATCCTCAGGTGGACTAAGTCGCCATCTATGGTGAATTAGTCCCACTACCAATCTTGAAAAATGATTTTTATATTTCAGATCCATACCCATTTGGTAGATTCCCGTTCTGACAAAGTTTCCTTAAAACTGGACTAAGTCACCCAGCTTGGTGTAAGTGTCCCAGTCAACTCTATAGTATTATAGAGCCTCTCTACATTATATTTTAGATTCTAGGTGCACCTCTCTAGTTCTGTTTAATTCTTTTATCATTTACTTGCATTATTAGGCATTTTTGCATACATCACTATGTTTTCTAGCACTTTGCATTTCTTAGGATTAACATCAATAAATCATTTCTTTTTCAATTTTTTGCATTTAGACATCATATTTAAATACACTGCATCCCTTTTACATTATTCTTGAGTATAGACATTAGCATTTTGGGCCCATTTCTCTCCTTTAAAGTGAAAAACCTAGAAGAGTTAGAGAAACCTTAGGTAACCAAAATCATTGTTAACATTTTGGTGAATCCGACTTTTGAACATATTTGCTTCTGATTTCAAGTGTATCCTAGGTTTACCTTGCATTAGCATTGCATTAGGTGTTGCACTGTTTCAAATTGCATCCTAGGGTTTTCCAAATTGCATTAGTGAAAAGCTCGTATAGCTTGCATTTTTGCATTTTATTTCATTGAAAACAACAAAAATTATGTATTTTCATACTGTAGTTGCATTTGTGCATCTGAAAAAAATCAAATTACATTCAATTTTTTTGAAAAATCATAAAAAAATCCCCACTGGGACTAATTCGCCACACTGGATGACTTAGTCCTTCTGCACATTTTGCACTATAATTTCTTCCATTTTCTATAAATTTTCTACATTTTTGTTATTGTCTTCTATCATACTTTCTAGATTTTTTGTTTCTTCCATTTAATTTTATTTCATTGTGACTTTTTGCTTTAATAAGTTTTGGATGTCATTAAAATCTTTAGTGGACATGTCAAATTGTGCCTTCAGAACTGATCCTAATGATCTTGAGCTTCCTCATGCTCCTTCAACTCCTCATGAATGTCCTCCTCATGTTGTTTACATCATTGGAGAAGATGATGATAGCATGAATAAGTTCTTAAATGAATGTCTTGACAACCTTGAAGCCAATGCATCCTTTTATCCCTCCATGAAACGACAAAATCTTCCCACAGTCTCATCTCTTGATACATTTGGATACCTACATCTTGAAACAAATCAAGGACCTAAGTCCCCTCCAACAGGTGGACCTAGTTCCTCTAACCAAGCAACTCCTCAACCATTCTATGATAACAAAGTTGCCAACACACCAATCAACCTTGAAGAAACATATGGAAAAGGTTTTACCATCTTAAGAAAACAAGGATGCGACACAAAAACTGGACATTCACCAACTTTTAGAACAAAGACCAACAGATGAAAATATAACAGGGTTAGGCTATCAAGATCCTCCTCATGACAGCAAGCCTCTTGTAGAATATTGGAGACTTCGTAATGATGGCACAGTGATCTTTGATTCCCCTCTAATTTGAATGTTCTCCTTCCTCATGAACAACCCTTACATAATAAAAAGGACAAGGATGAAAGGATCCCCTTGGGTCCTCTTCCTCCTTCAATTCATGAAAAGGGTGAATATATTAAATGCAAACGACCTTACAAGCTAAAAAAACTAAAGTTTCCTCTCCATCCACCACCTGAATGTGAGAGGAAATTGAAAATCCTTCTAAACAAAGAACTCATTTTATTACCACTTATGAATAGGTTGGTAATCTACCCTAAAGATGCTACCATTCCACATTGTGCTTATCATCGTGTGCTTGGACATAGAAGCAGTGAATGTCATCAATTGAAAGAAATATTGAGCAAATATCAATTTCATGTTGATAATTGTTATCCAATCAATCCATAAATCTCTACCAAACACCCCATCATGTAATAGTTGTAGAATTTCCCATTCTCACTATTACATGATCTTTCCCATCACCTACCTCAGCTCATTCTTTCCTTGGACTCAGTGGGGACAAGAAGTTGTTAGCCTTGTCCTAGTAATGCATTTTTCCTTATAGTCCTTTAGTTGCATTATTCACCTTCTGCTTATACCAATTGAGATTGGGAGGTGAATGACTTGTTTGATGGTTGACTTTCATTTTCCTTACTAGTCTTTTGGATTTTATTTTCTTTTGTATATGTGTGTATCGTGTTCCCCCGCAATGTGACATTTGATGTTCTCCTCTCTTCGTAACATTCCTCTATTTGTACCTTCATTCTTCTCTATGTCGTACATCGCTTTTGTCTTTTGATTTTGTTTTGTGTTTTCCTTTTGGGGACAATGCACAATGTTGAGACCACAATGTCTCTTCCATGTTGACCCAAATGGTCCTTTTACTTTCTTTTTCGCTTTTGCTTGTGTTTTTCCTTTTGGAGATGACACAAAGCATTGAGACCACAATATCTCTTCCATGTTGACCCAACCAGTCCTAAATTACTTTATTTTTCACTTTTTCTTGTGTTTTTCCTTTCGGGGATGAAACAAAGCATTGAGACGCCCTATGTCTGTTCCAAGTTGACCCAAAAGGCCCATTTTTCTTTCTATTTTTCATTTTTTTTTTTTGTGTTTTTCCTTTTGGGGATGATGCAAGGCATTGAGAGACCAGCAATGTCTCCTCCATGTTGACCCACAAGGATTCCTTTTTTCATTTCTTAATTTTTATCTTTTCATTTTCCTTTTCTTGTGTCTTCCTTTTGGGGATGACGCAAAGCGTTGAGATGCCCTATGTCTCTTCCATGTTGACCCAAAAGGCCCCTTTTTCTTTCTCTTTTCCTTTTTCTTTGTTTTGTTCTTTTCCTTTTTGGGATAATGCAAGGCATTGAGACCACAATTTCTCCTTCATGTCCACCCACAAGGCTTCCTTTTTCATTTTCCTTTTTCTTTTATCTTTTCATTTTCCTTTGCTTGTGTCTTCCTTTTGGGGATGATGCAAAGCATTGAGACCGTAATGTCTCTTTTATGTTAACCTAAAACAGATTTTATTTTTCTTTTGTTTTCACTCTCTTTGTGTCATTCTTCTAGTTCTATGAGGATTTGGGGAATGATGACAATTATGAGCTCTTTAATAAAAAAATTGCACCAACTAACATACTAACCCAAACTCCATAGATCCCTTATGTGTTTGGTGTTTTCCTTTTGGAGGCAACCCCTCCTTTCATTCCCTTTCCTTCACGTGACGCAGCCTGACTTAGAAACATATGACTTGGTATAGGGGCTTTCCAAGTTGGCTCTCATGTTGTTTTTATTTTTGCATTTACTTTAAATTAATTTCTCACAGAATGGTGTGTAGCAATTCCTTTAAAGTGGGGGCATACATTGGCATAATTTATTTTACATTTTCCTTTTTCTTGGTTCTTAGTGCAGCCTTGTTACTTTATACGATGTGTTTTCCATTTTGTGGATGACATTGGGTATGATGTCCTTCATAAGTGTGATCTATCTTAGCATATTACATTCCTCTTGGTGGCCTGATGTGATGCACTACATCCTCTAAGTTGCAATTTTTTTATTCTTTGATTGGTCCTCTCTTGGAAACATTAGACACAATGTTCCCTAATTTATAGACCTTGCATGAACTTAACAAGACTCATTTGAACATTAATTTTGCATATTGCATTTTGTATTTATATGGCCACCTTGCATAACACAGCTTGCACTCCTATGGTTCCATTGCATTTGTTCATGAGTTCTAAGCATATGAAGCTTTGATTGCTTCATGAAGCATGAAATGACATTGTCCTTTGTGGCAGCTTATTAAAGTTATCAGGAGGTATAACTTTAGTATGGTTGAGTGAGAAGCCCATTCTAAGGCATGAATTTTCCCCATAGCCACCTTCTTGTGTGTGTGAGGGCATACCAATTGTGAGCGTATGTTCCTCACCTTTTGGGCCTTCTCACCCTGTAGACAACTAGAAGTTTCATGGCACCAGAGTAAGTATACTTGGGCCTTCTCACCTTGTGGACAACCAAAAGTTTCGTTGCCCCAGAGTGAGTATACTTGGGCCTTCTCACCCCACAGGCAACCAGATGTTTCATAGCCCTAGAGTGAGTATACTTGATCCTTCTCACCCAGTGGGTAGCCATGGGTTCCGTCAACCCGGAGTGACTACACAATTCTTGGGTATGTGTAGGATCATGATGGGCCAAAAAGTGGCAATATGTAATTGATATGATGGCCCATGTGGTTGGTAACTTTTTTTTTACCAAAAATTGATGAAACAAAAAGGGTTTTTAAAGGAGATTCTCAGCTTTCCACCAATATAAATTATGCTTTACTTTGAATTTAATAAATAATTATTATTAATTTTCTATTTGAATTATGACTAAAGTCTTGATTGATAGGGTGATTGAAAAAAAATTATAGCTTTCAAACAGTATCACATTTTTTGAATCTGAAACATGCATCACATTCTATGTTTCACATCCTATAGGATTAAAAAAAATAAAAATGAATTTCACAAAGTTTTGACCAAGTTAAGGTGCCCAGACATTAGTTTTTATATTTTTTAAAAGTTGTAATAAAAAATTCATAATTAATTATTCATTTGGAAAAAAATTATAAAAAAATATGCATCACATTAGGACATGAGTCCTCTACTTATATATAAAATATTATAAAAAACTATTATCATTTTGGGTGATCCCACAATAGTGGTTTACAATTTTTGGCTAAACTGGACACTGAAATAATTTTTTCTAACTAAATCTTCACTTTCGGGAACCTATAGCGGCTAAACTGTGAGGAATTTGAAGATGATACAAGCTATAATTTCATGAAATTTTGTCTATAGATTCTAAATATATTTTTTTCAAAATTTTTGGAATTAGATTGTACCTCTTTTTCCATCTCCCTCGAAAACTAATTTTTTTCAGAAAACAACATTTTTAAGGAGTGACGCTCACCGTATAACACAACTTTTTTTCCATGAAGGATAAAAAGTCTAATTCTTTCAAAATTAGATATTTGACTCTGATATCTAGTGATTCCACTTGGTTAGATAGTGTTTTATTGAATTTTTTTCCTTAATAACTTTTGAAGTCAAACCAATTACAATTCAGACATAGGCAAACCGTATAACTCATAACTTTTTTTGTATGTATCGAAATTAAATTTTAATTTTTTTGTTGGATAAAGGACTTAAATATCTAGTGTACTCATATTTTTCATTTTTTTTAATAATCTGCTATTTTTCCACGTGTAGAACAAAGAGCTTGATTTTCGGTGAAAAGGCTACATTCACAAGAAATAAAAATTAAATATAATAGTAAAATTAAATTTATTTAAAATTATACTTTTTGGGAAGCTTATAATAAGGACTACATACTTAAAAAAAAAAATTAAATGAATTCATTTGATCCCCCAAAAGGTAAATCAAAAGTGGTTTTTTATCAGCATTTTCATAGGTGTAAATGAGACTCTGTTATAGGTATGGTTTAAAACTACCAGGGTTCTATCTAAGAGGGTTTGATCTAAGGTGGTTCGATCAAATCCTATTCAATTGGAATCCTTTAAATGGAACTTTTCAAGGATTAAATCATTGTATTTTCTAAAAATAAGTGATTTTAGCAAAAATCAGGATCTCCCAGAAATTGTAAACCAACTTTGTGGGATCACCCTTTTATTATGGTTAGGGTGGTCAGACAGACACCTACTTCTTATTTTTTTTCCTGAAATTCAAGTACTACTGCATTGAAATTTCAAATTTTCACCAAATAGATATATTTTTTTATAAAATAAAGCTAGTAGTTTAGAAACTAAATTCAATTTGCTATAGATTCTATTCTTACATATTTTTGAGATAATATAGATAACTTATTCAAAATTTTACGTCAAGTTGCCTAACTCTATTTTTTCTAAATTTTTCACTACTTAAAGGCCTGTTTTTTCCATAATGATCCTACACATACCCTCTTGTTTCAAAAAAATAGCCTAGATCTAATCCACAACAAGCTGGAAAAATGATCGAAGCTTGATTTCATCCTTTCTCACCATCTCCATGTGTTTTCCTTTGCATTTATGTTTGATTTGCCATGGGATCATGATTTTGGGGGCTTGATCATCCCTCTTGATTATTGTTATCTCATCTTACCAAGCATTAGTGCATTCAAACCCCTCTTGGTTGCATAATATGCTACTTTAGTGTTAGTTTGAAGCAGATTCGTCCTCTCACTAAAGTGGGGGCTAATTGTGGACACGGAGAAAGTAACCCTTCTACTTTTTCTCATGTCCAGGCCCTCCTAGTGGACTTTGGATTGATTTTTCCTAGATTTAAAGTTGTAATGTGGCCAACACATTCACATTAGGTCTTGGACCCTTGTGAATCATTAAGACTTCTAGGATGTCTTGTAAAAGTGTTTTGATGTGTTGTAACCCACTTTCACACTTTTTTAGAACCCTTTCAACATAATTCACATAAATATCCCATTTTTATCACTTACCAAGTCTTATTTCAAAGTGTTGTAAAGAGTTGTAATAAACTCTCATGTTTTTCTAGACTTATCATCAATAATTCAACCCTTTATCATGTTTAAATGACCCCTTAATGCACTTTTCAACCATACTTAAGTGTATTTTTGAGGATATTCATATTAAACAATATTTAATGCACTTTAATTTCTAAAACCTAGTAAAATTGCCCTGGTGGGACCAAGTCACCACCTAGGGTGACTTAGTCCCATTGGGCACAAAAATCAAAATAATTTTAATTTCTTGGTGGGATTTTATTCTCTAACTCTTGAGGTCAGCCTGTGATGTGTTATTTTAAGGAATTATTATAAAATCAAGTATAAATAAGGCTTTTTCCTCTCATTTTAACACCCCCATTCATTCAATCATTAATCCGCTCAAGTAATTCATTCATTCAAGCATTCAAGCACTCTAAGTATAATTAAGTCATCCATTAGAGCACTTCATTGCATATCTTCATATTTCTAGACCAAGGGTTTGGTCTTGTATGTAGATTTTTCAAAGATTTTGGTGTTAAAAAGTGGTCAAAAATCCATCAAAGTCAACATAACCCTAATTGAAGCTTGGAGACTCTTTTCAGCCCATTTTTTGTAGATTCAGGATCAGACACCTGTTAGAAAAAGCAAATGCAGACTGAGAGTTAAATAATTTTGTCTTGAATTTCCAGAAATCCTCAAGTGGACTAAGTTTCCATCTATGGTGAATTAGTCCCACTTCCAAGATTTAAAATTGATTTTTACATTTATGGATACCCATTTGGTAGATTCTCATTTTGACAGATTTTCCCCGAAACTGGACTAAGTCGTCCAACTTGGCGTAAGTGTCCCATTCAACATTTCTAGTCAACTGTATAGGATTCTAGAGCCTCTCTACATCAGATTCCATATTCTATGTGCACCTCTCCAATTATGTTTAATTATTTTATCATTTACTTGCATTCTTAGGTGTTTTTGCATACATCACTGTGTTTTCCAGCACTTTGCATTTCTTAGTATTAGCATCAATAAATCATTTCTTTTTCAGTTTGTTACATTTAGATATCAGATTTGGATACATTGCATCCCTTTTACATTATTTTGGAGTGTAGACATTAGCATTTTGGGCCCATTTCTCTCCTTTTAGGTGAAAAACCTAAAGGAGTTAGAGAAACCCTGGGTAACCAAAATCATTGTTTATAGTAGGTACATGTTCAATTCCTATAGGAAGAGGGGAAGTATCACTCAGGAGAAGGTCTTGTTTGGGTAACCAGTACTAAAACCTATTTGAGCTTACACACACCACAAGTAGATTGATTGAGTCAAGTGAATAAGTGGGATATTGATAAGTCATCCTTAGATGTTATGTCTACATCAGTAAGAGTTTATTTTACTAGTGATTGCATGCATGAAATAAGTTTATCTATGTGAGCTTATGATTTCCTTCTTGTTACCATGCTTGAATTGATATGTGGAGCATACAGGGTATGTGTATGCATACACACTTGCATGGTGATGATAGACTATATGCACCAAGGAACGCGTACATGAGGGTACATTGGTAGAAATACATATACATGCTCATGCACGAGTTACTTATGCTCACAGAACTATCAGATGGAACAACCAGCATGCATGTGTATATGTATAGGCATGTCACTTGTAGTTCCATATCAACACCATGGTAATTGTTTATTAATTTTGTGAATGAATCGAATGTGTGTATATATAGAATGCATATGTACATATATCCATATGTATATGTGTATCCATACACGCATACGATATAAAATGGATATGCCCATGTGAATGTATAGACACAAGTACACATGCACATATATGTATATAGTGGCATATATATTTAATATAAATATATATATATCTATGAATACACAATCGATATGATAATATGGCAATATGATTGCTAAGTTGATATACTCTTTTGTATATTTATTATATATACATGCTTTATTGCTTTATGTTAATATAATATACACATTAACATATACATATATACACATATACGTACATATATATATATATATATCTGTGTCTATGTGTGTTGCGTTTAATATATATATACAAGTGTATATATTTATATATGTGGTGATTTCATTTAAACATCATTTACTTCAAAATTGACTATTTCAAACAATAAATAGCAACCAATTATTATGCTTAATACGTTGGCTTGATAGTCAAAAATCTTGGGTGACTAAATAGTTGAAACTTGGAAATGAATATGACTGTATTCATAAGCCAAATTATATGTCTTTGTTGTCACTCTTTAATCTGCAATCTTCTTTATCATTTAAGTCGATATTGAAGAATTTGATGCCTTAATTCTTCTTGGACTTGTTTAAACAAAAAACATCGATTTGTTGTGACTATTAAACAACTATTGAATGCTCCAAACAATCAATGACTATCAAAATCAAATGAGTTAATAAGTTTACACTCAGCATGGAATAAGTTGATACAAATTGGGGTAGCAAGCTTTGGTTATTGACTACTTCTCTTCATAGTTAAATCACACCACCTTTGTGTTTGCTTATCATAGAAGTCTACATTTACATTTTCTCACATGGAATTTGATTTATTCTTCAAATTTTTGTCATGAATTGGGCCAATCTATTGGTATCCAAGCTAAGTATTTTTGTACTCATTTGCCACCTTTCTAAGATGTGATAGTGGTGTTGCTTTGCATGTTTACAACTATCACTTTCATGCCTAGACTGTAGGTAGAACAATTGCTTGTTTGTTGTATAAATAATAGCAAGGAGTTCATTACTTGGGATGCCTTATTCTCACTCTTTTATGCATTATTTTTTGTACAACTAATCTACAAATTAGTGTACTTTATTATCAGTAATATTATGTCCAATTAGTGAAAGAGAGTCTTGAGATTTAAGTGAGTTATAGTTATCTTTTGAGAAAGAGTAATTTCCAACTTGAGAAATAAGTAGTGAGTCTTTGTTGAAAAGAGTTGTTCTAAAGTGTTGTGACTGCAACTAGTTGAATTGGGAAGCCATTTAACAGGCATGAGAATATTCTACTTTGTTTATTCTATTTTTGAATGAGTTGTTCCTTGATTAAATGATCTAGTCTTGTTGATACTTGCATTTAGAGAAAAGTAATGTTACTTTGAAAGAAAAGTAGAAAATATATACTTTTTGTGCACTGTTTGTAAGTACTCCATGATAGGAGAGACTATTTGTCTTGGGTATTATTATACTAGACATATGTAGTCATAGGAAAGAGGATATTTTTTCCATACATATGGTTAATATACTAACTATGATTAAACATAGACAAGTTTAGGGTATGCTCAATAATAGATAGTTATTTATGCTAGATGGCTAGTAGGTTACTCCTAGGAATGATGTCTAGTGGAGGTAACTTGTACTTTTCTTATTGAATTGTATTACCCTAGATTGTTTTTGGAAGTTAGGTTATCCCAGGGAGTAGCTTTCCGATGGAGAGGGATTGTCTAGGTATAGATATAATGGCCTTAAGTCAAAATGAGCTTGCTATAGTGTAGTGAATGGTGGACCATCACTTGATTATACTGAGTGAGAACACTTTGGAAAAAGTAGTGGGGGTGTCTGATGACTCCACTAGGAATAGTGTGTAAGCCGAGATTCCACTACCAGTTCACTATGTCTACTTAAATGCATGAAGGGTACCTAGTGTAGGTTATAAATCCTAGTCATGTTTGATACAACACTAAGCTCAGAGTGGTATACATCATATGGGGTTACCCAACCAATACCTTTGTCAAAGGGAAGGGCCATCTATCATTGATAGATGTGTGGGGGACCGCATATGAGTCTATGGTTGGAAAAAAAGTTCTTGAGTGATGCTTTTCCTCCTCAACAAGCGAAAGAGGACCAAGGTTTTGAAAGGCAGATTCCAACACCATATATATCTTATGTCATGAAACTCGTTGGAGCTATGTATGTACTTTTGTGCTATCTTGGAAAAATGTACTTTGTGTATTGTAACAAAATGAAAATATTTATTATATGTTGTATAGCATCTTGGCTCATATATTTTAATAAAGAAAAGGAAATTTTTTTATTGCAATGACTCGTTACATAGTTTCTATTTATTTGCATAGTAAAACTTAGGAAATGTATTGCAATGAACATTTGGCATATTATAAATATTCAGGATCAGGCCCTAAAACCTAGGTGAGACCCACACACCCAAGGTGGCATATGAATCCCAGATCACTAGATCTGATACGCACAACCCAAAAACATGAAAATATGATTGGTCATTTAATAAATTTTGAGATTATCCTCAAAAAAATGCATTAAATAAGGTTTGTGGATGCAAAATAGGACCAAATAAGGCATAAAGAATCCCAATTAATTAATAAAGCCATAGATTAGTGTCAAACTGTAAAAATATACTTTGTAACACCCTAAATAATGCACAATTAGGTCCATTTAGTTTAAAAGGGCCCTAAACTTAATGTGAATGTTTAAAACACATTAAAACACTAAATCAAGGCAACATTAGGTTCATTCTAATATTAATCATTCCCAAATTAAGTAAGCAAAAGAGATATTTTTCTGTCACTACACTAACTTTTTATAGATTAATTTTAGAGTATATCCTAATTCAATATATTAAATTAAATTAAATAATATATGTTATATAACATAAAATTATGATTATAATTATAATACTAATTACTTTAAAATAAATATATAATTATATAGATTTAATAAAATAATATACTATATAATATAAAATAATACTAGTTTATTCAAAATAATTAAAATAATAATTACTTTAAAATAAATATATAGTTATATAGATGCTATTATAGAATATATTGAATATAATAACTAAATAATTATAGATTAATTTAAAATAATGGAATATTTTAATATATATAGTAGATTAAAGTAAATAATTAATATAATTATATAAAATAAATATATTTTTTTAAAATAATATCCTAATTCAATATATATATTAGATTAAAGTAAATAATAAATATAATTATAATATTAATTATATGCAATAAATAATAAATTTTAAAATAAATATATGAAACATAATTTTAAACTTATATAATTATAATTTTATTTTAAAAATAAATTTACATTATATAAAATGTAATATATAATAATTAAATAAAAAATATTAATTTTGTTAAAACTACTCAAAAAATTCTAAAACTACACATGTAAAGAAATAAGTGAACATAAGCTTATAAAAGATAAGAAAAGGGAACAAGGTAACCTCTAGCTATAAAAAGTTGAATTTTTTTCTTTGCTAAGTGTCCATACACTATTCCAAAGCTCTCATTTTTGCACACATAGGTAGTATGCTATAGTATGCATTACACCTGCCATTTGCATTTTTTTATATTTTTTAAAAATTCATATTGTGCAATTCTAGGATGTCATGAGGCAACATTTATTTGATGCATTTTGTCAAACATTTCACTCCCAATTACTCCTAGAAGAAAAGATGAGATTTATTGGAGAGCTAAAGCAGGTGGGCATGACTTTCGTGGTGGGAGATGGAATTAATGATGTGTCAACATTAGCAAAGCTTACAATGTCAGGATATGTTCTAGAGTGCTTCATTAATTTACAGATATTGAGAGCATCCTTGGAAAATCCATGTTGTGGATATCCTAAAATTATTGCATTCCATGAGATGACTCTCTTTGGGGCATTTTTTCAAACAATTTATGTGCCTTTTCTATACTTCTACATTTTGCATACATGTCCACCAGGGCAGTTGCAACTGCAACATTTGATAAAATTCATCTTTTCTTTATGCTTTGATGGATGTCCATACCCTATTCCAATGCTCCTATTTGGCATATGCAAGCAAGAAGAATGCTAGAAAAAGCTGTGGAGTCTAGCTTTACACCTACCAATTGCATTTGCTGGAAATTTTCTAAAGAATTTTTAAAAAGTCCATTTTGTGCATATCCTACAATCTTTGATTTCCATAAGATAACCTCTCTTTGAGGCATTTTTTCAAATGGTTTATGTGCCTTTTTTATGCTTCAACAGTTTGCATAAATTTATACCAAAGTATTTCCAACTATAATATCTAAAAAAAATCATCCTTCCATGATGCTTTGATGGTTGTCCATACCCTGTTCCAAAGCTCCTATTTTAGCACAAGTAGGGAGGATATAGGCAAAGGTTTTGGAATTTGGTTGTACACCTGTTGATTACATTTACTTGAAAAATTCTAAAGCCTTTTCAACAAATACATTTTGTACATATCCTGCAATCATTACCTCTCTCCCCCTCGACAGTGTTGTGCAATGTTTAGTAAATGAAAACATCAAAAATCAAATGGAACAGGGTATGGACATCCATCAAAGCATAAAAGATACATAAACTTTTGCATATGTTGTAGTTACAACTGTCCATGTAGACATATATAAAAAATGTGGGATATTTACAGGTGACATTTTAATTCTTGTTGTTGGGTTATAACTCAAATTTGGAGCACTTCTACAAACCTTTTAACATCATTTTTCTTTGCCATTCTTTATAAGAACTTGAATGCCTTGCACAATGGTAGAGTTGGGTATTAGAGATTTGCAAGAAGAAAATGCACAGCTTGAAGCATGTGTTGAATGAATAAGAAAGGAATTATTAGACTATGAGAGCTTAAAATTCATGAGATTAGAAAAAAACAATTTGAGACAAACTCTAGAGGCACTAAATTAGCACTTGTTTATATTGAAACCATAGATTTATATCAAAAAAATCACAAACCCTTGGTTCCAGACTTAGCTGTGAAGACTTACTTGGTAAGACTATGGGTGAAATAAAAACCAAGAGTTATCTTTGGCAGGAGAAAGATAAGGCACCCATGAATTAGGGAACAACTATTTCTAAATAGCCCTCTTTTGGCTTTGGAAGTGTTTGACAAGGTCCCTCGAAGAGATGTCTTGGATATCCACAAAAGGCATTTGTTGAAAAGGCTTGAGAAATTACCAAGCAATTGCAATTGTTAGGTTTAAAGCCACATACCGCAACCTTTGCTAGCATCCTCCCTACCCATGCCAAAATGGGAGCTTTGGAATAGTATGGACATCCATTAAAGAATGTAACAGTATGGAGCATAAAGGATAGAGGAACTTAATCAGATTTAAAAAGCTCTGATAAGGATACTGGTAAGAAACTGGTCAGGATGATTTCCCCTATTTAGTTGTCTGAATCTACTTTTTTGTTTTCAAAGATATGACACAGGGTAATAGCTATCATTGCAATATTTTTGTTTTGAGCTATTTGTTGTCTGTGTTAAAATGTTGGTGTGTTCTAATTTTTTTCTTTGGATGGTTAATTTTATTATATGTTAAAACTAAATTGAAGATGCCTCAAATAGATGTCATCTGCTGGTCAATAGGTCAACAATGATTACATGATATGCACAAAAATGGATTTGTCATTTATAAATTTCCAAGAAAATTTAGAGATAGATGAATACCTTCTTCATTGGAAGAGCTAAGTAGGTGATTCCAATGGCAGCCTCACCAACAAATTAGGAACACTGTGAAAGGAAACAAATATTTTTAGATAAACAATTCAACTCTTCAACTCGTCTGATTTCAAGGACGGTGAGAGAAAATGCCATGCTAAAGAATAGATAGAGTATGAAGAAAATATCTGATACACATGGATGTGATGATGAAAGAATCATACGTAGATTAGATGAGATTCAATGCCTCATAACTATCGTCCACCTATGGATTGGCATAAGGAAGTAGGGACAACCAAATCAGGCGGTGATCGAGCAATTGTAGAATATCTCAGCGCAGGAGGGAAGAAGTAGATGAGCAATTATTAGCGTTCAAGTTTAGAGGATAAGAGATGAACATTGAGGATATCCAATGATGAGGATGAAGCTGATCGTTTTGTATGCCCTCTCCCAAATTTGAGACCGTTGATAGACAAAATAGGCTTGGAAAACCTCATCGAGGGAACACCTTCGACGTAATAAATTAATTCGATTATGTAACATTGAAAAATTGAAGTTTTAGTCACCTTGTCACTAAGATAAGAATATCTGTATTATAATCAAACCAACATTTCATATAAAGTTAAGTACTTTTATTTAATTAATTAATTTCAAGACACATTTATTAATTCATTTAATTACTTTATTTATCCCAACTTATAATCTTGGAGAGATTTATTCATAATAATTAATTAATAAATCTTCCCTAAATTATTTATGTAGGAGAGTTTTCTATGGAGTGCTTCTATTTATATTTTTTTTAATAATTTAATTTTGTTTTTTAAAAAATATTGTTATATATTATACTAGAACAATTATTTCTCACTCAACTTGTGGATGAAGAAAACTATTCTTCTATACAAATAATTGATGTGACAAGTTATCGTAAATTTATTTCAAATTATTTGAAATATATCTCAACAAGTTTGGCATACTAGGTGCTTGAGCCTCTCTAGGGGCTTGTAAGATTATTTCAATGGTCAATTGTATCTCTCCTCTTATTCTTGTGGTTGAGTTATTTTTGGTTGTATAATTCTTTCTTTTAGCTATCTATTATTGTTTTCATTCTTGTAATTGCTTTGATTCAAAAGAAAATAGAAAGTGTTAAAATGAAAGAACACACACACAAAAAAAGAGTTTGATTTCTTCTCCTCTAGCTCTTTATTATCTTCATGGTGAAACGTCCATGGAAAAAATCCAACATAGTCGAATCTAAAATCAATATTTATCAACAATTATAAATTGTGAAAATGTGATACCTTTAATACAAAATTATTGTCATCCAATCATTGATAATCCTTAAAATAGGCTATAACTAAATCGTCCAAGAACTTAAAAAAAAAGAAAAGAAAGCAATCTCCTTAATGAAGCTGTTAGGTTCATATACATGTTTATTAGTAATCAATTTTTTATCAGTACAAATACTTCTCAATTCAGTAAAATAATCTTAAAATCACTTAGAAGTTGAGTAGGACATTGCATTGTCACAAAAGTACAAAGGACATGCCGATTGTAAGATGATAGCTGTTGTAGTTTTTCTTTACTTCACACTCTTCTTGTTGGACCACTATTAATTTATTTGTAATCTTTTTTTCAACTTTGTTCAATAAAAAAGAAGTACCGAGCACATGCTGATTGTAACGTGATAGTTGGATTTTCAAGTTGGTGTACTTTGTAAATTGTTGTTAGATGTAGTTTTCCTTTTCTACCACTATTTATTTATTTGTAATCTTTCTTTCAACTTTATTCAAAAATAAATAAAAATACCGAGCACTGCTGATTGTAAGATGTTAGATGGGCTTTTAATTTGATATACTTTGTAAGTTGGTGTTCGATGTAGTTTTCCTTTCAGAATCTTCTTATTGAACTGCTATTTATTTATTTGTAATCTTTAAAAAGGCACTGAGCACATGCAGATATCGACCTGCTTGCAAATTTCATGAGACGGATATCATTATATCGATCACAATGGGACATTTCATAACTGTAATCGCCAGAAAGTAGGTGTCTAGTATTAACCGATATTTAAAGAAAGAAGAGTAATTTAAAATCTGGTACGAGAAACTTTCAATGCTAATATTTAAAGCAGATGGAACGCCGGATGATCAGTGCAGGCTATGTATCTATAGCTAACTTTATTTATGGCCTTCACAATTATGACGGATTCGAAGTATTTATAAAACATCTCCACGCGGCTTTTCACCATGCTTAATGCAGTTTATCTTCACATGGTTCCCTACAATGCCTAAAAGATAATCAAATGACATCATACTGTGAAACTTTCATGGCTAATAGTATGCGGTAGCTGTAACTTTCAGCAGTAAAATTTAATGCAGATGGTAGAGACGAACAGCCGAGACTATATATCTCTAAGCTACGTTTGTTCTGACCTTCATAAGCTTGGAATTTGATCGACTTGGGGTTAGAGGGTTTTGTTTCATGGAGCTCAGTCTGGAAACGTCGTTGGCAGACATTAATGGCTGTGAGGTGGTTAGTCCCTCCAGTCAGACGCTCTGTACTTCGTTGTTTTCACCAGGCGTTCAGGCGATATTTGAGCTGGAAGAACCCATCGATGTCTGTAGCTTGAAGCAATTCATAGAGAATGTTCTTTTGCCACGGCACCCCCGTTTTTGTTCCACGATGGTATGCAGCTGTTTCTTGTGCTGTTACAAAACATTTCTATGCACTGTATTAAAATTCAGCGATGTTTTTTATCAGCTCAAACTTTATTAATTGTGGATAGTTTTGATGTTATGCATTATAACTTGTGGATATGGCTTAAATATGATAGATCTCTAAATAATTTAAGATTGGATTTTTGCAAACCAGATAAAATAGTTAAAAAAATTGAAGTAATAATTAAATTATTATTGTATTTTATTTAATTAAAATTTCATGTTTTGTTTAATGATAGATCCAAGATAGACACGGAGAGCTGCATTGGATGAAAACTGAAGTGAATGTGGAGGATCATGTATTTGTTCCAGAATTTCTTCAAGATCAAAATGAATATGATGAAATAGTGAATGATTATATTGGTAATATACATCTAACCCCTCTTCCCAAGTGCAGGCCTTTGTGGGCGTTCCACTTTCTAAACTACAATACAAGCAAGGCGAAAGCCACTATGATTATAAACATGCACCACTCCTTAGGGGATGGTACTTCCCTCATGTCCTTACTACTTTGTTGTGTCACCAGAGCAGATAATCCTAATCTCCCTGTTACCTTTCCTTCACTTAAATCTCCATCTCACAGAGCTATTCCATATGATTCATGGGTTTCCACTGAATTTATGTACTACATATTTCAGAGGCTATTTGTGCTTGTGCTTGTGATGTGGTACACTGTTTCTGGTTTCATTAGCAGCTTCCTAAGAGTTATATGGATGGATGATAGCAAGCTGCCCATTCGAGGACCTCCTGGCGTTGAGATGCTGCCCAAAGTCTTGTCCTCTACCACCTTCCTCATGGAAGATGTCAAAAAAATAAAGAATTATGTCGGAGGCGTAAATTTTTCATCTCACTCTCATTTTATATCTCGACGTCGAGTTTTTATTATTTCTAACTTATTCATTTTGTCTAGCTTATTTTGGTAAAATACTTGTGTAGACGGTAAATGATGTGGTTATGGGTGTAATATTCTGTGGTTTTCAGCGATACCTACAAATAACTCTATCTCAAGGTACGACCCCAGACAATGAATATTCATAATTTCAATTGTGATTTTTTTTAGGGTTTGATATCAAGTTCAGAATTGTTTTTGCTATTCAATAAGGGAGTACTAGGTTTGAAATTTTTTTTGACTGAGTCAAAGTCTGAGGGGTATCCATTCTACTAAAGTTGTTAGGGACAGATCTTGACCTAATCTGTTGATCTCTGATAAACTTATTCAGAACCATTCGACATCATCAGCAGAACGAAGACCCCTTGATTTCAACCATAATTTCAACTTATTATTAGTAATCAAATATTATCTTCATTAATGGATGATGAGTAATTATCTGTATTTCTGCAGGAGAAATGGCAGAAGCAAGGAAGGAAATGGAGAAGGCAAAAGTAACAGGGATTGTAGCCGTAAACACAAGAGCAATATCGAGATTGAATGTATTACACAATCTGTCTCTACCTTTCCATGATAAATGTGTACAAAGGTTTTTTAAGCATGATATTACTTTTAACATCTATGGTGAATTATAGAGCTCCCTTCATTTCTTGTCAGTACAAAATACCGAAATTTTATTTTGAATTTTTACAGGATATAAAAGATCTGCTGAAACTTAACAGTCAATCACCATGGGGAAACCGCTTTGGGATGGTACATATCGCCTTCCCTGTAGCTAATGCAGATAGTCCAGTAGACTTCGTACGAAGAGCAAAACAAACCATGGATAAGAAGAAAATGTCACTTGAAGTCTTCCTTACTGCAAGACTAGTGGGTTATCTAGGCCGACAGGTATGTTATTTATGCCGAGTGCGATTTCATTACTTTTATATGGTATGAAGTATTAGTTTGGAATTAAAGCTTGTACTGTTAAGTATTGCAGGGATCTGCTACTGCTATGTATAAAACTCTGGCAAACACAACACTAGTAATATCGAATTTGATTGGCCCAACGGATAAGATAGCAATCAATCAAATGCCGGTTAAGAGCATCTCTTTCTCGGTATCAGGGATTCCTCAGGCAAGTAACTGAGAACTGGAATCCTATCACAGATGTTTACTTATCTTTATCGTGAGTATGAACGGAATGTGAACTGAAAC
The DNA here is from genome assembly GCA_007258455.2 of Sequoia sempervirens. Classification (NCBI taxonomy): domain Eukaryota; kingdom Viridiplantae; phylum Streptophyta; class Pinopsida; order Cupressales; family Cupressaceae; genus Sequoia; species Sequoia sempervirens. Next base: position 308,847,485 of record VDFB02000015.1, read on the forward strand.
TGGATGTAGGAATATCTATCATCTTTTAATGTAATATGGTAGCTTAAAAACCTAAACTCTTTTTTCTTGGAAGGATGTTATTTGGTGTAACAAATTGTTAGTTTTGCAGACACTTCTTTTGACGGTAGTGAGCTACATGGGAAGCGTTAGATTGGAAGTGATTGGCACCAAAGGTTATGTTAATTCTGATACTCTGGCCAAGTGTTTTACCGAGTGCGTTGAGGAGATGAAGGCGGCCACCAAGGGCTTATGAAGATAACCTCATTGATATAAATGTTAGACTCTAGCTATATATGTGTGTTAGAATTAATACAGGGTAATGTTATCTAATAGAGTAGGTATTAGTTTAGAAATTCATTCTGCATAAAATGTATGGTTTATGAAAAATTGTGGGGCAACGAATCGGGCTATGTGGCATTGAAAAAACGAAGTATATATCGCCCCTCTCAATAAGGAAAGAAACTATTCGTTAAGCTAGTGGCTTGTTGGTAGGCAGATTAGATCTAATGTTAAGATTTGCTCAATTCTATTGTCAAGTATCTTGTATGGATGATTTTAGAATAAGTTAAATTCTTTCTAATGAAAATATATACAATTTGACCTCATTTCACATTCAATGTGAAAATAATTGAACAGTATTAATTACAAAAGTTTGGTTGCTTCATTTATGGTGCATGCTTCATATCAGAATAATTATATCAAAACTTGGTGGGGATTCAGATTATTACTAAAGTTTATATGGTGAACCAGCGGAATTAGCAGCAATAGGGAAAATATTATCTTTTACATCTCATATGTAAGGTAGAAAAACATTGTTATTTTTATAGTTTAAAAATCTCTTCTTCAAGCTTGGGAGTTGATGGTGAAATCTAGTAGCTGATGGCAACTCTCCTTACAAAATGATAATATATATACACAATAATATGTTTATATACTTTATTGTTATAAATTTCTTGTCTTTTTATTTTTATTTTTTAAGTTGTATTATATAAGATGTTAGAATATTATATTAGAATTTAAAAATTGATTTAAACATAGATACATGTGTGAGATGTTGTAATTTTAAAATATTTTTATTATATTAAATTTTGAAAGGTCAAAGCACAGTCCAAATATTTGTGTTTCTTATATAATCCAAAGACATTTTTATCAATAGTGGTGAGATTGGAAGCCACAAGTCATCCTCAAAAGATCCTTGTGATTTGTTGACACAAGCAGATACCTTAACAAACTTGATCAATAAGGTTATTTCAAACAAGCATTGATTTAAAGGAATGTTAGCCCGGTCCACTTTTTGATATGATAATTGCTTTTTGAACATAGGTGCATGAGGATCTATGGGGAAATAATAAAGATGATATAAAGTCTTGAAAGGTAAAGGATATGGTGGAGGTTGAGAAGATGTGGGGAGTTTGATATTTTTTTCTAAATGAGATGTGGTTTTGATGAGCAATTCAAATAGTTGCCACAACCAGGAAGGGATTATTTTCTATTTGGTGGCTCAAGTATTGCAACAAGGAGATCACTAGCGGTATAGCTCCATAACATTAATGGTGTTGAAGTATGCTAAGTATTTTTTAAATTTTAAAGAATGGTGTATTGGAGCCTCTAGTAATTCTTCACATTGTCTTTTTAATATGGTATAAGATGGAAGGTTTTGCAAGTGGTTCAAGGAGGGAAACATGGCGTTTAAAGATATACTAACTAGGATTGGGTTTGCCTTCCAAACCACATGTACCCTTACCTTGAATTTTTTCCTCTTGTTCATTTTGTTTTCACATTTACTTCATGCAGGTTTATATCCATAAATTATTGTCTGACTTTGGTTCTTCACTCTCTTCGTATTTAAAAGACCCTAAATGTTATAGCATAGAAGGGGTGAAGGTACTAGGCTTTAATAAAAAGTGATGTGTTGGTAGCGAGCTATTCACCCAATAGGCTTGAAATGAATTGAGGCCTAATTAACTCCAACAAAAATAACTATGAAGAGTATAAGCACTCATTCAAAGACATAGTAGTTGGTGTGGATCATTCAAGTCCCCTAACAAGTTTGTTAGGTGTGGAGATGGTGAGGAAAATGAATGCTAGGAATTCGATAGAGGAATTGTTGAGTACCCTCCTTGTACTAATAATTTATTTCTTGCCCCTAACCTAGATATGGTAGAGGCTATTGGAAAAGAAGAATGCAAATTAGGTATTGTAGCAATCTTTTTGGCAGCCTTAGACTAAAATAGAAGTTTGACAAGGAAATTCTTAATGAGTGTTTCAGTAATGTTTGGTTTAAGAAATTCGGGATTCAATTAACATTTTGTAGGATGTTTCAAAGAGGTATGGTTCATAGCTTTTTAGAGATTATTCAATGCAAGAGAAAGTGGTAGGGAAACAATTTTGGAATATTGGGAACTCCATCTTCCGGGTAGTGCCCTGGTCCCCGAATACCCTAAATGAAGAAGTTTTGGCACTTTCCTACCTAAGATAGGTTATGATTAAAGATGTGCCTCCCCAAATTTGGGTGTTTTTTCCCCAATTAATAGCCCCATTGGGAAAGGTTATGAGAATAGTACAAACCAGTCGACTTTGATAAGCATGGATGCTAGACTATTGGTAGCATTAGAACCAAGAATTGACATTTCAAATGAGATTGTAATTGATTCTACGGGAAAGATAAGTTGAAAATGGAGATTTTGGGTGGATTAAATGCTCGTTTCCTCTATAAAAAAGAGGGACATGTCAAAATAAATTTCCCTATTCTAAATGGAAAAATGGGTAACCAAAAAAATATCCATAAATCTTCAAACCCTAACTTGAGGGAAAGGCTTGATGTAGAAAAAATAATGGTCTAGATGTTTAAGAAGTCATAGAACTTCTAGGAAATAATGGCCCTAAATTTAATAAGCTCAATGTTGATAGTAAAAGTAGAATAGAGGAATTGGGTACTCTTGTAGTAGGAGTTGGTCTACTCCATAAAAAACATATAATGGAGAAAACATAACTCAAATTAATCACCTAAAGATTTCCAAAAAATGGAGATAAAGCACCCTCACATTTCTTGATTCCCCACTAGAATCCACAAGAATGGAAACAACAAATGTACTAATATGTTTTCAGGGGCACCAAAAAATCCCCCAAGAATTGGTATTAGAAAAAATTAAACAAAAGGAAATTGTGGAAAATAGTAAGAAATATGTCTCCTTTAGTAAGGAT
>VDFB02000015.1:308850788-308938007 GCA_007258455.2 Sequoia sempervirens
TCATTTTATGTATGTTTCTATGTATGGTTTCATGTTTTTTTGTATGTACATAGGTGCATTTTGTGCAGAGATTAGTTGCATCCCATTACATTCTTACTATGTACTAAACAAAACTTTTTCATTACGTTCTTACTGTCTATATATAAGTACATGTTGGAAAACACTAGGTGTGTAATTAAATCAAGTTGAGGGGTGACAAAGCAATTGGGTTGTTACTGTGTTGATCACAAAAGTTTTTGAATACATTTTACTATTTTCTAAAATTCTGAGTTGGGAAATGCTTGGTGTTATACAAGTTGTAACCCACATACTATTCTAAAACCATTTACAAGTAGCAACCCAATTACTTACGCACCCTCACCTCAATTTGGTAAGTTTTGGGGTTTCCCCACTTGCAACTCCTCACTGTGCTCTTCACCCTCTAGGTTTGAGCATGGAGATTGAAGCACAAAGTGTTATCCAACGTGTAATTCTTTTGTACAAATTATCATATTTAACCAATGTGATCGCCTACTATTTTTTGGTCAATCAAGGTGATCACCAAGGTTTTCATTGACTTCTTAACATTTATTCTTGAATAGCCGATGCACACTATGCTTTGCAACCAATGTGTCTTGCAATAATCTATATTTTTCAGTTATCTGTATAAGTAATGAAATAAACAAAATTTTGGCAATGGTGTGTGGTATCTTTCTTGTGTGTCATGTTTTCCCTTATTGATTATGCAAGTGATGGCCTCTTTCATATGCCAGGAGAGATGAGTTTGAGATATATCTGAATGAACATTCAGTGCTTCACAGTTCCAACAAAATGGGAAAATGGTAGATATAATTGCTGATATATATTATTAGTGTTAGCAATAGGTTAAATTAGAAATTAAATTCCCATCATATAGACTAATATGTTTTTTTATTGACTATACAAGCTAGCATGTTGCAACCAACACAACATATAATCCAATATTAGTGAAGTTTGGAATGAAGTGAATTCTTTGTAGCACCAAATTTCTTTAATTTTCCAATTTAATCTATCGGTAACAATTGTCTTATTCCAAGTGGTTTATATAGGTGAGGAAACAAAATTGAACAAAACAAGGGCAGGTGGATTGAAAAGGATGCTTCAGGAGATGTGAAGCTTCTGCAAGTTAAACATAAGTGTACTAGATAGTTAAATTTCCAAAATTTATTTTGCATTTAGAAGTTCTGATTTATATATGGATGGGATACTTATTATGGGGAATGCAAACAATTTGCAATTTAATTTAAATAAAATAAATGTTACATTATTGTGTGTATTATATCCCAAAATTTTATGTGAATCATGTTTCCTCGTTGAAGAGTGAGTGTTGCACAAGAAAATTTTAAAGCATCAGTGAAGGGTGATACTGCATCCTTTTAACTATCCTTCTCATAATTGATTTGTGTTAATTTTAGGTTAATTTTTGCAACACTACATCGATATCATTTATCTCCCTAAATACAATGGGAACATTTGGATCCTTGGTAATTAGATTAGATTAATTTTAAAAAGAACATAATATTTATGATTTTTCATTAGAGTAATTCTCCTTTTAAATCATGTACCTTTGTTTAGTTGGGAAGCATTTTTGCATAGTTGGGTTTCATAAGGTTGTGAATAAGGAACATGGTTATTTTAATTGTTTTTACTCAGTATAATATACCATACAAACTACAAAGGCGAGGCCATAATAACACAAAAATGGCCATTAGGCTTCCCAAATTTTGTAATGGAATTTCTCTTCTGTAACACAATGCAAAAGTTCTAAAACCACAATGTGTTGTCAATTATGCAAATGCTTATGCCGAAAATATGCACCTATGTACATACAAAAAACACATAAAACCATAAATAAAAGCATACATAACGACATACATGGAAACAAAAAGTGACGAAAAAGGTAGACAAGACCAAACGTCTGGGAAATGGAAAGTAGGAGTTAATGGCATCGTCAAGTAGGTTTTCTCGCCTCCTGCCGACCGATAATCACGGGTTCCTTAGCTTTCCCGTGAAGATTCACTTTCATTTTCTTTTTCTGGTGCTAGAAAATTAGAGGCGGACTGACATGTGTGTTTTTGTTTTGGAGAAAGAAGGGTGAAAACACAATGATTTTCCAATTTTCACATTGAAAGCTAAGGGTTGGAGTGCATGTGGAGTAGTTGGAGGAGAAAACCGACCAAATTGAGGTGATGGGTACTATCCAATAGTGTTGCAGAGGGTTTTACAATACTATTTGGGTTGCTTGTTTCTTAACACCTATTATTTTCCAATATGAATTGTTGCAAAACAAAATGAAGTGTGTACTATGAAGCACACTATGTATTGATGGTTAATAGAGCCCCCCTTAAATGAGAGATGTGTTATTTGATAAAATAATGAGAGATGTGTTATTTGATAAAATAGAAAAAAATCTATACGTTTGTATATATGTATTTCAAGACAAAGGTTGGGTATAAGTAAAGGCAGGCCTTAAAACATATTGTGTTTGCCAACATGCACTACACAAAATTCACCACTTTCAATGACTTTATTGAACATTATTTCCAATAACAAGAAATTGGTGTTCTTGCTATTTGTAATGCACACCTTCATATACAAGTTTAAAAAAATAGAAGGGATTGGGTATGTTGTGATGTGGAGGTTGAATAATGTAGTGTGTTATGAAGCATTCAATTTGTTATATACTTGAAACTTAAACACAACAATGGAAGGTGCAATTTTGAAGACATTCATACTATTTTGTAACATTCCATGTTGCAAAAATGTATATGTTAAGAAGAAAGCAACCCGCTATGAGACAACCCATTACATTTAAACAAGGAGATTCAAACAATTGAAAACCCACATTGTGTTTTCCAAAATACAACTATTTTGTGCAATGTTTTTTTCAATCATCCAAAATTTCAACACAACAATGGAAGGTGTGATTTTGAATACATTCATATTGTTTTGTAAAACTCCATGTTGCAATACCCTATGTGTTAAGAAGAAACCAACCCACTGTGAGGTAACCCTTTACATTTAAACAAGGAGATTCAAATAACTGAAAAACCACCATTGTTTTTTTCAAATTACAATTATTTGTGCACTTTTTTTTTTCAGTCATACAAAATTTAAATTCAATTTTTTCCCAAATGAAAAGTCCTTATAAATTTTGAAAGGGATTTTCAATACATTCAGACTGTCTATATTACAAAAGCTTTTGAATCTACATTCTTTCTATTTAGTAAGAATGTATGTTGGAAAACCCTAGGTGTTAAGAATCAAGTAATGCATATAGTGTTGTAAAACCCTATGCAAGTGAAGAGAAAGTGTGTTTTCCAACACTGCAAATAATGCGAGCATTTTATTTGTTCCAATCATATAAAGAAAGTGAAATGACATTTGGATTGTAGCAAAGAGTTGTTCAAAAATTTGAAATTGGACTTCATTACATTCTTGTTGTAACAAAATAAAAATCTTCATAATGAACTAACTGAAATGGGACAGTGTGTTTTCCAACACTACAAACAATCTATAACAACACTGTGCCTTGTAGGTTTCATAATACCTACTATTTTCCAATTTCATTACATTCTTGGCATCTCATTTTGCTATTTGTGAATAATGGTTTCAAATGCCATGTTTTTTTGTGTTTTTTTCCATTTTGAAATATGATTTTGAAAACCCGCAAGTGCTTACATGTTCTCCTGACAACGGGATAGGGCACAGTAGGTCAGAGTTAACATTTGAATGTCAAGTCTTTTTTTCATTGTGATTTTTCCGTCTTGCCTTCTTTTCCATCGAGCCATTTTGTTCCAATCAGATGAAGAAAGTGAAATGAGATTTCAGCTGTAGCAAAGTAAAATTTGAAAGTGGACTTCATTACATTCTTGGAGGATACTGAAATAAAACTCTTATATATTCTACATGGTTTTTGTTTTCTCTAAACGTTATTAAGTTATTTCACTCATATTTACACAATGATTTGTCAATTATTTCATTTGGCAATTGCAAAATTTCAAAACCAGCAGATGGGAGGAAGCAAAAATTTAAAACCACTCAACACAAAAACATGTAAACAACTTTGCATTTCAAATGAAAACCCTTTTCCAAAAGAAAACTCTTTGTTTTCATGTTAATGAGAACCCATCTTCTTAACAAATAGTCATTCATTTCTTCATAATTCCTAGGAAGAATGGGAAAATGGCATATATTGCTAGCGGATAAAGAAACCTGCTAACTAGCTAGCTACCCGCGCTTGTCAAATGTGTTTTCGTATGGAGGGTGGCTACACTTATTCATCCTATGAACGCCTGCAACTCCTTCTCATTTCTCTCTAGCAACCTGCAAAATTTCGTTGTGGAAAATTGCGATAAAAATGGGATCTCATTTGGGCTTCTTTCTATTTGCAAATAATGGTTTTGAATGCCACATTTTGGGATTTTTTTCCATTCTAAAATATGATTTTTAAATCATGATGCATGTGACATGATTTTTTGCAGGGAGAATAGCCTCATCCCAATTGCAGAAGGTGATATCCTTGCAACATGGATTACACATGATAACGTATTCCCCTTCTTCAGGGATAAGACATGTCTAATTATTATTACTAGTTGATTTCTGCATTCGATTGTGTATGAAATTTTGCATCAAAATTTCAAATAAAACTCCGTGATCCATCAGCAGGATGAAGAAGAGAGCATAAGGGGTGACCCTCATGGTCTCTTCTTCATCCTGATAGTGGATCACAGAGTGTGATTTGAAATGTTGATTCAAAAATTCTTATACAATCGAATCTAGAAATCAACTAGCAATAATCAATATGGATTGTGGAAAATTGATATCATTCATGTCTAATTATGTTATCATGTCAAAGACATGTATTTTTAGGGATAATAGCTTGATTTTACTATATTTTGTAGGGAGATTAGCTTCTACCCTACAATTGGATGTCACTATTCTCCCTAGAAGAATGCATGTTAGAGGCATCATAACATACAAAAATGCATTAAAACATATAAAAATACATACACCACATGATGTGACAACATATTGCGGAAAATAATTGGAGGTTGGAAAACACTATGTGTTGTAAGTTCTTTCATTCTACACATTGAAAGCTGAAGGTTTGAGAGCACAGGGTGGAGTTGCAGGTGCAAGATATATAAAAGCATCCAAATTCAATTGAGGGGTGAGTAACAAATTGGGATGTTACTTGTGAAGGGTTTGTAAATAGTATTTGGTTTGTAGGTTTAATAACACCCAGTGTTTTCCAACTTGCAATTACACATTGTTGGCCTTGCCATTGTATGAAAAGGCCAACTTATCAATGCCTAATACAAGCATTAGATAAGACCTCAATAAAGACATGACAGCATTTCCTGACAACTAGGCATCTTTGGAGCTACTTTGCAATATTCTCAAAACAATCTCTTCTCTCTAGCACACATCACCACCTCTTCCACAATCTCATCCACTCAGATCCATGATGTTGAAAGGTTTCATCGATGTATGATGGAGAGAAGTGCATGTTTTGGAAATGAGAAAGGTATGCTTGAAATTTTCCTAGTTGTCATGAAATGTTGTCGTGTTAGCAGGTGGGGGGGATTTTTGGAAGCTTGGAACTTCCACCCCTCAGTGAGTGTTTTCAGTGTGATTCATGATATGGTTTAACTGCCTACCATACATATTATCTGACTCTTGTATCGGGCATTGAGAGGTTGACATTTTCATGCAATAGCAAGGTCAACACACAGACAATATGAATGTAATGAAAACATTTTGGTTACATACACAGTAAAAATCCAATTGGTAGGTCACATCTCACGTGAATTTGGATAGCTTTATGTATCCTTCAGCTGTAATTATATTGACAGTATAAATGTCTTGGAAGCCTTTTTATTTGTACACACTAATAATGTAATGAAGTTCACCTTCAAAACATATAATAACTATTAGTTACAATATAAATTGTATTTAAATTTCTTCGTAGGGTTGAAAAAAAGAAATGCACAAAATAATGTCAGATTGGAAAACACAACGTGGGTTGTCAATTGTTTCATTCTACATATTTAAATCTAAACACTTGAGAGGAAGGGGAGGACTTGCAGGTGTGGGATACATTCAGCTGCAGGTTTCTTAAAATGCCCTATGTTTTCCAACTTCATTACATTATTGCTATCTAGAAAGCCAAATGTTCTAAAGAAAATCACAAAACATACCAAATTGAGCTAGGGGTGAGCAACCAATATGATTGCTACTTATAAAGGGTTTTAGAATAGTTTGTGGGTTGTAGGATTTATAACACACTGTGTTTTCCAACCTAAAATTTCACATAACAGTTTGAATGCCTTGAAAAGCTTTTCTTATAATTTAGACAATACGAATGTAATAAAAGGAACCTCCAAAAATTACAATTTTTAGTTATGATATAAATTACAATTCACTATCTTCATGTGATTGAAAAAAAAAATGTACAAAATAATTTCTTGTTGGAAAACACAGTGGGTTACTTGTATAGTGTTTTACAACACTATGGGTTGTACATTTCATAACACCATCTCTTTTCTAGCTTGCAATTTTGCTGACAGTAGGAATGCATTGATTTTTTTTTTTTTATTTAGATAGAAAGAATGTAATGAAAGGCACCTTCAAAATTTATCAACAGTCTTAGGTAGAGTAAAAGATGCATTTCAAATTCTTCTTATGATTGAAAAAAGATATGCTTGCTTACTGCAAATGGTGCAATAAATTTTGGAACTTTAAATATCCATAACACTTGCAACTATTTTATAGTTTATAGCAAACCAAGGATGTGTGCTATAAAAGGGAAAGTGCTTCATACAATGAAGAATGTTGTTGAGGTGGACAACACACCTGAAACGGTGTGTAGTGGTGCATATTCTTTAGGGTGGTCGCATTCCACAAACATGAAGGTAAGATCCAGTAATTACAAGATGCAATCAAATGTACAATGTTAATCTCTCATAAGTGGTTACGATGTTGAATAGAAAGTGGGAATGTTTTAATCAGGAGGAAGTAACCATGGTACAGAGGAAGTCCCCTCATTTTAGGAAAATGATGAACCCTAAGGCGATGACGTGTTCAGTAATTGATTGTGAACTTCCAATTTCCCTTTACTTCCAATGCATCAATCAGAATGCTTTACAATTTTAGTTAGAAAATATCATGTCTATTACAAATATATTGATTTTGATAGTATATCGTTCAATCGATTCAAGATGATAATCAGGGAACCACCACGCTCTTGCCATAGTCCATGACAATGAGGAAGAGCATGCAAAGGGAGACCCTAAGGATGGACAGGGACCCAATGAAGCATGAGGTGATGTGGCAGACAGGAAGGAAGATATAATAACTCAGTTATTGCATCGTTTGGTTGTGTATATATGTTGGCATTCAAATTTTTTTAATATCAAATATATTAAGAAATTTTCTTTTATGAATTTTTTGTGTAGGTTACAACTGAAAATAGAAGAGAAGTGGGGAATGGTAGATATGTATATTATTGTATTGTAGAAGAATGTACGAGAAAATATCATGATTGGATATTGTTCAACATGCATAGGATTCAACATCACCACCTTATTATTGTGGCACCAAATCATGGCCAAAATGTGTCGGAGGGGGAACCAAAATTCCCCCTCCTCCCCCTAATAAATTGAAAGAGTACCTTCAAAAGAAGGCAGAAAATATGGAATACCAAATGAATCTATGGTAGAATCTCCAGCAAAAGCGTGTTATTAAAAGTGTGTCAAAAGTATGGGAAACATAGCTTCCTTCTACTTCCCCAAGAAGGAAAGGATGAGGTGAAGAAGCGAATGGTGTTATAGAATAGTGAGGAGAAGAAGGAGAGGAGAAGGAGCAGAGAAGGAAAAAAAAATTAAAATATTAGGAGAGAAAGAGAAAGGAAGGAAAGGTAATGTCAAATTGAACTGTTAAATCTGAATTTTGGTTTGTTCATATTCTCTATTATGATGCATACAAGGTTCACTTAACATTAACTTACATGACATGACAAGGTGATGGTCAAGAAGTGGTTCCTACCACCCAGCAGAGTAGTGTTCATTTGGTAGAGGAAGTTGTTCCCACAAAAGGAAAAGATGATGTTATTCCTCCCAACCCAACATCTAACATTCAAAAGAAGCATCGTACACAGTTAGAATTTTCAAGGCACACTCTAAAGAAGAAATGAGAACAAACAATGATCTCAAAATCTTCTATTTAATGTTTATTTTGATTATTTGAATGAATTGGTTGCATGCATATGAGTTTGATGTGACATTTTGATTCCTCCTATTACACAACAAGGATGAACAACAAAGTGTTTCCCTAGAGCAGGTTATTGTTGTATTGGAAGATGAAGAAGTTCCCATGGAAGCACAAGATGATGTTGTTCCTCCCAAGCCCTTGTCTAACATTAAGAAGAAGAAGCGTGTATAGTCTAAAATTTCATCACACCCTCACAAGAAGAAACGAGAACAAATGGTGATTCCAAAATCTTCTATTTGATGTTTGTTTTGATTATTTCAATAAATTCATTACATGCATTTGAATTTGATGTGACATTCTAATTCCTGCTATTATAGGGCAACGATGAACAATGGAGTCCTTTCATCGAACATGATACTCTTGATTTGGAAGACGAAGCAGAGGCCATGGAAGAACAAGATGATGTTGTTCCTCCCAACCCACCATCTAACATTGAGAAGATGAAGAATGATCGTATATGGTTTAAAGTTTCCTCACACCCTCACAAGAAGAAATGAGAAGAAACGGTGATTTTGAAATCTTCTATTTAATGTTTGTTTTGATTATTTCAATGAATTGGTTGCATGCATCTTAATTGCATGTGACGTTTCAATTCCTGCTATTACAGAGAAATGATGAACAAAAGAGTCCTACCCTCAAATAGGATACTCTTGATTTTGAAGATGAAGCAGAGGACATGGAAAAACAAGATGATGTTGTTCCTTCCAACCCATCATCTAACATTGAGAAGAAGAAGAAGAAGAAGAACGAGTGTATATGGTTGAAAGTTTCCTCATGCCCTCACAAGAAGAAATGAGAAGAAACAATGATTTTGAAATCTTCTATTTAATGTTTCTTTTCATTATTTCAATGAATTGGTTGCATGCCTGTGAATTTCATGTGATGTTTCAATTATTGTGATTACATGGAAATGATGAACAACAAAGTGCTTCCCTCGAACATGGTACTATTGATTTGGAAGATGATGCAATTCCCATGGAAGAACAAGATGATGTTGTTCCTCCCAACCTACCTTCTAACATTGAGAAGAAGAAGAAGAAGCAGGAGCATACATGGTCAAAATTTTCAAAGTGCCTTGACATGGAGAAACTAGAAGAAACATTGAATTCCAATTCTTCTATTTAATGTTTGTTTTGATTATTTCAATGAATTGGTTGCATGCAATAGATTTTGAAGTGACATTTGAATTCCTGCTATTATAGGGCAAGGATGAACAACAAAATGCTATCCTTGACCTAATTGGCCATGTGGTTGCAATTGAAATGGGAGAGACTAATAGAGATGGACATGTGGATGGTGAGAGCACTTACTTGCAAGTGGGGTAGGGAAATAAAGATGGACAAGGGGACGAGGAGAGAAATTGCCTACAAGTGGGATAGGGTAATAGAGATGGACATAGGGATGGGGAGAGCATTGGCCTGCAAGTGGGATAGGGTAATAGAGATGGACATGGGGATGGGGAGAGCACTAGCCTACAAGTGGGATAGGGTAACAGAGATGCACATCGGGATAGGGAGAACACTGGCATGCAAGTGGAATTGGGTAACAAAGATGGACATGGGGATGGGGAGAGCACTGGCTTACAAGTGGGAGAGGGTAATAAAGATGGACATGGGGACAAGGAGAATGCTAGCTTACGAGGGGGAGATGGAAATAAAGATGGACATGGTGATGGGGAGAGCATTGGCTTGCAAGTGGGAGAGGGTAATAAAGATGGACATGGGGACAGGGAGAGCACTGGATTGCAAGTGGGAGAGGGTAATAAATATGGAAATGGGGATGAGGAGAGCACTAGCCTACAAGGGGGATTTGGCAATAAAGATGCACATGGGGACTGAGAGAGTAGTGGCATTCCATCTATACTAGTAATAGACCCAACACACTTCCATGCTTCTGTTCTTTTTTCTTTATGAATCCTTTAAGATTCCTTCAATTATGATTCACGTCAATGATGTTTCTATTGCAGCCAAATCCTATGGATGAACATATGATAGATTTCAAGGGAATCACTTTTAAGGTCAGTGATCATGTTGATATTTGGAGGCAACATAAACAGGTTGCCAAAGGCATTGTACATGTTGTCAAAAGAAACACTAAAATCCACACCTTTATGCATCCAAAACATTGTGTGAGATTCAACATTGTTGAGGCCATTTTTAGTGACTGCTTAGTGCCTTTTCCACATCCTAGCATAGAGACCATCAAAGAGTGCATGGGAAGCTTCGTGGTATGGAAGTTCTCTAAGATGAAGCATTTTCTTCCAGAGGTACACATAAATGATATGTTGTTGTATATATCATACTACCTTATATTGTTTACATCCATACGCTAATTGTGATTAATTGTTTGTTATAGGGTGAAGGTGTTAAAAGTGCTAAGGACAAAGCATAGTCTATGAAGAAATTTGTTGTTTCACATTCATCATCTGTGAAGGTTCATGGAATTGGAATAACCCCTCCCAAAATAGACAACAACCTTAAGAAACTTGCCCGATATTATGTAGGAATGAACTCAATTGCAAAGAATAGGCAACATAGGATATAATGAGATAGGCTCAAAATATTGATTCTGGATTGTGGGTTTCATTATTTGATTATTGAACAACTATGGTGTAGAGATGTACCATTTTCATATGTTTGAACACTATGTTGTTATACATTTGATATCAGACTTTTTATGGCCCTTTGTAATTATTTTATTATTGAACAATTATGTTGTTATACATTTGATATCAGACTTTTCATAGCCCTGTAATTGTTTCATTATGAGGAATAATGTGATGAAGTCCACTTTCAATTTTTAGAACAAGTATTTTATTGATTGAAAAATGGCATATTTCCTTTTTCCATGTGGTTGGGACAAATTAAATGCTAGCATTGTTTGTAGTGTTGGAAAACACACTATCCCCTATCAGTTATTTCATTATGATAAGTATTTGTTTTGTTACGACCAAGAATCTAATGAGGTCCACTTTGAATTTTTAGAACAACTATTTGGTAGAGTGGAGATGATAGATTTCCCTTTTCTATGTGATCGGAACAAATAAAATGCTTGCATTGTTTGCAGTGTTGGAAAACACACTGTCCCCTATTAGTTATTTTCTTATGAAAAGTATTTATTTCATATGCTCCCAAAATGAAATAAAGTCCATTTTGAATGACTATTTGGTAGAGTGTAAATGGCATATTTCCTAATGTTTTTCATGTGATTGGAACACATAAAATGCTTGCATTCTATTAGTTATTTCCTTATGAAAAGCTTTTATTTATCACGCTCCAAATATGAAGTGAAGTCCACTTTGAATTTTTAGAACAATGATTTGGTAGAGTGGAGATGGAAAATTTCTATTTTTCATGTGATTAGAACAAATAAAATGTTTGCATTGGTTGTAGTGTTGGAAAACACATTGTTCCCTCTTAGTTATTTGCTTATGAAAAGTCTTTATTTTGTACACTCCCAAAATGAAATGAAGTCCACTCATGAATTTTTAGAGCGACTATTTGGTAGAGTGAAAATGGAATATTTCCTTTTTTCATGTGATTGGAACACAAAATTCTTGCATTGCTTGCACTGTTGGAAAACACACTATCCCCTGTCAGTTATTTCCTTATGATAAGTATTTATTTCTGACGCTCCAAAAATGAATTGAAGTCCACTTTCATATTTTATGAAAATATTTTTATTTTATATGCTCCAAACATGTAATGAAGTCCACTTTGAAATTTTATAACTAGTTGATTGAGTAAAAATGGCATTTCCTTTTTTCATGTCATTGGAACAAATACAATGCTCGCATTATTTGTAGTGTTGGAAAACACACTATCCTATGTAAATTACTTCATTATGAAAACTTAAAAATGTAAGCACATGCAATGAGCACTTTATGTTTTGGAGACTGTAACAAAATAGTGTATTGAAGTTCAACTTCATATTTTATAACCCTAACTTTCAAGAAACATTCCATTTCAATATCATAATACGTTTACAACAATGCACAAAAAAATTGTGTGATGGAAAACACACAAGGTTTTCACTCACTTCTCAATTCTTGTTCAAAGACAATAGTTACTATTATGCAAACTATAACAACACAATGTATTGAAGTTCACCTTCATATTTTATAACAACCTTTACTTGCAACAAACATTCCATTTCAATATCGTAATACGTTTAGAACAAAATATGCACAAAAACATTTGAAAGATGGAAAACACATAGGTTTGTCACTCACTTCTCAATTCTTGTTCAAAGACAATAGTTACTATTATGGAGACTGTAACAACACAATGTATTGAAGTTCACCTTCATATTTTATAAGAACCTTTACTTGCATCAAACATTCCATTTCAATATTGTAATATGTTTATAACTCAAGATGCATGAAAAAATTTGCAGGATGGTGAACCAAAGATTTTAAGAGTGGTGGAATGCTATGTCTGTTTTGCTCAATTAAGGTGTTTCACCTAATGGAAAGAGATAGATCCCACACCCAAAATCTAGGTGGTTCACTAAAACTAGTGTATGTATGATTAAATTATGACTAAACACAATTATCTAAATGTTGCTAATTGATAAAATGGATTGATTATTAAGTGAAAACTATTGAAATGCATGTTGTTTGAAAACACATTGTGTAATGTAGAAAACACCTCGAAATGAATACAAATTACAACATAAATGGATGAAACTGAAGAAGTGCACTTAAGATATGGATGGAGACTAGAAATTATGAATTTTGGAATGTTGTTGATGCTGATTTTTAGGCTTGGTGAGACTCATTCACCATTTTAGGTGAATTAGTCCTAGTTTTGTAAAACTGTTCCGGAACCCATTTCAAACAAATAGGTGTCTAAAAATGTAGAAAACTAAAAACAAGCCTAGAAGTGGGACTCATTCGCCACCCATGGTTAATGATTCCAATTTTGAATTTTTGAATATTCAAAGGTGGAAACAAGAGCCTTTGATCTACACTTTCTGCATCTCCAGGTGTCCAGTTCTGAAATTGTCAATTCGGGCTTGAAAGTAACTTTTTGTGGGTATTTTGACTTGAAGAGATGACTTGAAAAAATTTGCAACTTGATCTTCAGTGATTTCCAAGCTTCCAAGATGCTTAAATTTTCAAACACATAAGAAGAGAAAGAGAAATGTTGGATGTTAGGGCATAGGGGGTTTCCTTGGTCAAACCCCTTTTAGGTAATTAAACCTTGAAAATAGAGAAAGAATGTAATGAAACATGCAATAATAGAGTTATTACCTTGCCATGATGTTTGATCTTGAATTTCTAAAGAAAAACATGAATAATCTTCCCTTGAATGTCTTAGGAAGCAATCTTAATGCCTTGTAATGATAAAACCCTAACTTGCTTGACTTGAAAGAGAAGATGGATGATGAATGAACTATGAAATGAGTTAATGGATGTAAATTAGGGTTTAGATACTTAATTTTATAGGAAATTCACCTTATTTTCCCATTAATTAGATGCCTAAGGCTGACATGATGGAATATTAGACTCAATTTCCAATTTTTCCCACTCAAAACTCAAATTTGACCCAAATGGAACTCATTCGCCACCTTGGGTGAATTAGTCCCACATACCAGGGAATCATTCACCACAGGAGGTGAATTAGTCCCAGTGGGGCCCATTTGACAATTGGGTTCTTAGGAGATAAGAAAATAACGTTTATATGATGTCTATGTTGGTTATTTCATCAAATTATGCCTTCAGATGCACAATATAGGGTAATAGGGGCCTATTAGTGATGATGTAAAGGTCAATTAGGGCTTGGAACATAGAATTAAATGTGAAAATTTGATTAAATACACTTTAAAACACTTAAAATGAGGTCCACATAGCCTAGGAAGGCACAACATCCAATGTGAATGTGTTGGACACATTACAACACTAGATTAACATTAAGTTCAATTCACAAGCCTTCTAGATTAGTGTGATAATGTTATTAAACACATTTTATATTGTTACATTAAGGGAAAATTGGTTCATTAATTCTACAAAAGCGTGAAATTCCTTGACAACACTTTACAACACATTTACAAGACATCATTAAATGCATTTGAAAGGGTCCAAGACCTAGTGTGGATGTGAAAAACACCTCACAACACCAAATCAAGGCCTCGTTGAGTCCAGTTTATCATGAATTATTCCCCAAATCAAGAAAGTTTCCTTTTTTCTATGGTACATTTAGCCCCCACTTTAGTGAAAGGATGAACTTGCTTCAACTCAAACTAAAGTAGGCATTCAAGAGAGATTTGAGTGTACAGATGTAGATGAAAAAGGATGAAAAAGATCAAAAAGGCAATCAAGCCCCCAGGATCCAAGATCCTAAGTCAAACCATCAAGATACACAATAATGTAATGGCAAGAAAGGAAAATGGGGTGGAAAAGATGTGCTCACTCTGGGGCCACAAAACATAAGGTCGTCTATGGGGTGAGTAATCCATAATACACTCACTCTAGGTCCATGGGACATAAGGTTGTCCATGGGGTAATTTGTCCCAAAGAAGTGGTTTAGTGAGAAAGTCATGCCAGTGTGTCGAATTCCCACCATATAATGAGAAAATAATGTCAGTGTGTCGGCTTCCCATTATACAAACCACACCTAATTTATGCTCCTGGGAGATCCCATAATAGTGGTTTACAATTTTTGGCCAAACTGGACACTGAAATTATTATTTTTAACTAAATCTTCACATTCGGGCACCTATAGCGGCTAAACTGTGAGGAATTTGAAGATGGTACAAACTAGAGTCTCATCAAATTTTTTCTGTAGATTCTAAAAATATTTTTTTCAAAATTTTTGGAATCAAATTGCACTTATTCCATCTCCCACGAAAATTGATTTTCTTGAGAAAACAACATTTTTAAAAAGTGACACAGTATAGCATAACTTTTTTTCCATGAAGGATAAAATTCTAATTCTTTCAGATTTGTAACTCTGATATCTAGTGCTTCCACTTGGTTAGATAGTTTTATTGAATATTTTTCCTTAATCAAGTTTCAAAGTCAAATGAATTACAATTCGGACCACGACATTATAATCGTAACTTTTTTTGTATATGTCAAAATTTTATTTTATTTTTTTGTTGGATCAAGGACTTCAATATCTGGTGCACTCATATTTTTCAATTTATTTTTTGATAATCTTCTATTTTTCCACATGTAAAGAACAAAGAAATTCATTTTCGATGAAAAACCTATGTTTAATAAAACTTAAAAAACAAATACATAACAAAACCAAAACATATTAAAATTATATTCATTGGATAGCTTGTTCTAGGAATACCATAATCATTTGAAATAAATTTTAAATGAATTCATTTGATCCCCCAAAATCTAAATCAAAAGTGATTTTTTATCAACATTTTGATAGGTGTAAAGGAGACGCATTTATAGGTATGGTTTAAAACTAGCGAGGTTCTATCCAAGGGGGTTTGATCTAAGGTGATTTGATCAAACCCTCTTCAATTGGAATCCTTAAAATGGAACTTTTTAAGGCTTAAATCATTATATTTTCTAAAAATATGTGATTTCAGCTAAAATTCGTTCCTCTCAGGAATTGTAAACCACTATTATGACAGCACCCTCCTGATAACATTTTTAAGGCACCATAATGTAATACTTTTGTAAATGTTTTTGAATGTTATGTAAACATTTTATTAAAGGGTATTTTTCTTTGTTCATGTAAGGTCTTCTTCTTATGGATCATTGTTCCTAATGTCTCTAGGAGAGGACAAGTCAGGGTGTTAGATTGTTATCCATTAGACGCCTCATTCGCATCAGGCCACTTTAGTTGATTGTACACTCTTGGAAAGCATCAACCCAATGACATCACCAAGGAGAGGACATGTCACAAGAAAAAGTAAAATCACACCATAAAATTTGCACAAAGATGCTTCCTATGTATGCCCCCCACTTTAAAGTAGTTGCTAACACTATTGCTGTGAGAAATTGCTTTAAAGTAGAAGAGAGTATGAGAGCTTATCCGAAAATCCCTATGCTAAGTCATATGTTTTTGATAAGTTGTGTCATGAAGAAAGGGAGTATGTCACATGTGAGTCAATCTTAAGACATGTCATCCACATCCCAAGCTTTCTCTTATAGGTTCATGAAAGGTTAATAATGAGTCAAAAGAGACAATGAAAAGTGACATATGAGGGAAAGGCTATTGAACCCCTTGCCCCCACTTAGTGCAAGACAAAGGTGAGCCTGAAATGGATGAAAGTTAGTATCAAGTAGAGGAATTAGGTGCTCCAACACAAGGAAGAGCACTACACTCCTTTAGATGTTGAATTGTGTTGTGCAAAGTTTGAAAGGAGAGTTGAGATAAGGGAGATACCCCTAGATATTTCTTGAAAGAGTATGATATGTCAGTTTTGTTCATGTGTTCATTGCATCCATGTATAGGAGGGAGATTGTAACCGATACCAGAACAATCTTCCAAGTTAGATGAAGGGAGTGTGTGTTTGTGAGGAGTGGTTTCTTTACAAGAAAACAAATCCTTTTTAATGTTATGTGTCATTGCTTCATGAGTGATGGGAGTTATATTAGGGTATGTGCAGGATCATGATGGGCCAAAAAGTGGAAATATGATGGGTATATGGCTGACAACTTTGTTTTTACCCAAAATTGATGAAATGAAAAGGTTTTTTAAAGGATATTCTTGGCTTTCCACCAATATAAATTATGTTTTACTTTGAATTTAATAACTAATAATTATTCATTTTCTATTCAAATTATGACTAAAGTCCTGATAGATAGGCTAATTGAAAAACATCTATAGCTTTCAAACGGTATCACATTTTTTGAATCCAAAACATGTGTCACATTCTATGCTTTTCATACTATAGGATTAAAAAAATAAAAATTGAATTTCATGAAGTTTTGACCAAGTTAAGGTGGTTAGACATACAATTTTATATTTTTTTAAAAGTTGTAATAAAAATTCACAATTAATTATTTACTTGGAAAAAATTACAAAAAATATGTATCACATCGAGACATGAGTCCTCTACTTATATCTAAAATATTATAAAAAAATATTATCATTTTTTTGTGGTTAGGGTGGTTAGATAGACACCAACTTCTTATTTTTTCCCTGAAATTTAAGTACTATTGCATTGAAATTTCAAATTTTCACCAAATATATATATATATATATAAACAAACCTAGTATTTTAGAAACTACATTCAATTTGCTACATATTCTATTCTTACATATTTTTTAAATAATATAGATAACTTATTCAAATTTTTACATCAAGTTGCCTAACTCTGATTTTTCTAAATTTTTTGCCACTTAAGGGCTTGTTTTTTCCATGATGATCCTGCACATACCCATTGCCCCCATCACCACCATGGGGTGATTTGGTAGAAATAAGTTGAGTGAATGGAACAAAAGGTTTTTTTGGTTGAGATTGGGATATTGCACACCCTCCCTTAAAGGTAGGTGTGAAAACCGAATCACTACTAGAACTTGTGTCTGAAAATGAATCATTTGTATATGACTCTTTGGACCATGAGGGTGATATTTTGGAAATGTTATGGAAAGGAGGTGTAGAATATAATGACCCCCAATTATCACTAAATAGTTTTGTTGTAGGTGAAGAGTTAGGACCAACTTGTATAGGTTCAAGTTTTGATCTAGGAATGAAAGGATTAGGGGAGTTGGAAGTGTTGTAATCAGTTGACACATAGCTTCACTCATTTGCATCAATCGTGTATTTCTTGTTGTTGTATTCAAATTTCATTACATGATGAAGAGTAGATGGGACTTCTTTCATAGCATGAATCCATGGTCTCCCTAGAGAAGATTGTATGGAAGGGGTCCTTGCATGATATGGATAGAGGTAGGCAACACTACAGGTCCGGCCTCAATAGGTAATGTGATCATCCTGAGTGGTTGCCTATTAACATTGTCAAAGCCACGAATATGAACATCATTAAGTTGAATGAGGATTTTGTCCATGCCAACTTTGTTTAGGAGGCCCATGCTAAAAACATTAATTTCCACTCCATTGTCGATGAGAGTGTGCCTAACTAAAGTTTCATTACTGATCACCTTTATCATCAAGGGATCATTCTTGTTTTGAATCTCAAGTGAGCGTAATTCATGTTTAGGGAATGTGATTTCTTACATGGGATGAGAGGAGGATGTTACATTATTATATTTTTTGTATCTCCTCCTTCTATATTTGCAACATTTCATGAAAGAGAAATTTGACTATAGGTGAGAGTTGAATGAGTTGCCATACAAATATATTAGTAGGAGCCTTTTTAAGGTCTTGAACACTAGGCACTTTGTAAGGAAAAGGTAATGTTGTAGGAGTTTTGTGTGGTCCCCTAGATGTTTGAGTCACTAAGTTACAACTTAGTGGCTACAAAAAAATGTTATGATTAGATTGCATTATGGATTTCAAGACATCTCTGAATTTTTTGTGCGATTCACTAATGGAAGGTGACTTAGGAATCCCACTAATTAAAGGAGATCCCACTTGTGTCATCATAACCTCAAGAATTTTGTCTTTATTGGAATGATGTGTTGGTGAAGGGGATTCAAATGTCACTTTATGATTTTCTTTCATCATGATAGTTTTCCTAGGAGGAGAGTTTTTAGGAGAACAACAAGCCAATTTTTTTTGACATTCATAGGTTGTTTCTTCTAAAAGTACTTCATCATAAGTAGGGGAATGATCAATGGTTGAATATTGTTTCTCAAGTGGGGTTTCGCTAGGTGAAGGGGGACAATTAAGATATTCATTACCTTCATCGATTGTGTTGTCTAACATCAAAGTATCTACTTCACAACTAGGAGAGATACTATAAGAAAAAAATTGTTGTTGTCATGATTACCTATGGTTGTATTATCTTGGTTATCAATGTCTTGTCCACTAAGAGAGGTAAGAGGAGAGAAACAACTAGGATTCTCAAAACTCTCATGGACTGGTTCTTCTACCAAAATATCTTCATCATCAATGGGAGATATATTAGGAGAGTAACAAATATGATTGTTAGAAATTTCCAAGGTTGTAGTCTCTTTAAAAAAAACACTCTCATAGGGAGGGGATAGGAAATGTTTCTTAGCATGTCTAAATATGCAAGACACTAACATTGTGTGAAAAAAAAGGAAAAGCACATGTAACCATTTCATGTAATGTTTCAGCAATATGAATAATGTATGTGCAAAGATGCAAAACATTCATATCCAATATATGCAAGATTTGAAGAATGTGCATAATGAATATGCAAGAATGAAAAGCATTTTTAACAAACTTATGCAAATTTTAAGGAATACAAACATTGTATATGAAAAAGTGAAAAGTAATTTTAGCAATGTTATGCAAAATTTCAGAAATGTAAACATTTTTAGATCTAAGGATGTGTGTTATTAAAATGATTTCAAAAATGACTACCTCAAATTGATGTTTTGACCTATATATGCATTAAAAAAATGTTGCAGAAAATGTCCATAATTATAGTATATGGTACTATAAGGCCGAGGAGGCACATAAATGAGGTTTTTGATGATGTAATAGTCAATTAAAAATTTGAACATGGATTGATTCACCCAACATGGTGGATGAGTCTGAATACTAGTTTTTTGCAAAAAAAATAGAAATTTTGAGTTGTTTTTGAAGTGTTTGATGTTGTAAATACAGACCTAAGATGGAGATGTAGAATTTCAAAGATGTTTAAGGAAATTATATTAAAAAATGCAAGCTAAATGGCCTTTTCACTAATGCAAGTTTTTGAAACCCTAGAATGCAAAATAATGCAAAATCTAACCCATGCAAGCTATTGCTAGGATAATAATGGACTCCAAATTAGAAAAGAATTTTTTCTAGAAGCAGGTTCACCAAAATGAACCAAGCATTTTAATATTGGTGGAATGTTATGACTCTTTTGCTCAATTAGGGTCTTTCACCTAATGGAAAGAGATAGATCCCACACCCAAAATCTAGGTGGTTCACTCAAACTAGTGTATGTATGATTAAATTATGACTAAAATAAATGATCTAAATGTTTCTAATTGATAAAATGGATTGATTATTAAATGAAAACTATTGAAATGCATCTTTTTTGAAAACACATTGTGTAATGCAAAAAAACCTAGAAATGAATACAAATACCAATAGAAATGGATGAAACTAAAGAAGTGCACCTGAGATATGGATGGAGATTGGGAATGAATTTTGGAATGCCTCTAATGCTAATTTTTAGGCCTGGTGGGACTCATTCGCCATTTTGGGTGAATTAGGAACCCGTTTTGGACAAATGTGTTGAAGTTGTGAAAGCCAACCTCACAGACCCCAAAGATCACCTTCACACAAATAACCTGTCATAGAAAGAAGACAAAAAAGACAGAAAAGAAAGGGTGCTCGAAAAGCTGAAAATGTATTAATTAGAGAGTGAGATAAAATACAATGATCAATCCTTATAAAAGGATATTGTGCAACCCTAAAGAAACCCTAATAGGTAGACATTTAATAATTAATATAATTATTAAATGTCACAATATGCAAACTAAAGTGAAATCTTAAGAGAGGAATAAAGGTAACTTAATTAACATAATTAAGTTAAAACCTTTACTCTAACACCCCCCCTTACGATGAGCAAGAGTGCAACTACAAACATGTGAAAAAAAGAAAATGTAACTACAATGCATGAAATTAAAATTGGGTCCTGACAACTAGGCCTGATGAGGTACTTGAATACAACCAAATCTCTATAAAGTGGAGAAATAGAGAAAACCTCATGGGAAAAAATCTACTCCAAAAAGAGATGAAAGACATGAAGAACATCACTGAAGCACGAAGAAGCTATAAACAACTATCAAAAGATGACTGCTATGGTGCTGAAGAACCTCCTCTGAAGATAGGATGATCAGGATCAAGAAGACAACAATCTGCATGAGTGCCCCTAATGACACTACTTGAATCAGATCGCAAACAAAGGAAAACACCTGGAACGAAGATATAGATGGCACAAGTACCAATAGTCTGAAAAAACATTGATCAACTGAGAATGGAAGATTCCTTCCAAGGAAAAACCAAGGAAGCATTAGCACGAACAGTATAATACCCCCCATAATGCTGACTAGGAGAGCCTGACAAATCCACTAAAATGTTGTGTATCACCATGTAGTG
This sequence comes from Sequoia sempervirens, assembly GCA_007258455.2. Taxonomy (NCBI): domain Eukaryota; kingdom Viridiplantae; phylum Streptophyta; class Pinopsida; order Cupressales; family Cupressaceae; genus Sequoia; species Sequoia sempervirens. The sequence goes on from VDFB02000015.1 coordinate 308,872,242, forward strand.
CATGAAGGAGAACAAACAACATCTGAAAGTGCACAAGAAAGCACCTGCAACTGAAAAAGTGGTGCGCAAAAAAAAGCACACATGCATGAGGCTATAATCATATGGATCCACTAACGTCATGGAGGGACACTCACCAGACAAAGGTGTGATACCATGTTGAAGTTGTGAAATCCAACCTCACAGACCCCGAAGATCACCTGCATGCAAATAACCTATCACAAAAAGAAGACATTCAAGACAAAAAAGAAAGGGTGCTCTGAAAGCTTAAAAATGTATTAATCAGAGAGTGAGATAAAATACAATGATCAATCCTTATAAAAGGAGATTGTGCTACCCTAAAGAAACCCTAATAGGTAGACATTTAATAATTAATATAATTATTAAATGTCACAATATGCAAAATAAAGTGAAATCTTAAGAGAGGAATAAAGGTAACTTAATTAATATAATTAAGTTAAAACCTTTACTCTAACAAAATGGGTGTCTAAAAATGTAGAAAACTAAAAATAGGCCTAGAAGTGGGACTCATACACCACCCATGGAAAATTATTCCACTTTTGAATTTCTGAATATTCAAAGGTGGAAACAGAGGCATTTGATCTACACTTTCTACTTCTCCAGGTGTCTAGTTCTGAAATTGTCATATTCAAGCCTAAAAGTGACTTTTTGTGCGTATGTTGACTTGTACAATGAAGAGATGACTTGAACAACTTTACAACTTGGTATTCAATGATTTCTAAGCTTCCAAGATGCTTAAATCCACAAACACACAAGAAGAGAAAGAGAAATGTTGGATGTTAGGGCATGGGGGTTTGCCTTGGTCAAACCCCTTTTAGGTAATTAAATCAAAATAGAGAAAAATGTAATGAAACATGCAATAGTGGAGTTATTACCTTGCCATGATGTTTGATCTTGAATTTCTACAAAAAAATATGAATAATTTTCCCTTGAATGACTTAAGAAGCAATCTTAGTGACTTGTAATGATAAAACCCTAACTTGCTTGACTTGAAAGAGAAGATGGATGAGAAATGAAATATGTAATGAGTTAATGGATGTGAATTAGGGTTTAGAGACTTGATTTTATAGACAATTCACTTTCTTTTCTCATTAATTGGATCCCTAAGGCCGACATGAAAGAATACTAAACTTAATTTCCAATTTTTCTCGCTCAAAACTCAAATTTGACCCAAATGGAACTCATTCACCACCTTGGGTGAATCTATCCCACTTGGTAGGGACTCATTCACCACAGGTGGTGAATTAGTCCCAGTGGGGCCCATTTGATAGTTGGTTTCTTACTAGATAAGAAAATAAGGTTTATATGATGTCTATGTTGGTTATTTCATCAAATTATGCCTCAAGATATATAATATAGGGTAATAGGGACCTATTAGTGATGATGTAAAGGTCAATTAGGGCTTGGGACACAAAATCCAATGTGAAAGTGTGATTAAATACACTTTACAACACTTAAAATGAGGCCCACATAGCCTAGGAAGGCACAACATCCAATGTGAATGTGTTGGACACATTACAACACTAGATTAACATTAAGTTCAATTCAAAAGCCTTGTAGATTAGTTTAGTGAAAGTCCTTTACAACACCTTTACAAGACACTGTTAAATGCATTTGAAAGGGTCCAATACCTAGTGTGGATGTGAAAAAAAGCTCACAACACCAAATCAAGGACTCATTGAGTGTAGTTTATTATGAATTATTCCCCAAATCAAGCAAGTTTCCTTTTTTCTATGGTACAGATGGAAAACACATAGGGTTTTCCCTCACTTCTCACTTGTTGTTCAAAGACAACACTTTCTATTATGCAGACTGTAACAAAAGAGTGTATTGAAATTCAACTTCATATTTTATAACAACCCTTACTTTTAGGCAACATTCCATTTCAATATCGTAATGCATTTAGACCACAAGATGCACAAAAAAGTTGTAGGATGGAAAACACACATTGTTGTCACTCACTTCTCAATTCTTGTTCAAAGACAACAATTACTATTATGCATACTATAACAACACAATGAATTGAAGTTCACCTTCATATTTTATAATAACCTTTACTTGCAGAAAACATTTCATTTCAATATTGTAATATGTTTGGAACGCAAGATGCACAAAAAAAGTTTTAGGATGGAAAAAACACAAGGTTTTCTATCACTTCTCACTTGTTGTTCAAAGACAACACTTTCTATTATGCAGACTATAAAAAAACAGTGTATTGAAGTTCACCTTCATATTTAATAACAACCCTTAGTTTCAGGAAACATTTCATTTCAATATCATAATACGTTTAGAACACAAGATGCACAAAAAAGTTGTCAAATGGAAAACACACAGGGTTGCCACTCGATTCTAAATTTGTTTTCAAAGACAACAATTACCATTATGTAAACTTTAACAACATAATGTATTGAAGTTCACCTTCATATTTTATAACAACCCTTACTTGCAGCAAACATTCCATTTCAATATCGTAATACATTTGGAACACAAGATGCACAAAAAAAGTTGCAAGATGGAAAACACATAGGGTTTTCCCTCACTTCTCACTTGTTGTTCAAAGAAAACACTTTTTGTTATGCAGAATGTAACAAAATAGTGTATTGAAGTTCACCTTCATATTTTATAACAACCCTTACTTTCAGGAAACATTTCATTTCAATATCGTAATGTGTTTAGAACACAAGATGCACAAAAAAATTTGAAGGATGGAAAAGACATAGGGTTGTCACTCACTTCTCAGTTGTTGTTCAAAGACAACACTTTCTATTATGCAGACTGTAACAACTCAATGTAGTGGATTTTACCTTCATATTTTATGACAACCCCTACTCGCAACAAACATTCCATTTCAACATCGTAATACATTTGGAACACAAGATACACAAAAAAATTGCACAATGGAAAATGCATAGGGTTGTCACTCACTTCTCAATTCCTGTTCAAATACAATACTTACTATTATGCATACTATAACAACACAATGTATTGAAGTTCACCTTCATATTTTATAACAACCCTTACTTGCAGTAAACATTTCATTTCAATACTGTAATACTTATGACATGTATAATACATAATTTTTGCTTAAAGGTGTTCAAATGAGACAAAAAACTTGAGGATTTACACATAAAATCATAGAAACAAGTGTCAATCATTCGTACACACAATGAAGCAGCAATTGACAAGGCAAAAAACACTAAATTTTAGTTGATAAAAGAGGTCCTTACATAGCTGTATATGTCAAAAAATGAGCTACAATTTGTCGTCTCCAGCAATGAAAGAACTCCAAAAGTTACAATACAATGCTTGGAGAGAAAAGAAGTAGCGAAAAATCTTCCTACAAATGGAACTTACATCTTAATATACAACATATCTGGCAGTCCCTACTTGAAGAATCAGTCCTTTAATAGATAAATTTAGAACATAATCATTGCATGCTTCTGAAACTTCTCATTAGTTGATGATAACAATTTCATCATGTATAGAATAGTTTTTAGCCCTTTGAACAAAACTTTTTCCATCTCACAATCATTAAGCATTGTTTTTTGGCTTTTAGTAGCCCTCATGACTATAGTTGTGACTACCTTCTCAGCAAAAATTAAAAACGTACTATCACTATCTTTCTTGATTTGGCATCATTGATTTTATTCATACCTTTTCTTGTCACAGGTGGCCCATAGAAGAACATATTTTGAAAAGGAAATTCACTAGACTTTGTATTTATAGTTGCTTTTCCAAGTTGTCCAATACTCTTCTTGAATGATTCATCTATGTAACACAAATATCCATCCAACTCCTATTATACTGTGCAGTTTCACATAACCCCTTTGTGTGTCATAGATTACAAAATATCTACAAAGATGGCTTAAAATACTAAGAAGAATACATTATATGGGTATGTGCAGGATCATCATGGAAAAAACAAGCCCTTAAGTGGCAAAAAATTTAGAAAAATCAGTGTTAGCCAATTTGACGTAAAATTTTGAATAAGTTATCTATATTATTTCAAAAATATGTAAGAATATAATCTGTAGAAAATTGAATTTAGTTTCTAAACTACTAGGTTTATTTAAAAATAAATAAAATCTATTTGGTGAAAATTTGAAATTTCAATGCAGTAGTACTTAAATTTCAGGGAAAAAATAAGAAAGGTGTGTCTATCTGACCACCCTTTTTTAGGCTAGAAGAATTGCGACCCTATAAGCCGCAGTGCTGTAAACTTTTAGCATTGGCGGTGTGCGACGCCCTCGATTACCAGGGGTGGGGAGACTAGAACTTGTAACCTCTACTACAGAAAGATTTAGCCAACCAAGCTAGGGCCCCAACCCCAATCTAAACCACCCTAACCATAATAAAATGATAATATTTTTTTATAATATTTTATATATAAGTAGATAACTCATGTCAAATGTGATGCATATTTTTGTAATTTTTTTTTAAATAATTAATTATGAATTTTTTTATTACAACTTTTAAAAATATAAAAACTTGTATGCTGACCACCTTAACTTGGTCAAAACTTCATGAAATTTAATTTTTATTTTTTAATTCTATAGTATGTGAAGCATAGAATGTGGCCATGTTTGGATTGAAAAATGTGATACCATTGAAAGTTATAGATGTTTTTTCAAGCCTATCGATTAGGACTTTGGTAATTCTAATAGAAAATAAATAATAATTATTTATTAAATTCAAATTAAAGCATAATTTATATTGGTGGAAAGATGAGAATCTCCTTTAAAATCCCTTTTCGTTTCATCAATTTTGGGTTAAAAAAAAGTCGTCAACCACATACCCTACAAATACCCATAATATTGCCACTTTTTGGCCCATCATGATCCTACACATACCCATATCATCCAGTCATGTTGCAATAATAGAGGAAAGATACATTGAAATAAAGATATTAAGGATCTTAGGACAATCATAGAGGTAGATTTCTCTTATTGAATTGACAAGATTAATAAGGTATCATCAAATAGGGCATTGAACTTATTAGATCCCTACTACTTTTCCTTAATGATTGTCATCCCTGTGAATAGTAAAGTGCATAAATATTCAACTTGAGCTTCACATTTTATAACTTGAGTCTACTTGCAACAAAAATTCCATTTCAATATCATAATATGTTCTGAGCATAAAATGCACAAAAAAGTTGTAGGATGGACAACACACAAGATTGTGACAATGTTTTCAAATGTTTTTAGATTTGATCTAAAATAAACAATTTGCATCACACAATCAAATGTAAAAACATTTTGAGTCAATATTATAGATTCTGAAGAAAATTACAAGCCACATTTAATACTACTAACATGAGAACTACGTCAACCATTTACGAACATGTATAATTTGTGTTTTCTCAGCATCCAGAAGGATTTGGCACACTTTGATTGTCAAGGTGGAATTGACAACATACAATGTTGGCTCCTTGTAATACACATGTAGAAGCCTGAATGATGGTTTGACACAGTGGATCTCGAACTTGACAATGTGGTTGAATTTGGACACGACCAACAACCATTCCTCCATAGGACCCATGTGATTACTAATTAAATATCCCCCCTTAAGGAATCTCATAAACCTCATGCTCAGCTTGTCTATAAGATTGTGCTTGTGTATGATTACTGTTGGTTGAATGCATACCTTCCAGATGCATCCAGCTAGGAAAAGGTCTCTAATTTCTTGGTAAAGAGACATTGGCCAATCATATAAATTTACAATCTCTATTTCTAGATTACAATATTGAATGTCCATGTCTAGTTTTTCCCATACACCAAAGACATTGTTAAAGAAGTGAGCATAATTATGATAGTTGAAGTCAGTGCAGTTTGGCCCTTTTCGATCAATTCTCCTTAACATATTTTCCCGCAACCTATATAGGAGACTCAATTCCTCAATGTGAGCAATAATATTGCATGGAAGATACATGTGGTAGTTGGTCAACCAACTAGCCACCCATTCTCGTGAACTGTGCGACATCCTCTTTACAACTAGAGAAGCAAGTAGTGAAATGCCTGAAATGAAAGAAAAAACAACTTTTTCAGAAGGTACAATTGCATGCTCTAATTAGAAAGAAACTCAATGAAATGAAAACAATGAAAAGGAAGTGAGAAAAGTGGAAGATATAGATAATGTTTTCATTGAAGATATTCTACCTATTCTTCAGAACTTAATGAAGTGGCATGTGTATTATCTCCAATGGGCATATGGTAATGCACGACTAAAACAACAGGAACTAAAATTCTTGAAATGAAAGACAACAATTTTTTTAGTAGATACAACAACATTATCAAATTAGAAAGACACTTTGAATGTTGGCTTCATTACATTCTTGGACTGTACAAAAAATTAACATTTTCATGACGAAATAGGTGACAAGGGACAATGTGTTTTCGAACATGGAAAATAATGTGAGCATTCTATTTGTCACAATCAGATGAAGAAAGGAAAAAAGGACATTTGGACTGTATTAAACAGTTGCTCAAAAAATTCAAAGTGAAACAAAACTTTTCACAAAGAACTAACTGTGTAGGGACAATGTGTTTTCCAATAGTGCAAACACTATGACCATTTTCAGTGGTAACGAAACAAAACTTTTCATAAGGAAAAAAGTGACATGGGACAATGTGTTTTCCAACAGTGCAAACACTATGACCATTTTATTTGTTTCAATTAGATTGAGAATGTGAAATGGATTTTTTTACTATACCAAACAATTGCTCAAAAAATTGAAAGTGGCATTGATTACGGTATTTTTCATAACAAAACAAAACTTTTCATAATGAAGTAACTAACATTTGGACTATGTGTTTTCCAACAGTGAACAATGCGAGCATTTTATTTGTTCCAATCAGATGAAGAAATTTAAATGGAATTTTTACTGTACCAAAACATTATGAAAGTGGCCTTCATAACATTGTTGGTCGCAATGATACAAAAAACATTTCAAAATGAACTAACTAACATGGGGCAGTGTGTTTTCCAACATTGCAAATAATGTGAGCTTTTTTTTTTCACAATGGACATATGGAAGTGTACAAGTGGAGCACCATGTACTGGAATGCCTAGAATGAAGAAGGGAACTTCTATGAGAACACTTGAAAAGAAGCGAGAAATGTGAAAGAGATAGATAAAGTTTTGACTGAACATATTCTTCTTGCTCTTCACGGATTGAGGAAGGACCGACTACACTATGCTTACCTATAGATAAATATTCATTGAAGTATTCTTGTGCAATCCTTAGTAACTCTTGAAGAAGAAGTAGAGTGAACTCACGTTGGTCAACATTAGCCTATCACCGTAGCCAAATTTTTATAAGGAAGCATGGTATTGCATAATGCCATACCGATAATTGGACTTACCTAGGAATAGTTATTAAATTGGAACCATACCTTACATTGGCTTTACACTCAATAAAAAAATTCATCGGCGAGGACTCCTTTCCCTAGATTGGAATGCTAAAGCAAACAAAAAAGTTCAAAAACAAATCAGAAAGATTATGACATGGTAGAAGCACATACTAGAGAAAGAAATTTGCAATACCATTTCCTATTACAATATAGAAATTGAAATGGGTTTTCTCATAGTCACCCATATTAGATGTTGTATCCTCTGCCACATCCATAGCAGTTGTGCCTAAAGTCTAACATTGCATATTGACATTCACATTCAAGCTATTGTTCATGGAGAAGGGGAAGGATTCATACAAAGGATTTTGGTGATCTGACTATTCTGTAGCACACTTTGTACGATGGGTTGCACATCGATGACGATCCCTGCTTGCACTAAACCATGGACGCATCCAAACAATGCTAGTTGTAGCTTCATCAGGATCGGGAATGAATTCAAACGGTAATGCATTTTATTGTTGTAGGTCCTGTAGAAACCTCTTCATGCACTGTGTGTATGATTGCACCTATTGTAGACACTGTGGTGGTGTACGCATCACTTTGTTCAAGATTTTGTTTCTCTCATTTCAAATAGAAATTTTCAGCACATGTTCATCATATACATGAGTGATAGAAGGATCTTGTGTAGGGGTGAGAAGATTAGGATTGTTTTCTTTGATGCCCCATGTGACAATGTCTCATTCAAATATATCCCTCTATGAATTGGTTGACCTCCCCCATCTAAATGATCACACAAAAGAAACTTGTATTAAAGGTAGTAGAAAATGCAAAACATAATTGACTCCCATAAAGTAATGCAATTTGAATTGAAATTCACTTACCATGGACCACCCCTTCAATGACAGATGATCTTTTAATCAATTCAACAACCTTCAGGACATGTTTGCAAGTGTTCCCCTGCAAACTCTAAGGACACTCACAAACAAAAAAGGTGTTCCCAAAATTTTCGAACAAGGTAATGGTCGTACCTACTTTGAATTTTCACCTAGTACCATCCAAGATGTGTTTCATCAGGAACACAATGATCATTTGGAATTTCCTTGGCCCACTCCAAACTAGGTCGCATATTTAAAAACTTATAGTTCATCAAAAAACCATAATGTTACAACTTTTCATTTTTCCTATAGAACATTGTTATGTTTTATACACAAGTGTGTAATACAAATAGTCCATTCTCTTAGTGCATTTTTTAGAACAATCACACAAGTATCGAGTTTTGAGTGCATAATGGTACAACTCAATGGCCACATTTGTATCCTGGTTGGCATGTGGGAATAGACTGCAATTTTTCACCCACATGGCTATGAAAAAAAATCAATAGTCAAGTAAACCACAACGTATTGGAGGTAACGTCAAAGAATGTGAATGGTGTGAATCCTACAAGGTACAAAAAATTTCAAATCACCAATTCGACCTTCTCCTTTGCACCAAGTCTTGTTGAAGTACTCTAAAAATCAGGGTTGATCATTGAACTCCTCAAAGAAAGAGTTTAATTGTTGAGTGATGCTATCTTTGCTATCACCAATTTCCATCATGATCATGCCAAGTCTATGAAAGATGTTCATTGCCATTTCCTTGGTTGCATACTTATATACATTCTTCAGCCAAGCCCTTTTAACATGCCAAAGGTATAGAAGAACATGACATCAAAATATGGACCTAATATCTAATACAGATGATATTGTTCACCGCTCATCTACATGACAAAGTGGCATTGAAAATAAATAGCAAATGAGAAAGGTATACAAATGAACAAAGATATGCACATACTGTATGGCTTGGATTTTTGTAGTCGCATCATCAGTAAAAAAATGCATTGATCCTCCAGTCGGGTCTGGCTCTTCTTCCAGAGGCATGCAATATGTGTAGCCACGCAGAGATGTGCTCAATCTTGTTTCATGCGGAGACTACCCACGCAATGGGCACACCACTATGTTACTCGTCAAAAATGAGAAAAGTATACAATGGAAACTATAGACATAACAACTCAGTGTGAGAATTGTTGGGCTTATAGCCAACAAGATCATTGAAAAGATGAAGAACTATTTTTCAATGTTTGTAAGGCCTCACCCCATATTTGTTAGTGGCAAACATGGAATCCATCGAGATGACTGAATTGTGTGCGTGGCTAACCATCCTATCCAGCATCCATGGAGCCTGAACCCTGATAACGAAAGGTGTATCATTCCCATGGGGCCGTTGAAAGTAGAAGAAGTTAAAGATAATAAGATTCCACAATCCATATTGTTAATTGGAAAATATTTCTGGATTCGATTGTGTATTAATTTTTGCATCAACATTTCGAATCACGCTCCATGATCCACCATCAAGATGAAAAAGAGAGCATCAATAGAATAATTTTTTAAAGTCTTATCCATTACACATCATGATACTTGTTGAATCAACTCTGTGTTTCTATGTGTGAGTAGAACGCACCTTTTTCCAAGAATTCATTACATCCTTTCTTGTAAGGAATTGATCTATCTTTGACATCATGCCACATAAGACAAGATCATTGATGTGTCTATCTATTATTGCATTGACATTGGAATCCATGAGTAAAAGGATTTCAATATATATATTTCACCCTATGGATAGATTAGTGGCAAAAATAGAACGCCTATCTCCACTTGTGTCATTAATGCCATGGAAAAATTCACTGTTTTTATTGACGTGGAACATTTCTTTGTAGACAATATAGGCAACATCGGGTCTACCGTTCATAACCTTTACCATGAAGTGGCATTGAAAACCTCACATTTGTATAAATGTCTTTTGTTGTTTCTTCTTTAGTGGAGGTTGGTCTCTGAGGTATGTAGGACCGCATTGACACCAGTAGCTATGAAGAAGGTATCATCTTATCATCTTGAAGCAAGAGAGAGTAAAATATCATTGGACCATACAAATGAATGTTGAAAGATACAAACCTACGATACAACTATAAATTGTTTTTCCATATTTTTTGTCATCAACGAGAAATGTGGTGGTAGGTTGTCTTTTCTTCTTGTCCATAAATTTAGTTTCAAAACCTTCAATGAATATTTCACCATGAATGAAATCATCAAGTATCCTATGAGGAATTGTTGCGACAAGTTTAGGGACCCCATCCTTCTTAATGGAAATAGGATTCCATTGCAAATATGAAGAGAAAAAAGGAGAGCCTCCATCTCATACATCTTGTGCATCCAATTCATCTTGCTTCTTCCATTTCAAACCTCTCCCCATTCTAGGAAAGGACAGAATTGGATGAATGTTTAAAATTAGTGTGGATTGTGTCAAGAAAAAGAAAGAAATCATTCATTGAAAGTAAAATAAAATGTGCTTGCATTGTTGTCACCCACGTGAAACCAATAGGATATTTTTGGACTTAACTAAGGAAAATGAAAGGTGATAGATTGAATCAAGCTATGCATAAAATATAAATTGGACTGTCTATCTCAATGTACAAGTGGACATAATCAACAACAACAGAAATTGACAACCAAAACCTTTGATGACAACCTTGTATGTAAAAATAAAGTGCATCTTTTTTTGCTGGCAACACCAAAATGATAACATGTATGTTGCATCTATTGACAAAAAAATGAATCGACAATAGATCTAGAATGAGAAAAGGAAGAAATATGTAAAATTTCCTATCAACCATGATGTAAGCCAATGCAAGTTGGAAAACACAACATGTAGATGAACCTCCACATGGACATAAATACCGCAAGTAAATTTGCAACCCCACATATAAATATAACAAAGATATAAGAGTATATGGGGTGTAAAAACTTCTTTTACCTGAGGAGGCATGTTGTGATATTCAACCTTCCATTTGGTGTGACTTAACATGAAGAGAAAAAGCACATCTAGCAATTCATGAAATAAACAAGTGAAGGTTGAAGCACATGATGAGTGGTTCGACCTACAACATTGTATGTGGCGTAGGAGTGTAATGTGCATAAGAGTATGTAATTAAGTTTATACAACTGCAACAATAGATGTATTATCTTTGGAATATATGATGGTTGTGGTGCATGTGTATGTGTTAAAGGAGAGGAAGGGTTAGAGGGCAACCAATACCTTTGATGATAACCTTGTATAAAAAAAAAGTGCATCCATTGTTGCCAACAATGCCAAAATGATAACATGTTTGTTGCATCTATTTAAAAAAAGAAGAATTATTAATGGAGAGAATGTGGAAAGCCAGAAAGGTGTAAAATTTCCTATCAACCATGATCTGTAATCCAATTCAGGTTGGAAAACACAGCGTGTAGATGAACCTCCACATAGACATAAAGACCACAAGTAAATTTGCAACTCCTTGTGTAAATATAAAAAATATTTAAGAGTATATGGGGTGTACAAACCTCTTTTACTTGAGGAGGCATGTTGTGATATTCATCCTTCTTTTTGGCGTTACTTAACATGAGGAGAAAAATCACATCTAGCAATTCATGAATTAAACAAGTGAAGGTTGAACCTACAACTTCGTATGTGAGGTAGGAGTGTAACATGCATAAGAGTATGTAATTACTTGTACAATTGCAACAACAGATGTATTATCTTGGGAAGATATGATGATTGTGGTGTGTGTGCATGTGTTAAAGGAGAGGAAGGGTTATAGGACAACTAAAACCTTTGATGACAACATTGTATGCAAAAATAAAAAGTGCATCCATTGCTACAAGAAACACCAAAGTGATTACATGTTTGTTGAATCAATTGAAAAAAAGAAGAATCAGTAATGGAGAGAATGAGGAAAGCCAAAAATGTGTAAAATGTCCTATCAACCATGATGTAAGCCAATGTAGGTTGGAAAACACAGCGTGTAGATGAACCTCCATGCAGAAATAAAGACCACAAGTAATTTTACAAACCCCCATGTAAATATAACAAAGATTTCATAGTATATGGGGTGTACAAACCTCTTTTACCTGAGGAGGCATGTTGTGATATTCAGCCTTCCATTTGGCATGACTTAACATGAGGAGCAAAAGCACATTTAGCAATTCATGAAATAAACAAGTGAAGGTTGAACCACACAATGATTGGTTAACTTGCAACTTTGTATGTGGCGTAGGAGTGTAACATGTTATGCCATAGAAAAATGTAACCTTTGCTTGACATGGGATTAATTCATGATAAAATGGACTTAATGAGGGCTTAATCTAGTGTTGTGAGGCATTTTATGCATCCACATTAGGTCTTCGACCCTTATAAATTGAATAAAATGCTTTTAACAACGTCTTGTAAAGGACTTCCACACTTTTCTAGACTTAATTAACCTATTTCTCCCTAATTCAACATTATAAAATGTGTTTAATAACATTATTACATAAATCTAGAAGGTTCTTGAATTAAATTTAATGATAAAATAGTGTTGTAATGTGTCTTGGACATTCACATTGGTTCTTGTGCCTTTCTAGGCTATGTGGACCTCATTTTAGTGTTGTAAAGTGTATTTAATTACATTTTCACATTGAATTTTATGCCCCAATCCCTATTTATCATTTACATCATCACTAATAGGCCCCTATTAACCCATATTGTGCATCTTGAGGCGTAATTTGATCAAATAATCGACATAGTCATCATATAAGCCTAATTTTCTAACTTGGAATTCTAGCTAGCAAAAAAGGCCCCTGTGGGACCCATTTTCCATTAGTGGTGAATTAGTCCCATCTAGGTGGGATCCATTTTCCATTAGTGGTGAATGAGTCCCATTTGAGACATTTTCAGGGTTTTGAGTAGGAAAAATTAGGTTTTAAGTTTAATTTTTCTCCATGTTGGCCTTTGGGATCTAATTAACGAGAAAATAAGGTGAATTGGCTATAAAATCACCTCTCTCAACTCATTTTTACATCTATTAATCCATTAACTTAATTCACATATTCATCCACTAATCTTTCATCTCAAGTCAAACAAGTTAGGGCTTTCACATTGCAAGTCATCTATTTAGCTTCCTAAGACATCCAAGGGAAGATTCTACATGTTATGTTGCAAAATTTCAAGATCAATTATCATGGCAAGGTAATTTATTCCATTATTCCATGTTTCATTCTACTCTTTCATCATTTTGGTTTAATTACCTAAACAGGGTTTGACTAAGGCAAACCCCCATGCCCTAGGTAACATTCAACATTTCTCTCTCTTGTCTTATACATGTGTTTGAAAATTTAGGAATCTTGGAAGATTGGAAATCATTGAAGATCAATTTTCAAGGTTGTTCAAGTCTTGTTCTCATTTAACAAGTCAAAATATCAAAAAAAATCTCATTTTTAGACCTATAAATCAGAGTTCTAGAAGCGAACACCTATAGGGCATCAAAGTGCAGATTGGAAGCTTTGAAATCTACCTTTGAAAATCCAAAAATTAAAAATTGGACTCATTCACCATGGGTGGAAAATGAGTCCCACCCCAAGGTCAATTTTTGGATTTTTACATTTTTAGATACCCTTTTGTCAGAAAAGGGTTCCGGTACAGTTTGGAAGAATTGGGACTGATTCACCTAGAATAGCGAATGATTCCCACCAGGCTTAAATTTTAGCATCAACAATATTTTAGAAGAAATTTCTAGTCTCCATCCACATTCCAAGTGTACACTTTCAGTTTGGTTCATTTTAGTTAAGTTTTGCATTCATTCCTAGTCCATTGTTGTATTACACAATGTGTTTTCAAACAAGTTGTTTTCCTTTAGTTTCTATTCATTAGTCAATCAATCTAATTTGTTTCTTGCATTCAATAATTTTATCTAGGAATATTTCATCCTTATTCTATCCATATTTCATTGACTTTGAATGTAACATAAGCATTTTTGGCCCATCTTTCTCCTTCTAGGTGAAAAACCCTAGGAGAGCTAGAAAGCAAGTGGGTGCCAAAAATCTATGCTACATTTTGGTGAACCTAATTTTCAAATACTTCTATTTTCTGATTTGGATTCCTTCATAATCATAGATTTAGCTTGCATTAGGGTTTGCATGATTCATTTGCATGCTAGGTGTTAAATTTTCCATTCATAAAAATTGCATTTAGGTTGCATTTTTGGCATCTAACTTCATTTAAATTTTCTGAAATTCTGCATTTTACATTTAGGTCTACATCATTGCACTCATAACACATCAAAATCACTTTTTTTTTTTTGAAAATTCTGAGAAAAGTCCATACTAGGACTCATTCGCCACCCTGGGACTCATTCGCCACCCTAGGCGAATCAATCCCTTCTAATCCCTAAAACTATCTTTTACAGAGCTGAAAACCCTATTTTTAGGCTTTTTTTTTGTACCATTTCATACCTATATTAGTTGGTTGCATTTTTGTATCATCCATTTCATCAAATCTAGCCTAAATTAGCTCATTTCATGCATGTTTTACATTTTACATTTGCATTCTCATATTGTTACATAGCATAATCAATCAATTATCATCTAAAAATTGCATTTCATTTCAAACTTTTACATTTCAATTTCAATTAGCATAGATTTTTCTTTCAAAATGTTAGTTTCAATCTTCTCCAAATTTGCAAAGAAAAATCTAGTTAACAAACATTCAAGTTCTTCATTTAATGCATTCCCTAGTTATGATAGTCTCCTAGCACAAGAGAATGAAAATTTTAACGCTTGTCTTAAACTTACACTCCCTCCTATCTCTCCTATTTTTTTGGATAATGTGTTAGAAGGGAATAAAAACATAGCTAAACATGATGATCATAATTTTCCTTCTCTGGATACCTCTCCTTTTCATGACCAAGGTATCTTGGTGAACGAAGGTACAATTGTTGAGCATCATGATGGTCTTGTTTGTCCTTCTCATTCCCCTGGGGAAGATATTATAACAACACAAGATGAATGCATTACCACCACCTTACCTAGTCTCTATTCATCTCCCAACACTTCCCCTATTTGTGACAATACTTTCATGAATGATCATGACCAACACATTTGTGTGGAGAATATGTTGGTATCAAGAAACCCAATGATTGAGAGTTATAACATTATTTCTCTCCTTCCTAATGTCCCTAAGAATTGGTAGGATCTATTTGAACAAGAAGATCCAATCATTGACACACATGAAAATCCTAGTTGTCCTCCCCTTCATGACTCCCCTATTTGTCATGAAGCTTTGACATGTGATGCACCTCTTGATTGTCACTTTTCTCAAAGCTCTCCTACTAGGGTGGATGTTATGGCACAAGAAAATTTCCCCTCCTAATATCTCTCCTATTAGTGAAGATGATATTGTGGTGTTACATGATCCAATCAATGAAAATCATGAGAATCTTATGAGGGAACACATCATCAACCAAGAGAATTCAACCATGGATAGCCCCCTTACTTATGATGATGAAATTTTGGAAGAACAAATCCTTGAATGTCAAGAGCATTTGGATTGTTGTTCTCCTAACAATTTTCCTCCTAGGGAGACTATTATGGTGCAATAAAATGATATTTCCTCCTTAGGGATACATCAAACCAAGACCCTCAAGGTTATGCATGCACAAGTGTCCATTAGATACCCTTGAATCATTGAACCACCTACATACCCCGTGGGACATCCAAAGAATCGTCTAATTCTTTACCCACCATCACACAAGCAACAAACTCAACACCAACCAAAACTCATCCTTTACCCACCATCACACAAGCAACAAACTCAACACCAACCAAAAATCATCCTTTACCCACCATCACACAAGCAACAAACTCAACACCAACCAAAACTCATCCTTTACCCACCATCACACAAGAAACAAACTCAACACCAACCCCAACTCATCCTTTACCCACCATCACACAAGCAACAAACTCAACACCAACCCCAACTCATCCTTTACCCACACAAGCATAATGTTTCATACCAACCAAGTTACAATGACCTTGCTCACATATGTAACAAAGTATATACAATCAAAGAAAATCAAGCTGAAACTTTGTTTACTTATCCACATAAATAATATTAGTTGCTTCTCCTTATCATGCAATAATTGTAGGATCATAACATACTCTCCATTGCATGTTTTACATCCATCGCAAGGGGTAGCATATCATTATCCATTTTAGGCTCACCTTTGTCCTGCACTAAGTGGGGACAAGGGGTTTGATAGCCTTGACCTTATATGTCACTTGTCATGTTGTCTCTTTTGACTCATCGTTATCCTTTCATGAACATGTATGAGCAAGCTTGGGATGTGGACGACATGTGTTAAGATTGACTCGCATGTGACATATTACCCTTTTTCATGACGTAGCTTATCAGAAACATATGACTTAGCATAGAGATTTTCAAATAAGCTCTCATACCTTCTACTTTAAAGCAATTTCTCATAGTAATAGTGTTAGCAACTACTTTAAAGTGGGGGAAATACATAGGTAACATCCTTTTGCAAATTTCATGGAGTGATTTACGTTTTCTTGTGACATGTCTTCTCCTTGGTGGTGTCATTGGTCTTGATACCTTCTAAGAGTGTATGATCAACTGAAGTGGCTTGATGCGAATGAGGCATCCCATGGATAACAATATGACATCCTGAATTGTCCTCTCTTGGAGACATTAGGCACAATTCTCCCTAAGAAGAAGACCTTACATGAACAAAGAAAATCCCCTTCAACAATTTTTTTAAATGATATTCAAAAACATTTACAAAGAACATTACCTTGTGGTGCCTTATCAATGCTATCAAGAGCATAACTTTGGTATGGTTTGTATAATGGGAAGCTGACACACTGGCATGAATTTCTCATTATACGATGGGAAGTTGACACACTGGCATGACTTTCTCACTAAACCACTTCTTTTGAGCTTTCTCACCCTGTGGACAACCAAAAGTTTTGTGGCCCTAGAGTGAGTATGCATCTTCTTTTTGGACAAACAACCTAGATCTGATCCACAACTAGTTGGACAAACAATCGAAGCTTCATCCACCTTTTCATTTTCATCTTTCTCTTTCTTTCCTTTGCATTATTTTTTATCTTGGTGGCTTGACCTACAAGTGGATCTCTCTTGAATGTCTACTTTAGTGTGATTTTAAAGCAAATTCATCCTCTCACTAAAGTGGGGGCTAAATGTGCCATAGAAAAAAGTAACCTTTGCTTGATATGGGATTAATTCATGATAAAATGGACTTAATGAGGGCTTAATCTAGTTTTGTGAGGCATTTTATGCATCCACATTAGGTCTTTGACCCTTATAAATTGAATAACATGCTTTTAACGATGACATGTAAAGGCGATGTAAAGTCTTGTAAAGGACTTTCATGATTTTCTAGACTTAATTATCCTATTTATCCCTAATTCAACATTATAAAATGTGTTTAATAACATTATTACATCAATATATAAGGTTCTTGAATCAAATTTAATGATAAACTAGTGTTGTAATGTGTCTTGCACATTCACATTGGTTCTTGTGCCTTTCTAGGCTATGTGGACCTTATTTTAGTGTTGTAAAGTGTATTTAATTACACTTTCACATTGAATTTTGTGTCCCAAACCCTATTTAACATTTACATCATCACTAATATGACCCTATTAACCCATATTGTGCATCTTGAGGCATAATTTGATCAAATAACTGACATAGTAATCATATAAGCCTAATTTTCTTACTTCTTGGCATTCCAGCTAGCAAAAATGGCCCTTGTGGGACCCATCCACCATTAGTGGTGAATTACTCCCATCTAGGTGGGACCCATTTTCCATTAGTGGTGAATGAGTCCCATTTGAGCTATTTTCAGGGTTTTGAGTGGGAAAAATTAGGTTTTAAGTTTAAATTTTCTCCATGTCAGCCTTAGGGATCTAATTAATGAGAAAATAAGGTGAATTTCCTTAAAAAAAACCTCTCTAAACTCACTTTTACATCTATTCATTCATTAACTTAATTCACATATTCATCCACTAATCTTTCATCTCATGTCAAGCAAGTTAGGGCTTTCACATTGCAAGTCATCTATTTAGCTTCCTAAGACATACAAGGGAAAATTCTACATGTTATCTTGTAGAATTTCAAGATCAATCATCGTGGAAAGGTAATATATTCCATTATTGCATTTTTCATTCTACTCTTTCATTAGTTTGGTTTAATTACCTAAACGAGGTTTTACCAAGGCAAACCCCCATGCCCTAACATTCAACACTTATCTCTCTTGTCTTGTGTGTTTGCAGATTTAGGACTCTTGGAATCCTGTAAATCATTGAAGATCAAGTTTCAAGGTTACTCAAGTCTTCTTCTCATTCAAAAATTTAAAATATCAACAAAATCTCATTTTCAAACCCGTAAATTAGAGTTTTGAAAGTAGACACCTATAGGGCATCAAAGTGCAAATCGGAAGCTTCAAAATCCACCTTTTAAAATATAGAAATTAAAAAGTGGACTCATTCTCCATGGGTGGAAAATGAGTCCCAACCCAAGGTTAATTTTTATATTTTTACATTTTTAGATACCCTTTTATCATAAACGAGTTCCAATATAGTTTGGTAGAACTGGGACTAATTCACCTAGAATGGTGAATGAGTCCCACCAGGCCTAAATTTCAACATCATCACCATTTCAAAATAAATTTCTAGTCTCCATCCACATTCTAGGTGCACACTTTTAGTTTGGTTCATTTATGTTAAGTTTTGAATTCATTCCTAGTCCATTGTTGTATTACACAATGTGTTTTCAAACAAGTTGTTTTCCTTTATTTTCTATTCATTATTCAATCAATATCCTTTGTTTCTTGCATTCAAGCATTGTATCTAGGAATGTTTCATCCTTATTCTCTCCATATTGGATTGACTTTGAATGTAACATAAGCATTTTTGGCCCATCTTTCTCCTTCTAGGTAAAAAACCCTAAGAGAGCTAGAAAGCAAGTGGGTGCTAAAAATCAATGTTACACATGCATAACAGTATGTAATTACTTCTAAAATTGTAAAAACATATGTATTATTTTGGCAAGATACATTGGTTGTGGTGCGTGTGTATGTGTTAAAGGAGAGGAAGGGTTATAAGGCAACCAAAACCTTTGATGACAACCTTGTATGTAAAAAAAAAGAGCATCCATTGCTGCTAGCAACGCCAAAATGATAACATGTTTGCTGCATCTATTGAAAAAAATATGAATTAGTAATGGAGAGAATGAGGAAATGAAAAAATTTGTAAAATTTCCTATCAACCATGATGTAAGCCAATGCATTTTGGAAAACATAGCGTGTAGATGAACCTCCAAGTGGACATAAAGACCGCAAGTAAATTCACAACCCTGTATGTAAATATAACTAAAATTTTAGAGTATGTGGGGTGTACAAACCTATTTTACCTGAGGAGGCATGTTGTGATATTGAGCCTTCTGTTTAGGGTGACTTAACATGTGGAGCAAAGGCACATCTAGAAATTCATGAAATGAACAAGTGAAGGTTGAGCCACACGATGAGTGGTTCAACCTACAAATTTGTATGTGGCGTATGAGTGTAATGTGCATAACATTATCTAATTACTTACACAGTTGCAAGAATAGATGTATTAGGGAAGATATAATTGTTGTGGTGCATGTGTATGTGTTAATGGAGAGGAAAGGTTAGAGGGAAACCAAAACCTTTTATGAAAACCTTGTATGTAAATAAATGTGCATTCATTGCTGCCAACAATGCCAAAAGAATAAAAAAAAAATTGCATCTGTTGACAAAATCATGAATTAGTAATGGAGTGAATCAAGAAAGGCATACATGTGTAAATTCTCCTATCAACCATGGTGTCAGCCAATGCATGTTGGAAAACACAGTGTCTACTTGAACCTCCAAGTAGACATAAAGACCACAGGTAAAATCACAACCTCACATGAAAAAAGACTAAGACACCATAGTATATGGGGTGTACAAACCTTTTTTACTTGATCAGACATGTTATGATATCAATCATTCAATTTGGAGTGACTTAAAATGACCAACAAAAGCATATATGACAATTCATGAAATAAAAAAGTGTAGGTTGAACTACACAATGAGAAGTCCAACCTACAACTTTATATGTAGCCTATAAGTGTAACATAAATAATAACATGTAATTAATTCTATGGCTTCTAGCAATGTAAAAAGAAAAAAACATGTTCCTTGCATCTACTGATAAAAAAATGACTCAATGAACATAGGCTAAAACACCTTTTTTTTGTGCATTTATTTGTGAAACATATGAATAATTCAAAAATCAATTTTAACTGTAAACCACAATTGCAATAAATTGTGAAGCTTGTTTGCATTGAAAACCATATTGAATGAGATACATACTATTTTTAATTAAGAGATTCTTTATGATCTTGATTAATTGACAAAGAAGCATCTGTAATATGTGCAAAGGTGAAGAAACAATGCAAATCTAGATGCAATAGGTTTTATAATTTATGAAATAATTGAAAATGAATCTTCTCTAGAAACACTTGAAGACAAGGAGATCAAACTTAATGAGATAGATATTGTTTTAACTGAAGAGATTCTTACCACTCTTGATAAGTTGACGAAGGAGCACATGTAGTATGTGCAATGGGAAAATCACAATGTAGAAGTGGATAAATTTGAGAGATTTTGTATTGCATATCAATTTGTCGAAGCAAAGAAAACAAAAGATGATGCTATAACTAGATTTCAACTAGTGAAGTCAAACATCTTTGAACATAAAACTAAACATGACCAGCAAAATAACATCAAGCACAAAATAAAAAATTCCACCCTTCAGCTTACAACAAGAAAAAATATAGAAAATACAACCCACAGTGTTCTCCAATATGCTTATACTTTATTAATTTGAGAAAGTTGAAATGCAATTTTTAGTCTAGCTGAGACTTGTTATATATTTTGAAGATGTTCCTTTCATTACATTCATATTGTGTAAACAAGAAATTATTTTCATTGCAATCATATAAGAATGCAATTGGTTGGTCACCCCTAAGCTAAATATGGTTACTTTTATGTATCCCCTAGATTCAACTCCTCCCAAAATTCTCCACCCTTTAGCTTTGTACAAGCTCAACAAACTAACTCGCAATCCATTGTGTTTTCCTACCTACCTATATTTTAATGATATGACAAAATCCAAACACAATTCATACTATAAGTAATGGTTTTGGTAAATTTTCAAGGTTCCTTTTCTTACATTGGTAGTGTAAGGTTTTCATTACACTCATTTTTTCTATTGATAATTAAATGTTGGAAAAAATTGTGGGTTGAGGAACCTGAGATCTTCTTAATATTTCAAGAGGCAGCGAATACTAGAATGTATGAAATGAATAAGGAAACATCCCTAAAAACACTTGAAAAGAAGCAAACCAAACTATATGAGATATATAATGTATTGATTGGAGAGATTCTTCCTGCTCTTGAGAAGTTGGGGAAGGAGCATTTAAATTATGTGCAATGGGAAAATTCAAACAATGCAAAATTGGATGCAACATGTACTAGAATGTATGAAATGAAAAAGGAATATACTGTAGAAATACTTGAAAAGAAGCAGACCATAGTGAATGATACATATACTGTATTGATTAAAGAGACTTAGTGTTGTTGAGAATTTTAGGAAGGTGCATGTGCAGTATCCACAATGGGCATATGGCAATGCAGAAGTCGAGTAGTAAATAGTAGAAAGTATGTAATAAAAAAGAAATTTTCTCTAAAAACACTTGAAAAGAAGAAGATCAAATTGAATAAGATAGATAATGTATCAACTGGAAAGATTGTTCTTGCACTTGACAACTTGATGAAGGAGCATCGAGTAGTATCTACAATGATAAAATGCCAATGCAAAAGTGGATAAAGTCAATAAATTTTGTATTCCATATGAATTTATGCAAGAAAATAAAGTGAGATATGATGCTATAAGTGGAGTTGAACAAATTAAATCAAAGGTTCTCCAACTTAAGAATTCCATGGAACAAATACAATTCAAAATAGATGATAATGGAAAGGAAAAAATTGATCTTAGAGCAAAAAAAGAGAATTAGTTGGTTGGAGACATGAAAGCCCTATGTGAAAGGGTAGACAAGTTTTCTAAATAACTTATCAAATAGAAAAATAATACATTATCTAAATAGAAAGACACTCTCAAAGCTAAGCAAAGAGCAGTTGCAAAGCTACAGAAAAGTATTGAAGACATTCAAAACTCTATCCAAAAAATGGATGTTGTTGTCCTAAGGGCTGATGAGGAAGTAGTTGCTCCAAAGCTACAAATAAAAGATATAAAATAGAAAGTAGAAGCTCATGAAAATGAATGCCAAGGGGGTGATAATAGGTAACAATAATGGGCATGAGCAAAAATGTGTGATTGGTCAACTTGCAGATGCAAAAGCAATAGTTGGAATTACTAAAACTGAAGTAAAACAACATAAACACTAGAATTAACCACTTGGAAAATAAATTAAAATATTAAACGAAAATTTTATCATCAAAATAAAAGAATTTTAATTAATGGTGTTGACACAAAAGTGCAATATAAAAAATAGGAAGCTGAAAAAATAAACACAACAATGGAATGTGTGATTTTCAATACATTCATATTGTTTTGCAATATTCTATGTTGCAACACCATAGGTGTTAAGAAGCAAGCAACCCACCATGAGAAAACCCTTTACATTTAAACGAGGAGATTCAAATAACTGAAACCCAACATTGTGTTTCCCAAATTACAATTATTTTTTGCACTTTTTTTTTCAATCATGCAAAATTTAAACACAACAATGGACTGTGTGATTTTGAAGACATTCATACTGTTTTGTAACATTACATGTTGCAAAACCATAGGTGTTAAGAAGCAAGCAACCCACCATGAGACAACCCTTACATTTAAACAAGGAGATTCAAATAATTGAAACCCAACATTGTGTTTTCCAAATTACAATTATTTTGTGAACCTTTTTTTTTCAGTCATGTGAAATTTAAACACAACAATGGAATGTGTGATTTTCAAGACATTCATACTATTTTGTAAAACTCCATATTGCAAAACTGTAAGTGTTAACAAGAAACCAACCCACCATGAGACAACCCTTTACATTTAAACAAAGAGATTCAAATAACTGAAACCCAACATTGTGTTTTCCAAATTACAATTATTTTTTGCACTCTTTTTTTCAATCATGCAAAATTTAAACACAACAATGGAATGTGTAATTTTGAAGACATTCATACAATTTTGTAACATTCCATTTTGTAAAACCATGGGTGTTAAGAATCAAGCAACCCACCATGAGACAACCCTTTACATTTAAACAAGGACATTCAAATAACTGAAACCCAACATTGTGTTTTCCAAATTACAATTATTTTGTGCACTTTTTTTTTCAATCATGTGAAAATTAAACACAACAATGGAATGTGTAATTTTGAATACATTCCTATTGTTTTTTAACATTTCATGTTGCAAAACCATAGGTGTTAAGAAGAAAGCAACCCACCATGAGACAACCCTTTACATTTAAACAAGGAGATTCAAATAAATGAAACTCAACATTGTGTTTTCCAAATTGCAATTATTTTGTGCACTTCTTTTTTCAATAATGCAAAATTTAAACACAACAATGGAATGTGTGATTTTGAAGACATTCATACTATTTGTAACATTCCATATTTTAAAATTTTAGGTGTTAAGAAGCAAGCAACCCACCATGATACAACCCTTTACATTTAAACAAGGACATTCAAATAACTGAAACCCAACATTGTGTTTTCCAAATTACAATTATTTTTTGCACTTTTTTTTCAATCATGTGAAATTTAAACACAATAATGGAAGGTCTAATTTTGAAGAAAATCATATTGTTTTGTAACATTCCATGTTGCAAAACCATAGGTGTTAAGAAGCAAGCAACCTGTTGTGAGACAACCCTTTATATTTAAACAAGGAGATTGAAATAACTGAAACACAACTTTGTGTTTTCCAAATTACAATTATTTTGTACACTTTTTTTTTCAATCATGTTAAATTTAAACACAAAAATGGAATGTGTTATTTTGAAGACATTCATACTGTTTTGAAGCATTCCATGCTCCAAAACTGTAGGTGTTAACAAGCAAGCAATCCACCATGAGATAACCCTTTACATTTAAACAAGGAGATTCAAATAATTGAAACACAACATTGTGTTTCCCAAATTACAATTATTTTGTGCACTTTTTTTTTCAATCATACAAAATTTAAACACAACAATGGAATGTGTGATTTTCAAGACATTCATACATTTAAACAAGGAGATTGAAATAACTGAAATCCCACACATTGTGTTTTCCAAATTACAAATTACAAGGTGTTGTAAAACCCTCTACAAACGAATTGGTTAGCACCCCTCACCTTGATTTGGTCAGTTTTCTCCTCCAATTCCTCCACATGCACTCCAAACTTCAGCTTACAACGTTTAGACTACTAAAAAGCACCTGGATTTGGTCAGTTTTCTTCTCCAACTCCTCCACATGCACTCAAACCTTCAACTTTCAATGTGTAGAATGTAAACAAATCGTTTTTTCACCCTTCTTTCTCCAAACCAAAAGGCCCATGTCAGTCCACCTCCAATTTTTCCATGTCAAAAAAAAGTGGATGAAAGCAAAAATTCATGGGAAAGCTAAAAAACCTGCATTTATTGGTTGACAGTAGGCATGAAAACCAACTTGAAAATGCCATTAACTCCTACCTACCATTTCCTAGATGATTGGTCTCATCTAATAGTTTTGTCACTTTGATCCCCTATCTAGTGGGCCCCGCACTATGATGTCTCATCATCTTAAGTATGTTGCCATGTATGTTTTTATGTATGTTTTCATGCATTTTTGTATGTGCATAGGTTCTTTTTGTCTAGGAGTTAGTCGGCTCCCACTTAATGGTGCTTTACATGACATAATCACAAACTCCTATCAACTCTATGGTATTTCTATGCACATTCTTCCACACTTTCCTTGTCAGCTATATGTGTTAATTCCATTCCCTATAGGTACCTGCATAATTAAATGCTGGTGTAAGGCTCCTCAAATAGAGATCAATTCCAAATATGATGTAGAATTCATTCAATTCACCTTTAAAAACCTATGTAACTAGTGGCTACAAATTCAAATGATTGAACAAATTCAAATTTGAAACACGACAACCAAATTGAATGCATTGAATTGTCATATTCAAATTCCTAAATAAGAGGGGGAAATCAGCCAACGACATTCACAATTGCTATCTAGTGAAGAATTATTCTCTGCAAACTATAGAGCATCAATAGCCATCCTCTACACTTTCCTCCAATATCCCCAGTTTTTCAAGTTGGTAAATTCTACATTCTACTTATAGTTATTTTCATGAATTGTGCAATTAACAATTATATTTATGCATTGTCTTTTTATATGTTACAAGTAAATGAGGGTCTTTCTGGTAACAGGTTATTCCTTACAAACCCTATTTACAAATTCAATAAATTATGTGTTCATTTACTATTTTTGGTTATTTCTTAAGGTTTCTTTAGGGTTGCACAATATCCTTTTATAAGGATTGATCATTTTATTTTATCTAACTCTCTGATTAATACATTTTTCATATTTCAGAGTTTCAAAACCCTCTCTTGCTTTCTTCTTCATTCTCTTCCCTATGACAGGTATCTCTTTGCATGCAGGTGTTCTTGGGATCTGAAGTTGGTTTTGACAACTTCTACATGGTAACTTAATTAACATAATTAAGTTAAAACCTTTACTCTAACACCCCCCCTTAAGATGAGCAAGAGTGCAGCTACAAACATGTGCAAGAAAGCAAAGGTGACTACAATGCAAGAAAGTAAACAAGGGTCCCGACAACTAGGCCTGATCAGGTACCCGAATACATCCAAATCTCTATAAAGTGGAGAAAGGGAGAAAACCTCATGGGAACAAAACTCCCCTCCAAGAAGAGAAAATAAAAGAATGAGATGCACTAATGAAAGAAGGATAGGAGGTGCATTACATGATACCTCCCATAGACAACTTCTATCATATAAGTACATATACAATGGTCTCCATAGGAGAGATATAAGGAGACAAGAAGGCCCCCCCACAATGAAGAAACTCCTGTCACAATGGTAGATGTCTGATGTAGAATCCAAAAGGAGATCCTGAAGTGGCAGATAATATTCCTCCCCTTGGGAAGAAATGGATCCAAAGGACGATGTCGAAGAAACCCTATGAAGAGTGATGAACCAATCTATCTAAAGATGTGTGCCATGATAGGATGCTGAAGAATCTCTCTGTTTGAACTAAAACAAATGATGCTTGGAAATCCAAACTGATGTGGAGAATCCTGAAATGCAACCTCTGAATGCACAAATAATGGTGGGTGTACAGTGATAACCTGACTTTCAAGGTAGAGGAGATGAATGTCCTCAAAATAATCCTCAAGATCCACAGTGTGAGACTCAACAAACAAGAATGTGTCTGCAAGATAAGAATCCCATGATGTAGCAAATAATGAATGACCAAGATGGTCATGATGCTGAACTAAATCCATAGAGGCCAATGTGGCGATACTAATTTCATCAAGAACAATGAATGATACATGTATAGTCTCAGTTTGAAGAGTAGGAACTGTGAGACAAGCCTCTGATCCATCAGAATATGTAAGGTGTCTAAATACTCAAGCTCCTCTAAAGTATCATGATAAAAGGGTGTATTATCTCTCCAAGCAATGGGTAAGAGACAATCTGAAGCAGGATCCTCTGGAAATGGAGAGAGATTGGGATCTCCATAGATCTCCCAAAGATGTGTCCAAAGTGGGTGGGGACAATCAATGTCCAATATAGCCCACACATTGTCATCATCAACACTAGACAATATAAGTCCTACTATGTGATCTCTAATGATATCCCAAGCTAGTTTTCCCTCTGAAGTGGTTGGTTCAAGTATGAGATCATACAAATAAGGAAAAATATTAAGCCACTACAATGTGTAAGTATGTCCTTTGCCCATGACTCATAATTACTATTCTAGAATTACAACTGAAGGGTGAGTAGAAAAGCCCATGATAACTCTTCAACTTAAAAAAATTGAGAAAACTAACCTTACAACATGTAGATCAAATTAAATAGAGCCTAATGACGTAAACAGGAGGTTCCCAAGTGCCAAAACATCCAAGTAATTAAGCAAACTATGAAAACACAAAATGTTGAATAAAATATATCTGAGGAAGAATCTAGGAAAATAATTTTGATCATTGTATAGATCACTGAACCATATTTCCAACACCTATTCATTTTCACAAAATGAAGCTCGGACGCAAAAGTTATGTCCCCTGGAGTGTATAAAAAAATTTCTGACTTTGACTGGAAAAAAATGTAGAAAAATAGAAAAATCATAAAAAATAACCTCCATCAATAGATTGGGCTCGAAACTAGCTTTCTGACACCTATTAATTTTCAAAAATCCAAGCTCGGATGTCGATTTTACACCCGATTTAGTGAAAACACTTGAAAAACCAATTAGGCCTCCTTCAAGCCCTGGGGGCTAAAATTTTTGGCCCCTAGTCCTCTCAGCGACTAGGGGGCTGAAGGTGGTGGCACGTGGGTGGTGTCTGGGCAGCTGGTGGCACTGAGGTGGCACATTGGTGGCTGGCTGGTGGAGGCTGGGCGGCGACGGCGGCGATGGCAGCCAGACACTGAAGGTGGCGGCCCGGTGGCAAGAGCTAGTGGTTGTCACCTCTGCTGGTGGCCGCTTGGCTGAGTGGCGGTGACGCTGGCCTATTATACTGGCTGTGCAAAGTTTTAATAAAAAAACCATTTTTATTTTTTTAAATTTTTTTTTAATTTTTCGCATTGATCTACATGCCCTGGGGTCTGTACGGCCTTGGGGCAAATTTTTTTTGCCTTATGAGCCAACTACACCGAAACTAGGCTAATTATATATCAAAAAACTTGGAAACGGCCTCCTAAGTGCAACCGTGAGGTCGGTTTGGGCTCAAACTGCACCAAATAAGAAAGGTATGCCCTGGATCAAAAAAGTCAAACCCCAAACCCTTAAAGCTCCAAAATCTTCAAAACAAGAACAGGCTGTAGTAGGTCTACTCTGATACCATGTAGAAGTTGTCAAAACCAACTTTAGATCCCAAGAAGACCTACATGCAAAGAGATACCTATCACAGGGAAGAGAATGAAGAAGAAAGCAAGAGAGGGTTTTGAAACTCTGAAATACGAAAAATATATTAATCAGAGAGTTAGATAAAATACAATGATCAATCCTTATAAAAGGAGATTGTGCAACCCTAAATAAACCCTAATAGGTAGACATTTAATAATTAATATAATTATTAAATGTCACAGTATGCAAACTAAAGTGAAATCTTAAGAGAGGAATAAAGGTAACTTAATTAACATAATTAAGTTAAAACCTTTACTCTAACACCCCCCCTTAAGATGAGCAAGAGTGCAGCTAAAAACATGTGCAAGAAAGCAAAGGTAACTACAATGCAAGAAAGTAAACAAGGGACCCGACAACTAGGCCTGATCAGGTACTCGAATACATCCAAATCTCTATAAAGTGGAGAAAGCGAGAAAACCTCATGGGAACAAAACTCCCCTCCAAGAAGAGAAAATAAAAGAATGAAATGCACTAATGAAAGAAGGATAGGAGGTGGATTACATGATATGGTATCATTTATTTTAGTTCAGATAGAGAGATTCTTCAATATCCTATCATGGCACACATCTTCAGATAGATTGGTTCATCACTCTTCACAGGGTTTCTTAGACATCATCCTTTGGATCTGTTTCTTCCCAAGGGGAGGAATATTATATGTCACTTCAGGATCTCCTTTTGGATTCTACATCAGGCATCTACCATTGTGATAGGATTTTCTTCATTGTGGGGGGGCCTTCTTGTCTCTTTATATCTCTCCTATGGAGACCATTGTATATGTACTTATATGACATAAGCTATCTATGGGGGGTATCATGTAATCCACCTCCTATCCTTCTTTCATTAGTGCATTTCATTCTTTTATTTTCTCTTCTTGGAGGGGAGTTTTGTTCCCATGAGGTTTTCTCCCTTTCTCCACTTTATAGGGATTTGGATGTATTCGGGTACCTGATCAGGCCTAGTTGTCAAGACCCTTGTTTACTTTCTTAAATTGTAGTTACCTTTGCTTTCTTGCACATGTTTGTTTCTGCACTCTTGCTCATCTTAAGGGGGGTGTTAGAGTAAAGGTTTTAACTTAATTATGTTAATTAAGTTACCATGTAGAAGTTGTCAAAACCAACTTCAGATCCCAAGAACACCTTCATGCAAAGAGATACCTGTCACAGGGAAGAGAATGAAGAAGAAAGCAAGAGAGGGTTTTGAAACTTTGAAATATGAAAATTGTATTAATCAGAGAGTTAGATAAAATACAATGATCAATCCTTATAAAAGGAGATTGTGCAACCCTAAAGAAATCCTAATAGGTATACATTTAATAATTAATATAATTGTTAAATGTCACAATATGCAAACTAAAGTGAAATCTTAACAGAGGAATATAGGTAACTTAATTAACATAATTAAGTTAAAACCTTTACTCTAACAATCATGCCCTCTCTAAGTCCTTGGAAAGCCAAGAACAATCCATGCTAGTGTCCTCCCATGGCCTCTCAAGTACGAGTAATGGTTGATACAATCCAGTATTTTGAATTGTTCCTTTTTCCATCTGACATACTCTACAACTCTACACAGACTTCTTCACATCTTGTTGTAACTATGGCCAGTAATAATTCTCACTAACAAGAGTAATGGTCTTATCTCGACTGAAATGTCCAACCAATCCTCCACTAGACTTATCCTTGATTAGATTCTCTCTCATAGAGCTCCTTGGAATGCACAATTAGCTTCCTCTAAACAACATCTCATCTTGGATTAGGAAATCCAACCATCTTGTTCTATCCAATGTAACAAGTTCCAAACAATCTTTCCAAGCTTCTACAAAGTCTAGATCTTCAGGATACAAACTCTTGAGTTCATTGAACCCAACACCCTCTATATTCATCTCTATCAACAAATTTTTCCTTCTACTCAAGGAATTTGCAAGTCTATTTGACCTTCCACTCCTATGCTTCAAAAAAAGTATAACTCTACAAAAACTCAACCCATTTTAAGTGCCTTTGATTTAACTTTCCTTGACTATTAAGATACTACAAATCCTTGTAATCATTAAATTCTTTTGGAAAAAAATAGTGTCTCCATTTCTTCAAAGCCTAAACTATAGCATAAAACTCCTAATCATAGACATAATATTTCTTCTTAGCATCATTCAAATTCTCACTATAATAGGCAAAAGGCTTACCTTCTTGACTCAAAATAGCTCTTATGGTAGTGCCACTAGCATCACAATCTACTTGAAATTGACCTTATTGAAATTTGGAAGTTCCAAAACATGTTTCTCTGTAACTTTCTTCTTCAACGTATCAAAAATATTTGCTTCTCCTACGGTCCATTTAAAATCCTTTCTATCCCCTCTCATTGCTTCCGTTAGAGGTGCACAAATACTACTAGAATTCTTAATAAAATTTCTCTAAAAACTTTCTAGACCATGAAATGGCCTTACCTCTATAACACTCCTTGGGGTATGACATTCAATGATAGCTCTGACCTTCTATGGATCCATTTTAATACCCTCTATTGAGACAAAAAATACCAAATATACCAATTCTCTCTTCATAAAACTACATTTCTTCAAATTAATCAATAGCTTCTCCTCCCTTAGCTTCTCAAAAAATATTCAGATATGCATCAATTTCTCCTCAAATGTCTTAATAAAAATAAAAATATCATTCAAATAAACAATAACATTTTTTTCTAAAAATTCTTTCAATACCTCATTCATAAGCTATATAAATGTGCTAAGTGCATTGGTTAGTCCAAAAGGCATGACTAACCACTCGTACAATCCCTCCTTGGTTTTGAAGGATTTCTTCCATTCATCTCCTCTAATTCATATCTGGTGATATCCACTCTTCAAATCTATCTTCGTGAAGTACTCATCTCCACTCAAACAATCCATGATGTCATCCATTCATGGCAAGGGAAATCTAATATACTTGATGGTGATCTTGTCTATGGCTCTAGAATATGTACACATCTACCATTCCCCATCCTTCTTTAGTGCTAGTATTGTAGGTACTACACATGGACTCAAAATCTCTTTGATCAATCCCTTCTACAACTACTCTTGCACTTGTTTGTTCAACTTTTCACTCTTTGTTGGAGTCATACGATGAGCTTCCTTATTTGGAAAACTAGCTCTAGGAATTAGGTCCATCTAATGACTAATCTTTGTTACTGGAGGAAAACCTTCAAGTATGTTATCAGAGATAGTATCTTGAAACTCATTCAACATTTCTGAAACCTCTATAGGTACCTCATTAGTATCTTCTTTATCAACTCAAGGGATTAATGCAAAACACATATGGTCATGCCTCATACCTTCTAGGAACTTTCTTCCATCAACCAAACAAATTTGTGCATTACTGCATACCTTTTCTTTTGCATCCCTCAGGGGTTTCAACTTATGACGAATGTCATCCTTTGTCAAGGAATAGGTGTTAGCATGACCATCATGCCTCACTCACTGATCAAACTGCCATGGTCTACCTAACAACATATGAAAAACATCTATAGGCATAATATCGCACAATACCTCATCATGGTAATTTCCAATCTTGAACTTTACTAGACATTTTTCATTTACCAAAGCTTTATGGTCCTTCTACAACCAAGGAATCCAATATGGATTCATATGCCTTATTCTCTCCAACAGCAACTTACTAACCATCTCTTCTAAAACAAGGTTATCAATACTACCTCCATCAATAATAACATTGAAAACTTTACCTTCACACTTACATATGGTGTGAAACAAATTATTCCTTTAATTTGGTTCTTTCTCCTCTTTCAATAAGGCTCTTCTAGTAACAAGAACCTCTCCTCTATTTGCATCCTTAGAATGTGAAGACTTAACATCTTCATCTACATGTGCAACTAATGCATTACCATCAGGTCTTCTATTTGTCCTTCCTTGATTTTTAGGACACTCATAGGCTCTATGTCCTTCTCTACACTAGAAACATGTTCCACAGAAGCCTCCTCTTCCCGGTCCTCATCCAAATATTCCTCTTCCTCTTTGGTCTCCATTATTCTGATCACAACGACAATATGAGTTGTCTCCTTTCTTGTTCTGGTTGCTATTGGATCCTTCGCCCTTCTTTTGATCTTCATTTTGACATCCATATGATTGTCCACTAGTCTTTCCACCATGACCCCACCTTTTTGCTTGCTTTCAAATCTTCTATTCAACTTTTCTTCTACCTTCAAAGAAAATTTGTATGCATCTTCAATGGTAGACATTCTTACCAAATCCAACTCTTCTTGAATACTCGGCTTCAACCCATTTATGTAATAGGAAACTTTCTCCTTATTGGCCTTAGAATGGCCTATTTTGATCAAGACACAATAGAATTCTTGTGTATACTCCTTAATGGATTTTCTTGCTTGTTTGAATCCTTGAATCTTCTTCAACAAATCTAGCTCATAATCCACATGAATGAACTTTCTTTTTAATTTTTCCACCATATGATCTCATATTGTTATTTTCTCTTTTCCTCTTTGATTTCTTTCTAGTTGTACCTCATTCCACCAAATATTCACATGACTATTTAGCTTGGTATTTGCAAATTTGACCCTCTCAAGATCTTCCACCTCCTCATACTCAAAGTACTCCTCCATATCGTTGATCCAATCAATCAACTCTTAAGGGTTAATATTTCCAAAAAAATTAGAAACATTGATCTTTGGCCTTTTCCCAATCTTAGAGATGACCTTAAATAATCTAACTTGCTCTAGATCTACTGCATCTTATTATTTTTTGAACTATTCCTCATTTTTAACTTCATCTTCACTTTCATCTCCTCTTCTTGGATCAAAACCTTAATGTAACTCCTCTTGCAATACTTGAACTTGTCTCTACAAGGCTTTAAAACCCTCTTTTGGTACAATAGCATTCCTTCCACCACCACGATTTCTTCGCAGAGGCATTCTGATCACTTTTCTCTTAAACCCACAACCACAAGTCCTGGTGCAATTTGTTTACACACTTAGGAAAACTTGGCTCTGATGCCACTTGATGAGGGACACACCACCTGAAACCCACACAAATCACAACAATAGATACCAAAATAGAAGATGCAAGACAAAAAATAACTCATTTTCAATTATTTAAAAAAAATGAAATTACAAATTCAAAATTTACAATGTTACAGCCTCATGGGCTTGATTTATTACAACAAAATCAACTCTAAAAACAAAATATATTATTCAAAGTCAAAATCTACACTAATGGAGCCACCTTCTACAACCCTCCACTTATCCCTTTTTGTTTTACCCAATAACCACCCTAGAATGTTCTAGAAAGTGTGGCTTTCCCTTTTTTTTGGCACCAAAATTCCCGCCATTTGATTTCTTTCCTAGGAAGATAGTTTAATAAAATTCACTTTTTAGTGGAGGACATTCAAGGAACCATAACTTTTGATCCGGGTGTTTGATTTACTATTATAAGATATCGTTAGAAAGCTCTCGAAGATATCTACAACACCAAACCCATCAGAGATTGGTTCATCCACTTTTTGAGCTATTTCGAGGCCTCTAAGGTTTTCATATTTGAATTTGAATCTGCATTGGAGAAATTTCTTGGGATGAAAACTTTAATATCTCCCAAACCATATAGGGTATTGAGATCATTCTTTCACGACTGAAAAAAAAAATTAGTTCCACTCCTTGGGGTAAATTTTTAGTTCCATACAAGCTTGTTTATTCTAACTTACTAAAAATAGTAAGTGACCATTTTCCACCTTTTTTGACTTCTAACTATCTTACACCCCTTAAGTGCCATCATGGGACTCAAAACAACTAAATAAAATAAGAAAAAAACATTTTTTTGGTTGATGCAAGATTTCCCCTATACCAAATTGTACGCTTTTGCATCAAGGAGTTTGTGTTTGACTTGGCCCTAGTGATGGAGTTGATTGAAGCGTAGATGAATTCAAGCCTTGTGTCAATGTTTGTGTGGAAAAAGATGAGGGAATTGAAGCCATTTTCTCTAAGGCTTGACGTTCTTGTTTATACTCAAGGATTTCTTCTTTTGTAAGCTCAAATGGATTTTTTGTAACATCTTCTATCTGAATGGTCCCACTATATTTTTTGAGTTGTTGTGAGGGGGTAGACTAACTCCTTGGATCAAATTCTTATGGATTTGTATCATTTGTAGCTCGGATGTAACTTTGAATTTTTCCATGATTCTCTTATGTTGTGATCTTGTTGTTACCATAAATTTTGGGTCACTTATGGGAGAGTTATGTTGGGATTTGTAATGTTTAAACTCTCTAGTTGACTCAAATTTTGGTAAAAGGGTCACTCTAATTCATTTTGGTCCAATGGTGTGAATGGGAGATGAAAAGGGGAATGGTATGGGGAGTGATATTTGTAAACTTTTCAAACAACACTTTTATACAAAGAGATTTGATGTTTTGATGAAAGGTGTTAATGAACTTGTAAATCTTGAAGGTAGACTTGTGACTTTCAAGATAAATTTGTCCACTGGTGATAACCAGCTCAACTAAGTGCATGGAAAAGGATCCATTTCACACACAACATAGCTAAGTTAGGGGATTGGTTTGATAGTTGTTTAAATAAAAAAGTGTTGATTTGTCAAAAGTTTATAAAGTTTGGTGAAGTGAAAGGTGAAATATGATAAAGGATAAACGAAATATTTTGACCCAATAATGCTAACCTAGAGTGAACCTTTGTGTTGCAATACCAAGGTAGTGAGAAAAATTCTTTACCCTACGAGTAAATCAAATCCAAAAGATCATTTTTTCTTTAAATGGTAGGCAAAATTTTGACATATAAATATGGTTCGTCCATCAAAGTGTGAGTGCATAAAAATTTCTTAGCAAGATGTCCCAGTTGTGGTAAATCTTCAAGATGCACCTCTTGATAGATTTTGAACTATGATGCCTATTTTTGAAGAGGTGGAAAGTGGATCTTCATTTAAGGACTTTGGTCTTGTGGGAGATCATAAAGATAAGCAACTATGTCAGGTTCAATTGTGAGTTTTTTTTTGGGATTTTCTATTTTTGAAAAGAGGATACCTATTGTCATGTGGGAGGTGGTAATATGGGCCTTTTGGCTGCAATATCAACTTTTCACTCTTATTTTTCAAGGATGTTTGTTATGTTTCTCCATTGTTTTAGTGTTTCCTTTATCTCAAATGTGAAGCTCCTCAAACTACTGATTATGTCTATTTGTTCTCCTTTAATCAGCTCGAAGTTTGGTTGTATGATAGCTGGTGCAAGGTTTGATTGTTGAACTAGAGCAATGGGATGCCAAATGGTCATAAGGCAAGAGATTATAAAGACAAGCACATATGTGGGGTTCAATTTATGAGTTTATCTTTATTAATGAATTTATTTTTACCATATTCACTTGTATTGCTTTAAGTTTCAAACTAAATTTCTATGTCAAAAACATCATTCATTTCACAAAGTCCATTATGTGAGAATCATGAAGTTAGGGCCATAGTTGTCGATGTTAACTTTGGGAAGTATGGATATAGATATAAGCCAAAATATTTAGAAGTCTCTAAGGATAAAATCCTTAGGACAAGCAACAATATCAAGACTTTTTCAAAGGGTATCCATGCTTAGACCAAAGGGTTTGAAATTTTGAGAAACTTGTTGATGTTTGTTTGAAACGTTTTGAAACCAAGCAAAGTATTTAACTGACTCACAAGCATTTACAACCCTAGATCAAGTGGTGTGTTCTTTTGATGGGCTTGCCTCATCCTCTTCAGAGTAGAAGATATTGTTTTACATGCAATCTAGCTAAGAGTGTAGAGGTATGTTAAGAATGAACTCTTAACCTCTACACTTCCAAGCAAGATTAGACATGGCAAGTAACTTCTTGGAATCCAAGTTCCAATGCACCACTTCAAAGAACTCATTGGATGGACAAGTTGGCCACTAAAAACAAAGGCTTTTAATGACTATATTTCGGATAAACTGGTGTTTATACATGCAGCGATTCACTCAATTTAGAGGCCTCCTATCCCTTAGAAATATCTAAGTTTTTTTATGTATCTCATGAGTACTAAGGGAGACATTCATCAGTATAGAGTATCCATACTATTTCGTTAATGACTTTCATCACACCAATTATTTATATAAAAAACCAAAAAGAAAGTATCACTTGGGTTGTTTCCTCTCACAAGTTGGGAGGAAGGCCCTCTAGGGTAACACAAAGTGCAAAAAACACTTAAGATGATTTTTGTCACCCAAGATTTCCAAAAGGCATGAGGGGAGAGGATACACACTTTAAGTAAGCACAAGCAAATAAACTATACTTGTGTGTTTCTCTTCACCCAAGATCGCACAAAGCACAAGGGGAGTGGATACACACAATAAATACACACAAGAAAAGAAAACACACTCATTTTAACCTTGGAAAGCACAATGAGTTCATTTTAAGCACCAAAATAGAAGTGTTTGATTGTTCAATTTTAACTAATACAGAAAAATGAATGTGGGTTTAATTTTAACCAACTTTGAATCTTAATTTTAAGCTCAATGGGACTTAGTTGATCCTAGAAAAAGAAGTAAATCATCATATAATGGATTATAATTACCCCATAAGTGTAAAAACACTTGTTACAATATATACAGTCAAATGATGATATGCTCCTTCACTTCAAATTTTATTGCTCAAATATGCAAAACCAGTTAGCCTCAAAAACAAAAACTAGAAGTCAATGACATGTTAAAGATCAAAGGGTGATCCCATAATACTGGGTTATAGTTTTTGGCCAAACTGGACATTGAACTGATTTTTTTTAACTAAATCTTCACTTTCAAGCACCTATAGTGTCTAAATTGCAAGGAATTTGAAGATGATGAAAACTAGTGATTTGTGATAGTTTGTTTGTAGATTCTAAATATATATCTTTTAGAATTTTTGGAATCGAATTGCACTTCTTTTTCCATATCCTTTGAAAACTAGTTTTTAACAGTAAAGACCATTTTTAAAGAGTGACGTTACTGGCTAACACAAAAAAATTTCTATGAAGGATAATTTTTTTTTTTTTGAATTTAGATTCATAACAATGATATCTAGTGCATGGAATTGGTTTACTAGCATTTCATTGAATATTTTTTTCTTAATTAATTTTCAAAGTCAAACCAATTACAATTTAGACATAATTTACTAGCCAAAAATAACTTTTTTTCGGTGTCTGTTGGGTAATAGATTGGGCACCTTGAGATATCACTATTCTATGCCTAAAAGATGCCAAAATTAACCAAACAACTCTAAATATCAACCTTTAAACAAAGACAAATATCCTCTGAATTTTTTTGAGGTACATCTCCCTCACAATATTTTCAATGAATCAAATTCTTAAAATTAAATATCATGTATGCTTTTAACCAGAAAGTAGTAAAGGTAAACCCAATATAAAAAAAAGGCCTAATATTAGGTGCGAGATCCAGCAAGCAAGAAGAGTTGGCACAAAGACCAAATTTAACTAAACTATTCAAGAATTAAAACATACACCTAATACCATCTAAGAAATGAAATTAATTATGAACAAAACTACATCACTTACAAAAAGATAAGATATTGCATTAATATGTCCTCAAACACAAAGATTCAACAACCCAGATTAAATTCACAACTAAATGCACAAAGACAACGGTAATTTCATTCACAACAAAATATTGTATTGAGCAGTTTCAAAGTGTCTAGAGAGAGAGCATATGAAAATAGATACCATTAAATAGGCAAATGTGTACCTACCTCTTTTTCAATTCCATAGCTGATCAAAACGAAAAGAAAAATAAAAGAAAGAAAAGGAAGTTGAGCCATCATGATGGTGTTGCTTCGTTTCCAGCTTCTGGGGTCAATAAGGGTTTCTTTCACCAAGATTGGAAAGCTTTAAAAATGTGTAACAATTCTTTATGTTGAGGGATAGTCTCATTTTTCCTCCTCACTTTCCATGTCATATAATTTTCCTTAGCTATTTCCACGTGGCGTTCACACAATTTCATGAGATCAATTGCTTGGGATACAACTAGATGTAATCCACTAAACTTCTGCAGGTGCGTGCAACATTGAGTAAAGGTGAATCAAGCATTTCTTTAACCATTTTCTGGAAACTATCTATCAAACTCTTGATGTCTATGTCATTCCTCATCTAACCTTTATATTGGAGTAACCCAAGAGCCACCAAGGTATCCAGTGCTTCTTCTAAAATAATAACACTCATCAATGATTTCCTTAAGCTTTGCAAACTTTTTTCAGCAATCTGCAACTTCCACTCCACCCCTTTGTTCCATGACAAGTAACGAGTGTTTGAAGCATTAGGTATAACCTGCTTTGCAGCCAACTTCTCCATATCCCAACTTAATAACAACTTTAATTCATTTTGGTAATTGTTCCATAACTTATCTTACTTTTCAATCACAACAATCTCTTCCCCCAAAGTGGTCTTCAAGGTGTTTGTTTCTTGGAAGAATTTTATGGATTCAAAAATGATAGAGCTTCCCTTTTTAATCAAAGACTCACTCCAATCATCTAAAACTTTGCTTAGGGTTTGGAAAATTTTGATTTTACTCATGGCCTCTTTTCCAACCATAGTTAGAGATTCTATAGAAGCATCAACCTGAGAGAGGGGTTGAGAAACAAGCTAAAAGATAGATCTTAGACATTCAGTCAATTCTCTAACCTAGGATTTTAATTCATTTTTGCTTTCTTTATCCTTTTTTGATCTTTCAACCATTCTGGCCACAAAC
Organism: Sequoia sempervirens; assembly: GCA_007258455.2. Classification (NCBI taxonomy): domain Eukaryota; kingdom Viridiplantae; phylum Streptophyta; class Pinopsida; order Cupressales; family Cupressaceae; genus Sequoia; species Sequoia sempervirens. The sequence goes on from VDFB02000015.1 coordinate 308,911,475, forward strand.
ACCTAAAAAATTTGAACGTCTCCATCTTTGGTAGGAGGGACAAGGTCTATTCTTTTCACCTCAAAATCATTTATTGTTGCTTGAGTAACATCCTTTTGCATTGAAGGGTGTGCAATCTCTATTTGGAGGCTTCCTGACTCCATATCATCTATTAACCTAGTAGTAGTCTTTAACTTTTTCAATTTTGGGGTCTAAGTTCTCTGAAACAATTGGCCCACCATATCCTACTTAGGTAAAATAGGTTGTATAGCCTCTCTTTTTCTTGACAAAGAGTCTTCCAACCAAGTTGGAGTCACTGAGACCTTAGTTTCCTAAAAACCTATAGATTTGAATAATGTCCTAGTAGATGGAGGGGCATCATCTGTATATGCAATTGCTTGTGGCTTCTGATATTTACCTACTCTAATAGGTGATTCATCCTAAGAGGGAGAGGAGTTGATATTTAGGTTTTCCAAACCCTCTTCTTCATCATCTCCTTCATTCTCTTTTTCTAGAATAGGCAAGTTAAAGATATCTTCTCCACAAGTTTGTGAGAACACATTTTTTTCTAGTGCATCCCCACCACCATTTCCTTGAGCCCCTAATGGTAATGACTAGGAAACATCACCAGTTGATTTCCCTCTTGCAGAAGCTTGAGAAGTACCCTCAGTAGGTCATGAATATTTAGCCTTGGTGTGAGGACGAGACTATTTTGTTCTTTTCCTTGTCACCCACTCTCGTGTTCTAGTCATAACATCATTAGTCCTTTCCTTAATAGTCTCTTTCTCCCTACCACTCTAATCCATGGTAGGGATAGGCTAGTTTTCTATTAATTTAGTATACACTAGGTCTACCATGTCAAACCCATCTTCTATAATGCCCTGTAGATCCCACTTCAAATCATAGATGATTATTTGTTCCACTGACAATATCATCCAACTTCTTTTCCTGACTTCATACTCATCAAAACAATCAGCCCAATAATCTTCAAGGCTATGCACTAGTGATAAAAATTAGGACTTAATTTTATATTATTTTTAATATAATCTTTGAATCAAAAGGAACTCGCTCCTCATATGAAAGCATATTATACTTAGACATTTCCTTTTCAATGTTTAGGGCATCATACATTTATTGACAACTGTAAGAACCAAAACCAAAAGGAAATCAAAATTTTAATCTTCTCTTTCCTTGGCACAAACTGTTCACATCAGGAAATTGCCTACTTACGTCGATGATCACCCACTTATCCTCAGGGTATTTAGGCAAGTTGATTATAAATCCTACATATCCACCAACCCTGATGTAAGAGAATCTTTGAAATTGAATAAAATGACTACCATAGAATTCCATGAATTGCATTGCCTCAGATGATAATTGCATTGCAGGATGTCCTTGTAACTCCCTGACCATTCTCATAGTGAAAGTATCACTCACTTTTTTGAAAAATTGAAAGATCTTAGTAAGTTTTAGCTTATCAAAATAATCATAAATGGGTACTTTCTCTAGGGGTAAATCACTTGGTCTTAATCCAGGCCAAGGTCTAGTATTGGTGATGGCGTATATCAAATATGAGAACATATAGAAGAACCTATTGATGGTAAAGAATTTCATCAACTCATGCAAGCAATCAATGATAATTTTTTCCCAATCCAGGAATTTATCTCTGCATAAAATAATTTGGATGAAGAAATACATCCATTATTCAAACCCATGAACATCTTCATTTCCCCTTAATCTATGTAGTAACACTACAATGTTAGCCACTTCTTCCACAAAATGAGTTATGTGCAGTTTTCAAGGCAATTGAGACTTACCCCTATTAGGCTTGGCCAACCAATTCTTTTCTATTTCATTCCTATTAAAATTTTTCTTTTTATAGAATTAAATTTGATATTTCATCATATTCATAGGTGAATACTCATCCTTTTCTGGGATTCTTAGGCAAGACACGAAGGTAGACCTCTAGACTTTCAGAACTAGTCGATTATCTTTTGTCCTAACCTCCCGTGTTTATGAGTTATAGTTCCTAATGGACTCTAAGATGAGTTCAGGGAATTGCACTACTAAATGAAATTTGGAAACCTCAACCAATCTGCTATCAATTATCCATTCGTTGATGGGAAGCAGATTTGGTTTATTAAATTTACTTTGTATTTCATCCAAACTCTAATGCCCTAGACGGGTATCTCAAATTTATGGTCCTTCATAAGTTAGCCCAAACACATATTCATAACCCACATATTTAACTCTCGCCATGGATGAGAGTTTATAGCTCAAACAATATATATCCTTCTAAAATGTAGACAAAAATAATCCAGGAAAGAAAACTAAAAGAGGTGAATATTGTAAATAGGTCTCAATGGTGAATCCTGTAGCTAAAATTTTGCATCTCATCGAGCTCATCCTCTAAGAATTTCATCACAATGAGAATGTTTTTCTAGCACTTTAAAATTTCTTAAAACTTCATGAAAAGACATGGGAGTAGATCATCATTTAATATCTTAAATTACTCCATGACACGTGGTAGCTATCGCTTCACTGTTTTCAATATAATTATCTTTCAAAATTTAAAAATAAGCATCTATAAGCGGCCAAGTGGGGAGTTTGAAAAACTATACAAAAGTGTGTCTGAGTTCAATTGACATTTCAAGATGTTTCCTAAACAATGATCATCATGCAGGCCAAAAAGGAAAGTTCGACAAACTACACAAAACATCGCACGGGTAGAGAATACGAAAAAGTGATATAAAACAAGCTTAAGCAACAAGGCGGGGGGTTTAGTGAACTATATTAAACACTTCCTAGGTTCGAACAATTACATAAAATACCACCTAAGTAGGACTAATCTTCTTATAGGTTGGTGGATGAACTTTCATGAAGCAGGGCAAAATTATAGGGTAACAGTGGCTCTGACTGGGGACGAAGATTGACCAAGATGAAGAAATGAACCCAGACCCATATTAGTATGATTAGTGCCTTACCCATTGGGAAATGGAGTTGACTAAAGGGAAACACACTCTCTAGCACTCATAAACAAAACTAAAACCCTAAACTAACTATGTATAGAAGGGGGTCATGAGGCAATCAAAGTTGATAGAGCTTCAGATCTTTCCCATTATAAGGAATAGGCAAGGGGGTCCCATCAGGGTATGCAAGACAAAATTTATTAGGCCTATACTCATGAGTAATTTTAAAAGGACCAATCCAGAGTGAGTCAAACTTCTTATTGGCACCTTTGGGCTCTTTGTGCTTGTCCCATAGCAAAATTGAATCTCCAACCATAAACTTTCTCGGTCTATCTTTTATGTCAAAAATTTTCTTGACCTTGGCCTCATGTATGGTTATCTTATTGACCATTCTTCCCGTTCTTTGTGAATTTTAGACAAATATAAAATTCTTCTTTCCAAGGCATCATTGAATTCAATCTCCTCAACAGCAATTTGTAATTTGTGAACTGATAATTTGAATGAAAGAGGAAGTGCACTTTCTACCCCATATACCAACTCCAAAGGAGTTATCCCAATGGCCTTCTTAGGATTTTTCTGGTCCACCCATAGAGCTTCATATAGTCTTTTATGCCAATCTTTCTAATTCTCGTCAACTAATTTCTTGATAATACTTATCAAATTCCTTTTGTTGGACTTTCCCTGACCATTCCCTTGAGGGTAATAATTATCCGAATGAGATAGGGAGATTCCATAGTCATAGCACAAGATAAAAATCTCACTAGAGGAAAAACTGGTCGCATTATCAGTAACTAGCTTGTGTGGAGCTCCATACCTGACTAGAATATTCTCTTTAATAGAATTATAGACCACCTCTGAACTAGTTCTCTTGACTGGGATCGCTTCCACCCACTTGGTGAAATAATTAGTGGTTGTAATAATGTGAGTATGACCCCCACTAGATTGTGGAATGATTGAGCCTATGAAGTCAAGACCCCATTGTTGAAATAGTCCATCAATAACTATAGGTTTAAGTGACAAGGTTGCCAACTGAGGCCTTCTTGCAAACAACTTACACTTTTTGCACTTGGCCACCCAGTGGTAAGCATCTTTGAACATCCTAGGCCAGTAATAATAATTCCTTATAATTTTGAAAGAAATCATGGTGGAAGAGAAGTGACCTCCACAAGCCTCATTATCGAAAATAGTAAGCAATCGTTCATGTTGAGATTTACCCACACACTTCAAGAATGTCCCATCCATGTCACATTTATAGAAGGAGTCACCTCAAATAACATACTTAGCTACTTTCAATTTTAAATTACTTTTTTGTTTACTTGAGAGATGCTTAGGGAATTTTCCATATGTGAGAAAGTAGGCTATATCAAAAAACCATTCGTCTTGTAAGTTGATGGTCAAAACTAGTGGTAAGTCTTCATCTTCTTCTTCCTTTGGATTTTCTGCCATCAATTTGTAGATTCATCTTCCTCTAACTAACTTTGTAGGCTTTAGGTCTAAGTCATACTCTTGCACCTTTGCTATCCAGCTACCCCTTGACATATTACAATCAATATCCTGTTGAGTCAATATACTCTTAACAGCGGGGTTTGGCACATATACCACTCAGTGCGAGTGCAGGATATAGAAGCGGAATTGCTTAATTTCCCCGAATATTGCAAATGTGTGTTTCTCAATTGGAGAATAATTAAGCTCATGTTTCTTTAATGGCTTGCTCATAAAGGTGATAGGTGCTTGAATTTTACCCTCATTTTATTGTAATAGCATGGCAGACATAGTATGCTTACAAGCATAGCAATATATAATGAAGTCTTTCTTGAAATCTGGACTGACCAGGATAGGAGCTTGAGCAATTGCTTCCTTGATATTTTTGAAGGCTCGTTTCCCAACCTCATTCCATTTAAAACCCTAGCCAACAAAGGACTTCACACCAGTTTTATTTGAAGGAAGGCTTAATTGTAAGATAGCCCTTACTCTATCTAGATCTATTCTAATACCTTATTTGGACACAACGTGACCCAAAAGTTTACCCTTAGTGATGACAAAAATAGACTTCTTGGGGTTAAGAGAAATACCATGTTCTTTACATCTTTGAAAAACTCGTTCCAAATCCTACAAGTGATATGTTCTTTTCTTAGAGAACATTGTTAAATCATCAAGATAAATAACTATAATCTTGTTTCGAAGATCACCAAAGATAGATCCATAGCCCGCTGAAAGGTTTCTCTTGTGTTAATGAGTCCAAATGGCATTTGATTATATGTGAAGGTTCCCTAGGGCATGGTGAATGTTTTTTTGTGTTGAACTTCCCCTGCCACACTGATCTGATTGTAACCAAAGAAGTCTTCTAACATAGACATCATTTTCGAACCAAAAACTACTTTCAAGATATGATCCATGTTAGGAAGAGGATAGTTATCCTTTAATGATGCTTGATTAAGATTCCTGAAATCAACACATATCCAAATTTCCCCATTTTTCTTGTGAACTAGTACAATGTTCACTACCCAAGTAGAATGGTTTATGGGAGATATCATCTTCGCTTTAGACATCTTGTCAATATCTTTAAATATTGTATCAATTACCTTGGGATTATAGTTCCTCTACTTCTATCTGAAGGCAACCTTTCTTTCTGTAAGTGGTATGTGATGCTGAAACTTCCCATCCATGAATTTTTTCAAGTCATCATATCACCGAGCAAAAACCTCTTTATATTTAATCAACAGGGCTATCAATTTTTCTTTCTCTTCTAGAGAGCAACATTTTCTAATGTAAACCATCTTTGGGGGATCAAGTTCCCCAATATTAACTGCTTCAAATTCATTAGAGTGCCCAATGAAATCGCTCATTTTCTATTTTAAAAAACAATCATGGTGGTCAAATAAGTCCTCAAGAGAAACTAACCCTTTAGTAATTTTATTCCCCTTTAGTTGAATTACTTCATCTTGAAGGCCACTCATGCTACCAAGGAAAAAATATTTACATTGATTATCATTTCCTTCAAAGAAGACTTGAGAAAAAGCCCTGACATTTTCTAAGAAGGCCTAAATTTGTTTGTCATCTTCAAAGACCTGCCAGTGATTAACATTGTCAAGAACATTGGGCCGATAAATCAACTGAATCCTATAGGATTTATTTTTAAATTTTGGGTGTGGAAGGAGAAAAGAGGCTGAGACTGCTAAAGAGTCGGTCATTGTATTAAATTCCCTAGTGTAGACACTGAAAAATGTCCTAATCAATGTCATACACTTGAATCAAATTTATTAACATCATTTCCTCTTTATCCATCATCTTTTCACTTAATTTGTTCAATTAGCCTAGCTAATTAATTAATTGCATCATTTTCATCCATTTACCCTAATTAATTAAATTAGGCTAATTCATCTCTTTTTGCACTAACAATTCATCTCATTAAATTAAATACATCAAAATAGTTAATTTAATCTCTTATGTCATCTTATTTAATTAAATAACCCTAAGTTATTTAATTAAATATCATTTCACCCCTCCCCTATTTATTAAATCATCTAATTTAATAAATATGTATTTATTCTTCTAATTCCCTAATTGCATAAATTAAACCTTGTTTAATTAGCAATTAAACTAATTTTCCTCTAATCAAACGGAATATTCTCATGAAATATTCTTTATCCTTTTTGTACAATTAAAATTTTGTTTTAATTTGCAAATTAACCTTTTTCCTCACCCTAAAGGAATATTCTAAGGAATATTCCCTCTCCTCCAAATGATTCACTTAGCTTCAAAAGAAAGTGAACCCTTCAACCTCATAAGCAAGTTACCTTTGACCTGTGTGAGCAGGTCAAAAGTGTGTTTGTTTGAGGCAATTGTGAGCCTTTGATTAACTTTCATCTTGCATTCTCATCCGTTGTTGAGAATCCATGATCCATGTCTCGCATCCCCTTCATCTTGAACCATTGATTAAGCTTTTTGATCTTAACCATCCATTCTTCATTCGCTCTTCTATAAATAGATCACTATTTGGAGACAAATGGATCCGTCTTTTATTCCAAACTTATGATGTTGAATTTTACTTACATCCATACTCTCAATTTGCATATATTTAGCTTATTTTCAATTTGTTTTAGTTGCATAATAGCTTCAAGCTTCCATTAATGGCTTCCATGAGTCCATCTTAGTTTGTGAATAAATTAGGGTTTTCATCTTTTAGCTTAAATTAGCTTACATTAGCTTATCAATTGCATAATTAGATCATTTATAGCATAAAATCATGGTAACTTAGCTTGCATCATGTTCATTTTTAGCATAATTTAGGTTTTCACACATCAAACATCATGGTTTCATCAATTCTCTTCCATAGAATTGACGGAAACAAGCTCACTATCATAGGATTGGGAAAGGGTTGGTCCACATTAAAACAACACCAATTCCACAAAAAGATAAATTTTGAATGGATTAGAATAAATTTTTTGATGGCTTTCATAGTTTAGTATGTTTAGTTTTGATGAAATATATAGTTTTAATCTTGTTTGATCGATCTTGTTGAGATTCAAGTATTGGTGGGTCCATTATGCTTTGATTCATCGTGGATCAAGCGTAACTTGACCTGTACCATTATTTCACATCGACATGTAGGAATTGCTTCTATTGAGAAGGCATTGAAACTTTCAATAGTAGTACAGGATCGATTCTGATAATGCTTCAACCTTTCATTCTTAACAATGAAAACATTTCATACCTATTTAACAATTAGTTCAACATCTCCCAAAACCTTAAGCATCTTTATTCCCATACCCTTATCTTTGATTAACCCTAACAAAAGGGCTTCATATTCAGCAATATTGTTTGTATTCTCGAATTCTAGCTTATAAGCGAAAGGAAATTTCTCACCAAAAGGAGAAATAAGAATGACCCAGCTCTTGACCCAACATCGGAATAACTTCCATCAAACTCCATTGTCCAGAGCTTGGGTCTTGAATCTGAAATATGTATATCATTCTCTTTTTCTTCTCCTGAGAAAAGCATATATAGTTTCTAAACTTATTTTCTTTGTACAAGATTTGTGCTTTAGGATCTTCAGACTTGAGCACAGTTATTTTGTCTTTTGACTCAGACTTGAGGTGCACTTTCTCCTTACCAATAGGTATAATGGCATATGACCAATCCAATTGTATGTCTCCTCCCAAGTCTTTGCAAAAACTACTACTCAGAAGCATACCATAACTAGCAAGTATATCTACAACCAATACGGTGAGTTTGAGTCGCTTGTTTGGGAAAGCCGCAAGTGCAACTTTAGCATCTTTAATCTATCCAAGTAATGGTACCTATTTGAAATCCATTGAATAACACTTTTAAATGTCTTAGTCATTTCTAGCCCTAGGGATTTAACAATTTGTGCAGGAATGACATTATCAGAAGCACCTAAGTCAATGATGCAATTTTTAAGTCTGAACTCATTTACAAATAATGATACATAGAATAGGTAATGTATTCAATTAGCCTATCTAATTCCTTAGGATTCATCTTTAAATTTTCAACTTCAAAAATCTGAATTTTAGTAGTTTTACAAAATTCCACAATATCAAAAGCCCCTGCTTAACCTTCTGGGGTTGATACAATAGGATCTTTCAGGGAGCTATTAACCAAACTTTGTGAAACATTTTCACCCTTGGAGGTTGCACTAGCTTTTGTAAGTAAAACTTTAGGAGAATTTGGAGTACCTTTTTTATTTTGGTGTTGTTGGCTTCGGGTAATAGTAGCATAGGTAGCATCATACAAAGTGATGTAAACATCTTCTCCTCTATCATCATTGGGTTTGAATTCTAGGCATCCATTTGCATAGTTTCCATATTGATTATATGAAGTGTCTTCCTATGTGACTTCTTCAATAACTTATTTGGTAGTAGTTAATTTCATAAACCTATTCATTTCAGGGCAGTCGGCACCATCATGATCATATGTGAGGTGAAAGACACACATGTTCCTTTTATTGTCTAGAGGAGGAGCTTCAATTGCTAGCCTCTATTGAGTTGGAGGCAAAGGTAGTGTCTTATTCCCTAGCTAAAAATTTGTCTTCCTAGGAATATCTTGATAGGGTTGGTTACCTTTCAGCATCTACCTTTTGAGAGCAATTATGTCATTAGCCAATCCCTATATCATAGGATCAGAGGAAGTGGTAGGAATTTCTTTGTTCATATGCAATTATTTTTTCCATTTCCCAACTAAAATAAAATCATTCTCTAATTCAATGGCCAATGCTTGTGTAGCATCCAGAGTATTCAATGGTTGCCTCTTTAAGAGAAGACCAATATTAGGGTGTTGCGCATTGATGAAGAAATATTTTTGCATCTCTACAGAGGGTCTCTTAGCAACCATAATTTGATTCACTATCCTATTAAAACTAGCCTCAAACTCTCTCATAGACTCATTCGCTTCTGTGTTCATCTGAGTAACTTGTGCTATTAGAGTTATGTCATCATCCGCACTTTTGAACCTCACTTCAAATTTACTGTGCATAGTGGACTAATTAGTAATACATCCATGATGTAACTGATAAAACCATTGTGTTGTTGTGTCAGCTAAAGGCTCTATGAACAATCTAACCACTACATCTTCTTCATGTACTACAAGCACGCCGCATGCAACAAACAAAGCATCAATGTGTTCTTCTAGTGAATTCTTTCCATCTCCTCAAAATTTAGGCAAGCTTTTATGAGAACCCTTGGGTAAATCATGCAAGTTATTTCCCAACTGCAAGGGTCCAATAGTGGCATCCTAATGAATGAGTGTTTGATTAGCCATATTAAGGGGAAAATTGATTACAACTGGCAAAACAATTCCATGTAAAATGAGTTCTTGGGAGATGGAGTGATTTGAAGGTGTTTTAGTAGGTGAGGTGGGTATGCTTCTATCCCTAACCCTTCACCTAGAGGGAATGATATATGAAAAATCACTTATTTGTAGGGTTTCAAAAATAGGATAAAAAATTCTCCTACTTCTTTCCCCTCTAGTAAATCTATGAAAATTCAAGGTTAATTAAATTACTCATGAAGTATGCCTAGACAAGACAACCTATAACTATACAATTCTCTCCCCAGCAGAGTCGCCAAAAATCTATTGGCTAAAAAATTGGGCACCTTGAGATATCACAATTCTACACTTGGAAGGTGTAGAATTAACCAAACAACTCTAAATATCAACCTTTAAACAAAGACAAATTTCCTCTAAATTTTGTCGAGGTACAACTCCCTCACAATATTTTCAATGAATCAAATACTTAAAACTAAATATCATGTATGCTTTTAACCAAAAAGTAGTAAAGGTATACCCAATATCAGAAAAATTCCTAATATCAAGTGTGAGATCTGGCAAGCAAGAAGAGTTGGCGCAAAGACCAAATTTAACTAAACTATTGAAGAATTAAAAAATACACCCAATACCATCTAAAAAATTAAATTAATTATGAAGACTGCATCAATTACACAAAGATAAGATATTGCATTAAGATTTCCTCAAACACAAAGATTCGAGAAGCTAGATTAACTTTACAACTGAATGCATAAAGACAAGTAGTAATTTCATTCATAGAAAAATATCATATTGAGTAGTTTCAAAGTGTCTAGATAGAGAGCATATGAAAATAGGTAAAATTAAATAGGCAGATGAGTATCTGCCTCTTTTTCAAGTCCATAGTCAATCAAAATGAAAAGATAAATAAAAGAAAGAAAAGGAAGTTGAGCCATCATGATGGTGTCGCTTTGTTTCCAGCTTCTAAGGTCAACAAGGGTTTCTTTTGCCAATCTTGGAAAGCTTTAAGGATGTGTAACAAGTCTTTATGTTGAGTGATAGTCACATTTTTCATCCTCACTTTCGACGTCAAATGATTGTACTTATTTTTTTCTATGTAGTGTTCACACACTTTCATGAGATCAATTGCTTGGGATGCAACCAGATGTAATTTGCTAAAATTTTGTAGGTGCTCAGCGTTGAGTGAAGGTGAATCAAGAATTTCTTTAACCATTTTCTGAAAACTACCTATCAAACTTTTGATGTCTATGTCATTCCTCATCTCACCTTTATCTCAGAGTAACCCAAGAGCCACCAAGGTACCCAGTGCTTCTTTTGAAACAATAGCACACTCATCAATGATTTCCTTAAGCTTCTATAAACTCTGTTTAGCAATCTACAACTTCCACTCCACCCCTTTGTTCCATGACAAGAAAAGAGAGCCTGAAGCATTAGGTATAACCTTCTCTGTAACTAGCTTCTCCATATCCCAACTTAACAACAACTTTAATTCATTTTGGTAACTGTTCCATAACTTCTCTTCCTTTTCAATCACAACAATCTCTTCCCCCAAAGTGGTCTTCAAGGTGTTTGTTTCTTGGAAGCATTTTATGGATTGAAAAATGGAAAAGCTTCCCACTTTTATCAAATACTCACTCCAATCATCTACATCTTTGCTTAGGATTTGGAAACTTTTGATTTTAATCATGGCCTCTTTTCCAACCATAGTTAGAGATTCTACAAAGGCATCAACCTGAGAGAGGGGTTGAGGAACAAGCTCAAAGATAGATCTTATACATTCAGTCTAGTCTCTAACTTGGGCTTTTAATTCATTTTTACTTTCTTTATCCTTTTTCAATCTTTCAACCATTCTGGCCGCAAACACCTAAAAAATATGAATGTCTCCATCTATGGTAGGAGGGCGAAGGTCTATTTTTTTCACCTCAAAATCACCTATTGTTGCCTGAGTAACATCCTTTTCCACTAAAGGGTGCACAATCTCTATTTGGAGACTTCTTGACTCTGCATCATCTATTAACCTAGTAGTAGTCTTTAACTTTTTCAATTTTGGGGTTGAAGTTCTTTGTAACAATTGGCCCACCATATACTGCTTAGGTAAACTAGGTTATATAGCCTTTCCTTTTCTTGACAAAGAGTCTTCCAACCAGGTTGGAGTCACTAAGACCTTAGTTTCATTAAAACCTTGAGATTCAAATAATGTCCTAGTAATTGGAGGGGTGTCCTCTGGAGATGCAATTGCTTGTGGCTTCTGTGATGTACCTACTTCTCTGATGGGTGCTTCACCCTAAGAGGGAGAGGAGTTGATATTTATTGTTTCCAAAACCTCTTCTTCCTCATCTCCTTCATTCTCTTTTTCAAGGACATGCAAGTTAAAGATATCTTCTCCACAAGTTTGTGAGAACACATTTTTGTCTGGTAGATCCTCACCACCATCTCCTTGAGCCCCTGATGGTAATGACTAGGAAATGTCACCAGTTGATTGCCCACTTGCATAAGCTTGAGAAGTACCCTCGACAAGTCATGAATCTTTAGACCTGGTGTGAGGACAATACTATTCTTTTCTTTTCTTGGTCACCCACTTTCATGTTCTAGTCAAAACATTCGCAGTCCTTGCCTCAATAGTATCTTTCTCTCTACCACTCCAATCCATGGCATGGATAGGCCAGTTTTCTATTAATTTAGTATACACTAGGTCTACCATGTCAAACCCATCTTCCAAAATAACTTGTAGATCCCACTTCAAATCATAAATTATTATCTATTACACTAACAATCTCATCCAACTTCTTTTCCTGACTTCATACTCATCGAAACAATTAGCCCAATAATCTTAAAGGCTAGGCTTTTGATAAAAATTAGGAATTCATTTCAAATTATTTTTAATATAATCTTTTGAATCAAAAGGAAGTTGCTCCTTATATGAAAGAATATTATACTTAGACATTTCATTTTCAATGTTTAGGGCATCAGACATTGATTTCCAACTGTAAGAATTGAAACCAAAAGGAAAGTGAACTACTAATATTTTGTTGCCTTGTCGCAACCTATTCACATCAACCAACTACCTATTTACTTCAATGATCTCCCACTTATCCTTAGGGTATGTAGGAAAATTGATCAGAAATCCTACATATCCACCAACCCTGATGTAAGAGAATCTTTGAAATTGAATAAAATGGCTACCATAGAAGTCCACAAATTGCATTGCCTCGGGTGATAACTACATTGCAGGACATCCCTGTAACTCCTTGACCATTCTCATAGTGAAAGTATCAATCACTCTTTGAAATACTCAAAGCTCTTATGAATTTGTAGCTTATCAAAATAATCATAAATGGGTACTTTCTCTGGGGGTAAATCACTTGGTCTTAATCCAAGCCAAGTTCTAGTGTTGGCAATGGTGTATATCAAATATGAGGACATATAGAAGATCCTATTGATGGTAAAGAATGTCATCAACTCATGCAAGCGATGACTAATAATTTATGCCAAATCTAAGAATTTCTCTCTACATAACATAATTCAGATGAAGAAATACATCCATTCTTCAAACCCATGAATATCTTCATTTCCCCTTAACCTATGTAGCAACACTACAATGTTGGCTACTTCTTCCACAAAATGAGTTTTGTGCAGTTTCTGAGGCAATTGAGACTTACCCCTCTTAGGCTTGGCCAACCAATTATTTTCTATTTCATTCCTATAAACCTCTTTCTTTGCAAAGAATTCAATTTGAGAGTTTTCCATATTCATAGATGAATACTCATCCTCTTCTAGGATTCTCAGGCAAGACACAAAGGTAGACCTCTGGACTTTCAGAACTAGTCAATTATCTACTATCCTAACCTCCCCTGTTTGTGAATTATAGTGCCTAATGAACTCCAAGTTGAGTTTAGGGAATTGCACTACTAAAGGAAATGGGGCAACCTCAACCAATCTGCTATCATTTATCCATTTGGTGATGGGCGGGGGATTTGGTTTATTAAATTTACTTTGTATTTTATCCAAACTCATAGGCCCTAGATGGGTATCTCCAATTTATATTCCCTAATAAGTTAGCCCAAACACATATTCATAACCCAAATATTTAACCCTTTCCATGGATGAGAGTTTATAGCTCAAACTATAGATATCCTTCCAAAATGCAGATAGAAATAATCCAGGAAAGCAAACTGAAACAAGTGAATACTATAAATACCTCAATGGAAAATCCTGCAACTAAAATTCTATGTCTCGTCCAGCTCATCCTCAAAGAATTTTGTCACAATGAGAATTTTTTTCTAGCACATTAAAATTTCTTAAAAATTCATGGAAAAACATGGGAGTAGATGAGCATTTAATATCTTAAATTACTCCATGACACATGGTATTTGTCACTTCATCATTTTCAATATAAATGTCTTTCAAAATTTGAAAATAAACATCTATAAGCGGCCAAGTGGGCAGTTCGATAAACTATAAAAAAGTGTGCCTGAGTTTGAATAACATGTCAATATGTCACCTAAACAATGATCATCATGTAGACCAGAAAGGAAAGTTCGACAAACTACACAAAACACTGCCTGGATAGAGAACACAAAAAAGTGATATAAAACAAGCTTAAGTGGCAAGGCGAGGGGTTTAGTGAACTATATAAAACACCGCCTGGTTTCAAATAATTACATAAAATACTACCTAAGTAGGATTAATCCACTTATAATTTGGTGGATGACCTTTCATGAAGTAGGGAAAAATTGTAGGGTAATAGTATCAAAATTTTTTTTTTTGTTGGATTAGGGACATCAATATCTAGTGCACTGATATTTTTCAAATTTTTTTGATAATCTGCTATTTTTCCACATGTGCACACCAGAGAGCTTTATTTTCTATGAAAAATTATGTTTAATCAAACTAAAAAGAATACATACTAAAACTAAAAAATATTAAAATTATATTCGATGTATAGCTCATTCTGAGGACTACCATCATCGAGTTGGGTTTGTGAAGTCTCCTCCATTTTCATCCTCAACTCGAGCTTTGAAAGGAAATTTTTTGTAGAGATTTGGTAGAGGAGGAGAAGGGGGAAAAAGGGAGGTTCTTATGGACGCCCCTTTGAGTGAACCTCCCTTGACCCTTTGAGCGAAGGGGGGTTCGTATGGACCCCTCTTTGAGTGAACTCCCCTTTTTTGAATTTTGCTTCATCTTCATTTTAAAAAATGTGCCAAAAAAGTGGATCCCATCATTAAAGAGGGTTCACTCGAAGAGGGGTCCATATGAACCCCTTTTTGGGTCCATACAAACACCCTAGTTCGTGCAAACCCCTAAAAATCATTTTTTTTCAGGGGAGCATTTTTTTAATTTTCCTTCCTCAATGAAATTGTAAACCAGTATTGTGGGATCACCTCAAATGAAATAAAAAATTTAAAACACATGTCAAAATTCACTCTGTTTTGTTTACCAGTAAAAAAGTGTCACTGAAATCAATTGTATCGTTGAATTTCATCAAATGCATCATCATATTGGAAGTGCATCACTATATTGAAAAATAAATTCTATTACTCTACAATAAACAGTAACATCAATCGCATTGCTATAACAAATGCGTCACTATAATGAAATTCATGATGTGAATAAAAATCACTTCAGTGTCGCTATTTAAAATATGCAGTGATGAAATTAAATCACATGTTGTTGAATTAATTATGTTTCACTAAAATCAAACCAAAGTGCATCGAGTTGTATAGTGACGCATCTCAAATGCATCAATGAATCCATCAATAGCTTCATTGAATCTGCAAACACAAGAAAACAAAAATCTAAAGAGAAATTCATCAAATTTGATTAGTACTGCCTTCCTTCTAACACCAAAATGTGACCAATGTCATAGTGTAAACTAAATGGACTAGATTCATATAAATTTAAACCCTATTTAATCTCCTTAGCATTAATCCCAATAAGATATTCAATTTCAACAAAATGAAGAAGCCAATAAACTAACATGCTAAAAACCTGAAAGATTGACAAACATCTATTCTATGACCTCGAATTTTATCCTATTGAGGGAGTGTTGTTGCATTCATGTGGAATGGTGACCCTTTCCCAATCCCTTGCATAGTATGATCTTGTTTCAATCAGTTTTATTGAAGAAAACTAATGAAACTGATGAGAGATGAACAAAACATGATAAAAACTAGTTTAACATGATGAATGCTAATATTTTTGATGTAAGTGTATGAAAAACTATGCTAAATGTGTACAAGATTCAAATATGCAAGCCTTGGATTCCAAAATATGCTAAATGGATGCAAACTAAGTTACCATGGAAGCCATTAATGGATTCTTAAGCTAACTATGCATGAAAATTAATCTAAAATGCTATTAAACATGAAACATGGATGCAAATGAGTGTGAGTTTCAACAACATAAGTTTTCTATCAAAATATGAATCCATTTCTCTCCAAATAGTGATGTATTTATAGGAAAGAAAATGAGAAATCAAGGGCTCAAATCGATTTGATAAATCAATGGTCAATATTGAATGAAGGGTGAACACATGGATCAAAGATTCTCATAAATGGATGAGAATTAATGTTCACATGAATCAAAAAGAGATAAAGGGTTGAGAATGATTAAAAAAAAAACACTTTTTAAAAACTTTGAAAGTTTATTACAAAGTTTTTTAAAAATAAATCATTCCAATTTTCGAGCCAAATAGGAGAATATTCCTTTATGCAAGTGGATGGAGGGAAATTAGCAATTGTGGACATGAAAAAAGTATCCCTTTTTTCCTGCTTGATATGGGAATAATTGATGATAAAATGGACTTAATGAGGCCTTGATTTGGTGTTATGAGGTGTTTTTCACATCCACACTAGGTCTTGAACCCTTTCAAACTGAATAAAATACATTTATTAATGTCTTGTAAAGGTGTTGTAAAGTGTTGTAAAAGGATTTCACGCCTCTCTAGACTTAATTAACCCATATTTCCCTAATTCAACATTATAAAATGTATTTAATTGCATCTTCACATTAATCTTGAAGGCTTTTGAATTAAAATTAACTTTAATCTAGTGTTGTAATTTGTCTTACACATTCACATTGGATGTTGTGCCTTTCTAGGCTATGTGGACCTCATATTGTGTTGTAAAGTGTATTTAATCACACTTTCACATTTAATTGTGTGTCCCAAGCCCTAATTGACCTTTACATCATCATTAATAGGTCCCTATTGCCCCATTTTGTGCATCCTGAGGCATAACTTGATCAAATAACCAACTAGAACAATCTAGAAACTTGATTTTCTTATCTCCTGACCTTCTAGCTAATAGAATGGCCCATGTGGGATCAATTCACCCTTGATAGTGAATGAGTCCCATCTTATGTGACCCATTCACCCTTGATGGCGAATGAGTCCCGTTTGAGCCATTTTCGGGGTTTAAGTAAGAAATTTTGGATTTTAAGTTTTATTTTCCTTCATGTCGGCCTTAGGGATCCAATTAATAGGAAAATAAGGTGGATTGCCTATAAATATAAGTCTCTAAACCCTAATTTACATCTCTTAACTAATTTTCATAACTCATCCGTCATTTGTCTTCCACTTCAAGTCGAGCAAGCTAGGGTTTCAGCACTCCAAGTCATTCAATATCACTTTTCAAACATTCAAGGGTAGAATCTTCATCTTTTTCTATAGAAATTAAAGATAATATCATCACAAAAAGGTATTAACTCCATTTTTTCATGCTTCATTACATTATTTCTTCATTTAGTTTAATTACCTAAAAAGGGGTTTGACCAAGGCAAACCCCATGCCCTAACAATCAATATTTTCTCCTTCTCTCCTTGTGTGTTTGCAGATATAGGCATCTTGAAAGGATCAGAAATCATTGAAGATCAATTTAAATTTTTTTTGAAGACATATCCTTGTTGGATAAGGAAAAATATCAACAAAAAGTCACTTTCAAACCCATAAATCAGACTTTCGGAGGCAGACACCTATTAGGAACCGAAGTGTAGACCAGAGGTTTTAGTTTCCACTTTTGGATTTTTAGAAATTCAAAAGTGGATTGATTTTCCATTGATGGAAACTGAGTCCCACTATCAGGCCTAAGCATGGTTTTCTGTAGTTTTGGATACCCATTTGTCTGAAACGAGCTTCAAAACAGTTTCTCGGATCTAGGACTAGTTCGCCTAGAATGGAGAATGAGTCCTAGTAGGCCAAATTTCCAACATCAGTAGCATTTCAGAAGTCATTCCTAGTCTCCATCAAGTTCTCAGGTGCACGCCTTCAATTTCATTCATTTTTGTTACAGTTTGCATTTATTTTCTAGGTGTTTTTGCATATCACAATGTGTTTTCCAGCATCTTGCATTTCATTAGTTTTGCATCAATAATCAATAACTTTTACCAGTTTATTTCACTTAGGGCATTACATTTAGACACATTTCATCCATATTTGCATTAATCTTGAGTGTAGACATTGCCCATTTTGGTCCATCTCTCTCCTTTTAGGTGAAAAACCCTAGAAGTGTTAAGGAGCATTAGGGTGCCAAAATCTTTGTCTCCATTTGGGTGAACCTGCTTTTCAAATACTTTCTTTTTTTATGTGGATTCCTTCATCATCCTAGATTTAGCTTGCATGCATTAGATTTTGCATTGTTTTGTATTCTAGGGTTTTAAAACTTACATCAGTGAAAAGCTCATTTAGCTTGCATTTTTGCATATAATTTCATTGAGAATTTCTGAAATTTTGTGTCTCCATTGTAGGTCTACATCATACAACATCAAAAGAATCAAAATCAATTGAAAATTTCTAAAAATTTTGCAGAAAACCCTTATTGGGACTCGTTCTCTATTTTGCTCAAATCAATCCCAGTCCATATTTTTAACTATCTATTATAGAATCAGAAACCTCATTTTTGTGCTTCCTAAGCCTCCCAGTACCATATATTATAAGTTTGGAAAGTTTTGGAAAAAAAATTTAATGCACCTAGCTCAAAAACATTATTTTAGACCACTCATTCTTCAAATCACTTCACTCACAAACATCATTAGATTTGAAAATTCTTACATTTCTAAGATTTTGCATCACATGGCTAAAAGTACTTTTCACTTTTTCTTACACAATGTTTCTATTCATAAAAAATTGCATAAGTTTGGTAAAAGTGCTTTTCATTCTTGCATATACATTGTTTACATTCTTAAAATTTTGCATACATTGGATAAAAATGTTTTGCATCCTTGCATATACATTGTTTATATTGTTGAAACATTGCATGACATGGTTACAAGTTCTTTTCATTTATGTTCAAAAAATGTTAGTATCTTACATCTTTAGACATGTTAAGAAATTTTTTATATCCCCTCTCTATGAGAGTGTGTTAATGAAAGAGACTACAACCTCAGACATTCCTAACATTTGATCATATTTTTTCTTCAACTAATATCTCTCCTATTGGAAAAGAATATATTATGGTGTTAAAAGAACCAATTCATGAGAGTTTTGAGAATCCTAGTTGTTTCTCTCCTTTTACCTCTCTTAGTGGACAAGACATTCATAACCAACATAACATAACCATGGATAATCATGACTCTAACATTTTTCCTTCTCTTAGTATCTCTCCTAGTTGTGACAAAGATACTTTGTTCAAAAACACAATCCATGACAATCTTACTTGTCCCCCTTCACCTAGGAAAACACTTATCCAGCAAAAAAATTCAACCATTGATCATTCCCCTACTTGCAACGAAGTCCTTTTACAAGAACCAACCTTTGAATGTCAAGAACATTTGGCTTGTAGTTCTCTTAAAAACTCTCCTCCTAGGGTGAATATCATGGTGTTAGAAAATGGAAACAATAATAATGTGACTTCCTTAGATCAAAAGGTGATTAATACACCTTTGACGTTATGAATACACAAGCATCCATTCAATCTCCCTTGATTAATGGACCTCATCAATACCCTATGGGACATCCTAAGAACCCTCTAATCCTTTATCCCCCTTCACACAAACAAAAAATTCAAAACCAACCTAAACTCATTCTCTACCCACTGTCACATAAACCTTCACCTCCACCTAAACCCGAGTTTACCCTTTACCCACCTCAGAATAATGTGCTGCAACAACCAAGTCATAATACCATTGCTCATACATATAATATTCGAAACAATCTATCACCACCCTAACCAACCCCAACCTCCTTACCTTTTCCTAATTCTATACTACCTAGTGCCCCTCGATTAAGGGAGTATAATCTTGTTAAACAACTTAAGAGCACTCCCGCAAAGATCTCCCTTTGGGACCTTCTTTAAATTCACCTACCTATCACACTATGATTCAAACAGCCTTACAACAAGTTCTTATCCCTTATAATGCATGACAAATGACATAGCATCTATATAATTCAAAGTTGGACTAGTGACATTATTTTTCCACCAAAATGAACTCCCCTTTGGACGTGCAAAAAAAAAATGAAGCTTTCCAAATCATAGCTCAATACAATACAACACGAATAAAGTGAACCCTTGTTGACAATGGCTCCGCTCTTAATGTGTGTAGTGTAAAACTCTTGGATAGGCTTCATGTGGATACATCAAAAAATCAACCTGATTCTCTATCTATTAAAGGCTTTGACAGTGTAGCAAAATAATCACTTGGTGTGATTACTTTTCCTATTATAGTTGGAGTGGCCACATTGGATACAAAAATTCATGTTATGCCTCATGAACTTTCATATAATCTCCTTCTAGGCAGACCATGGATTCATGAAATGAATGCAGTGCCTTCCACTCTTCATCACACAATGAAATACATTCACAACAACAAAGTGTACACACTTGAAGTTGGCCCTCATCCCAATAGTCATTTGCACATTGAGAAAAACAATGTGCATCATTTAAACACATTAACACCAACTACACAAGTGGAACCCGTTCAACAAAAAGATAAACAACACATTAAACAAGTCATGAAGCTATTAGATGATTATTGGGGTTCCTTAGATTTCACACCAACATTCATGGGCGAGTACAAGATCATACACAAAGATTCAAATAGGGGAAACGAAAAAGTAGATGACCCTTCGAAAGCATCCACCTCAACCACTTTAGACCAAAACACAACCACTTACACAACAACCTTTGGCGAACAAAACAATGACCAACAACCCAATCCAAAAGCAATGCAAAAGCTTTATGGAAAAGGTTATGAACTTATGAAACAGCTTGGATATAGTGGAAAAGGATGTGGTGCTCATGAACAAGGTATCTGCAATCCTATAGATCCTATCACACAACAAACAATTTATGGTCTTGGTTATTGTCCTTTGATAGAGATCTCCAAGCCTTCACTCAACACCAACACATCTTCACTTAATGTCAATGTCATCTTTCCAAACAATAATGAATTGAACTCATTAGATTTTACACCCTCCTATAAAGGAGAGAACAAAATTTTTCAATCTCAACAGTCTTGCGTAGATATGACAACTAATACTCAGCAAGATGTATCTTTGTCAAAAACTACATGACCATCTTCTAACATAGATCAAGTTGGTCTCTTGTCGAGACTCCTCCAATATCACTTGATAATTTTCCCTCCACGAACTCAAAATAGATGTTATTACAAGACTTCATTTTGTGCATACCATAGAGTTCATGGTCATTCCATTAACGAATGTAAGGCTTTGAGTCATAAAATCCAACATCTTAAGGAGTTTGGTATTCTCCCTTATGTGGGGGCACCTAATTCCTCTAATTGATACTTTATCTTGCATCTTCTCAATCATTTCAGCTCCCCTTTTCCCTGCACTAAGTGAGGTCAAGGGGTTAGCTAGCCTTGTCCTCGTATGTCGCTTTTTGTTGCCTCTTTTGGCTAGTTGTTAACCTTTCCTGACCATATAAGAGCAATCTTAGGATGTGGATGACATGCCTTGAGTTGGATCGCACGTGACATACTACCCTTTTCCTGATGTAGTTTATCAGAAACATATGACTTGGAAAAGGGCTTTCTGAGTAAGCTCTCATGTTCTCCTTCTACTTTAAATAAATTGCTCACAATACTGGTGTTCGCAACCGCTTTAAACTGGGGGCATACATCACCACTCACATTTCAT
This sequence comes from Sequoia sempervirens, assembly GCA_007258455.2. Lineage (NCBI taxonomy): Eukaryota > Viridiplantae > Streptophyta > Pinopsida > Cupressales > Cupressaceae > Sequoia > Sequoia sempervirens. The sequence continues at coordinate 308,933,297 of VDFB02000015.1, forward strand.
TGTGTGATATATTTCTTCTTGTGACACATCCTTTTCTTGGTGGTGTCATTGGGATTGATTCCATCCAAGAGCGTGATACTTCTTTTGATGCATCCTCTCTTAGAGATGTTAAGCACAATGTCCCCTAAGATGAGACCTTGCACGAACTAAGTAAAATCCCTTTGAACATTCCTTACACCATTTTTCATTTACAATGTCTATGAGTGTCAAGCATACAAAGTTTTGCTTACCTGATAGAGCTTGAAAATCATTTTTGTGGTGCCTTATTAAATTTATCAGGAGGTATAACTTCGGTATGGTTGAGCAGGAAGCCCATTCTGAGGCATGAATTTCCCATAGCCACCTTGTGGATTTCTCACCCTGCAAACAACCAAAATTTTGTGGCCCCAGAGTGAGTATAGTTTGGAATTCTCACCCAGTGGATAGCCAAGAGTTTCATTGCCTCACAATGAGTATGAATTCTAACAAACAACCTAGATCTGATGTACAATGTGTTGGAAACACGATCAAAGTTTGATCCACCTTTTTTTTTCTACTCATTTGTACTTCCATCTAGTTATTACCATTGCATGATCATGTATCTTGTCTTGTTGCACATCATTCACCCTTGTGCATATCCTTTTGAACTCATGTTAGTGTGACTTAGGATCTTGGATCTTGGGGGCTTGACTACTTCCTCGATCTTTGTCATCCTAGACCATCCGCATTAGAATGATTGGACTCCTCTTGAATGTCTAGTGTGAGTTTGAAGCAAGTTCATCCTCTCACTAAAGTGGGGGCTAACTGTGGACACAGAAAAAGTATCCCTTTTTGCTTACTTAATTTAGGAATGTTTGATGATAAAATGGACTTAACTTCACCTTGATTCAGTGTTGTGAGGTTTTTTACACTTCCACACTAGGTCTTGGGCCCTTGCAAACTGAATAAAATGCATTTATTGATGTCTTGTAAAGCTATTGCAAAGTGTTGTAAAAGACTTTCACGCCTCTCTAGAATTAATGAACCCATTTTCCCTTAATTCAGCATTATAAAATGTATTTAATTACATCTTCACATTAATCTAGAAGGCTTGTAAAATAAACTTAATGTTAATCTAGTGTTGTAATGTTTCTTACATGTTCACATTGGATGTTGTTCCTTTCTAGGCTAAGTGGACCCCATTTTAGTGTTGTAAAGTGTATTTAATCACACTTTCACATTAAATTTTGTGTCCCTAGCCCTAATTGACCTTTACATCACCATTAATAGGCCCCTATTACCCCATATTATGCATCCTGAGGAAATATTTGATGGAATACCTAACAAAGTCACCATGTAAACCTAATTTCCTCATTCCCAACAACCCAGCTAGCAAATGGACCCCTTTGGGACTAATTCACCATCTATGGAAAATGAGTCCCTATCAGGTGGGACTGATTCGCACAAGGTGGAAAATTAGTCCCATTTGGGTCATTTTTGAGTTTTGAGTAGAAAAAACTAGAATTTAAGTTTATTATTCTTTCATGTCAACCTTAGGGATCCAATTTACAAGAAAATAAGGAGAATTTCCTATAAAATCAAGTCTCTAAACCCTAATTTATGCTTGCCGAGTCGTCGCGAACCCCAAAGGACAAATAAACAATAATATGACACAATTTTTTTATTTTTTATTTTTTTATTTTTTTTTTTTTAAAGTAAACATAACATACATGTAATACACATTAAATCATAACATGAATTTCATTTAAGTAGATTTACCAACACATACATTCCTTGGGGTACACGAAGAGTCATTACGAGACCGAGATCCACACAACAACAATAAAGAATAAAATCCAAAGATATAATCCATAATAAAATAAATATTAACAATTATAACAGATACATGAAAAACATTGATAAGAAACCATCAGAGTACATAAATACAACATAAGCATGATTAACTCAACACATTGAATAACAACTGCCAATAACCACTTAAGGTTTAATGTTACATTACAATACAATATTCAAGAAGTACAATGATACAAAAGTGTTTCCAAACATAAATGGAAACCATACATAAGATAACATAATACAATTGAACAGATGAAAACTAGCTCCAAGATGGATACAACTCTGGAGTCGCTGCAACCGCACCAATCCGCACCTCTCGATCCTCGACTGGGGACCCAATGGGGTGCTTAGCACGTTCCACCCGACCATGTGAGTCCGAAGACCCACCCCCCGTGCTAGGAGCTAACAAGAAAGAGACCTCAACCAAGAACATTCAAAAAGGAAACCACAAGACTCAACAACATACAAAAGTATCATAAAACTCAAGGATTACAATGACATAATCAACAACATCCAAGAGTCATCATAATAACTTAAAGTCATACATCTCATCACATAAATCAAAGCAATGACCAGTAACAAGAAACCAAAGGATGATCATGAAACACTTCCAAATCAACGGAATTAATAAACATAATACAATTCCAAAAGAAATTAAATAACATCCTATCACAGTACCATAAAAGTACAAGGTCATAAGTCAAATATCAATGAGATCATACAAGTCCACAAAATTACACAAAGATGTATCAAGGGCCAATAATCCATGAAATCAATATAAATCAATTTCAGCAGCAAATCTAAACCAACTCCCACAACATACTTCCAGAGGAACACAATAAAGTAAAACACCTGGGCAACTAGGGGAGAGTGTCATCGCATAGTCCTACATGGGCTGTCATGTGCTCTTCCTCCCAACTGGAGGCGTCGGTCTCATCTATGGCTGTCATGTGCCCTTCCTCCCAACTGGAGGCCCCGGTCCATAGGGTGACTCATCGCGAGGCCTTGTTGTGAGACCTCATTGAGGGCGAGGTGGGCTTGCCCTTAACCAGGCCTGACTTCCATTGATGCGGGAAGCACTAATGAAGACGAGGCATCCATTTTTAAAATCTTGCAATGATGTTACTACCCAACCCAACCCTCCTAAGTTAATTATTAGGTTTTCACTTAATTACAAACTCACTCATGGGTTATCCTGTGCTCTTCCCCTTAAGCGGGGTGCCGGCCCCCACGAGGAGCCACTCTCCCTAGAGACCCAACCACATAGAACCAAGAAACCAAGGGTTGTACAACATAACAAGAATATTATATCACAACTGAGAAGCATGCGAGGCATTACCCATCTCGCTATAAATACAATTTCCAAGTCTCAACAAATTCTGTACAAACCTTTTAAAATCATGAAACCAAAACACTTGCCACATCAAGGGCCCATAAAGAGAGAGAACACCAATTATCAATCATCTCAAGCCTCTGGAAGCCAAAAGAATGAAAACCCATAAACAAAGGTAAAGTGAAGCAACATGAGTATTTCTCCAATAATTCCAACACAAGGATAAAATTTCCTCAAATATGAGAGTAAATCAGAAAAAGCCATAACAAGGAAAGATTCATCAAGACCCATCTACAAATTAACAATGGCGTCACCTCAAATAGGAAAACGCAAAAGAAAATCAACCTTTAATTCACGAAGTCACTAAATGAAACCAAAGCCACCAACTAGGCATTCCATGGGAGACCTCAATTTTCTCCTCACAAGAACCCCTTATGATGGTACGCAAATCACTTTCATAAAAACAACAACATAGCAATGACAACAATAATTGCAAGGCCACCAGATCAATTTCAATTCAAATATAATGAGTGAAAACATTGAAATAAGATCAACAACTCCATCCAGACTACATGATCAACTTCGATACAAAAATAAATTAGAAATTCAAGAAGATCAACCATCCACAACTCATAAACCAAAACACGAGTTCCCAATTACATTGCAACAAAATTTAAATGACAAAGGATTCCTTGAATCAAAATTAATCTCCAATGACATTCATACCAATACGGAAATGTCCAAAAACAATCCTTCAATAAAAGAGGTAAAAGCATGCAACCAGGCATCCAAAGGACCAAATTAAAGAACACCTTAAATACTCAATCACTCACAACTCCATCAAACATTCACATAATAAACAACAACCAAAAATTCAAACAAGAACAATATTTATTAACCAATCAATTAACGACCAGAACTAAATAACTTTACAACTTCCCCATACTAAAACAATTCATGATAACCATCACAAGTATTCTAAAAGATTTATCCAAAAAGAGAACTTACAAATCAACCATTAAATGAATATAAAGAAAGTCAATTTTCAAAAGATTAAAATTCCATTTCACCAATAAACTATCCAATTCGAAATTACCCTAATCAATCTCTAACTATACCCATACATTTAAATTTCCCCTTTCATCATACTCACTTAACATACTTCCAATATTTAAATTAATTGTGAAAACCATATAAGGCCAATTGTCTATACTTTTAAAATAACAATAATAACAATACTCTAAATGCTCAAATTACATATTAGAAATTACCACCTTAAAATCTTAAATCTATCTAAATAAATTTACACACATAAATTCTTTTTTAAAACCACTACATATTTATATATATTAATTCTTTTTGATGAAGGAAAGTAGAAAGAGAATAGATCTTTTCTAAAATTTTAACAAATCTACAAGACTTAAATTCGAGAATAAAAATGAAAAGATAACTTATTTAATTTCATAATAAATTCTACTTTTAGAATATTCATACTACAGCGAGAATTAAATAAACCATGCTATCATATATTCGTAAATTGATATTTTCTACTAACTTATCATC
>VDFB02000015.1:308938107-309132375 GCA_007258455.2 Sequoia sempervirens
TCCATCATGGAAAATTGGAATGGACAAAATAAAACAAATTTGGTATATATTGTATACTAAAATGAAGACTAAACCCTAATATGCTCAATCAACAGATGTAAAAAGTATGAATGAAACTAAATGATGGAAACGGTGAGACTAGTGCCTTATATAGTATACGGAGTCAAATGAAATCTTAAACAACTGACTTCTTTCTAGAGGTCATTCAAATTGTTTGGCATATTTTGTTTATAACTAGTATAAACATGCAAGATTGTGATTATTAAGTTCTTCTTACTGATCTAAATGAAATTCCCTAATTACTGTGATTAATTAAAAGGATTTAATCCTTCCTTGAAAGAACCTATCAACCAGTCACACAGATACAGAAAATACGTACTGATAAACCAGACATAAACATGTTATGTTAATTTAGATTACCAAGCAACTTCAATCTTAGAGACAACTTAAATAGTTCTTTCAATAGGCACAACACAACAATTGACACCAGAATATGCCAGCAAATCAGATGATTTTCATTGATATCTCCTTGGCTTCAAAATATACATCAGAGTCTCAGCCCTGCGAAACATGGTGTTCCACCGTATTTTCTATTCTCTATCCTATTCTACCTTCCCCCGCATATTGTTTTCAAAATGGACATTTATACATTGAGAATACGAAAGGACGCATCCTTTTAGAAATAGAAAATACAAATTACAAAACAAAAGATAGAGAATAATTAGGCTCTATTTATCCATAAGTGATTCTTATTGAGGTGGTCCAAATAATCTCGGTGCTCATAGGTGTCCGCATCTCCAATAACATTCCAAATTGTGATTTCCATCTTGATCATTTCCTCATTTTGCTTGCTCACTTCTTCTAATGTTGTATCCTCTGCAGAAGTTGTCTTCATGATTTCATTCAGCATTGACTCACATTCATTTTTCCACTTGGTGGCTTCTTTCAATTCACCTTTATCATCAGAGAATGTAATCACAATTTTCTTGGCAGTTGCAATTAACCCCTGTTCATCCCCTTGCAATTCATCATAGAAATTTTGATGGTGATTGATTATATGATTTGCAACTTCAAGTGCAGAACTACTAGCCTCATCACTTTGAGCCAACTCATGAAACTTCTCTATGATTCATCCATCCATCCTTGTGTGCTCCGTCAATGCAGCAAGAGTATGAGAGTATCTTCCCCACAATTTATTCAACCAAGATGTCAAATGATCCTGCCTCTTCTTGAAAATTGCAACAATTGCATCATGCTTTCCCTGAGAATAAGCACTTGATCCTACCCAGTGATCTTTCACCTGAGAGCTTTCTCCTTGAGTAATCATTTTGGTTGTCCCCATTGAAATACCAACCAAGTCTTTGATCCTATCATTTTCTCTCAGCAATTTTTCATTATTTTCTTTATACATTTCTCTTTCTTTTATCAATAGCTGAATTTGTGCTTTATTCAACTTTGCAATATTTACCCCAATATCTGCAGTAGCTACAGGATCAGCTTCTCCAGGTTTTAGAGTCATGACATGGCCAAATGTATTCTCTGTGTCAATTACCACTGATTTCCTGTGGGGTGGGTACAAATCCCATATCATCAATGATCCCTCATCAGTATTATACTTGGATCCTGCATATACTTGTGTCACCTTTTCCTTGTCAAGCTTATGTGTAGCATTATTTCCCTTCAAGAAACTATCAAAGACCAATGCAGAGTTCAAATCAAGGCCAGGAAAGATCATGACACCAGCACTCTCCAACATTTTCCTCCCCTTTTCAAGAGTCATATTTGTCATTTCATCATCCACACATCTTCGCAATTGAGCCAGCAATCGTTCCTCATTTCCTGAAGTAACATCATCAACATTCTCTCTTATTTCCTTCCCCTTCTGCTTGTACAAGAATTCCTTGAACTCTGGGGAATGTATAAACTCATCATCAAAGACAAATGATTTGTATTCCATCTGCCTAGCATCAACATCACCACTTTCAATACTTTGTTCTCTAACTAGGTAGACGTACTGCTAAGTCCTCATCCTGGATACCTTTTCTATTTTACCCTATGGCACATTAGCTCTTGGTGTTTCCTCATCTCCAGAAGACAATAGCTCAATATCCTGTAGCCCCTGGTTATATCTTTCAACTACCATTTATGCTTCATCTTCATCCAGATTCCTGATCATATCATCAAAAGGATAGGGTACATGCTGATACCCTCCAAAGGTAATCCTTTCTTTGGTTGAATTGATATATCCTTCAGGGTCAAAGTTTTTCCTGGTTGGTCCTCTTTTCATATTATAATGCAACAATCTATCAAGGATTGAATTATATCCCTATTTAGCCAATACAGTGAAATCACCAAAACACAAAGTACTAGGCATAAAATCCTGCTTCCCAAAAGAACTGAAATGCATCACACTACAGTAATCTATCTGTTTGAACATTTCCAAATATGCAACTCTGTTTGGAACTGTCCTTGGCAGAATGAGAGGAGCATCTTCAAATCCATATACTCTAATTACTATAGCTCCCTCCAAACAATACCAGTCTCCCTAGTTATGATCAATTGGCCCATTGAATTATTTCAGCCAAAGGAATCTTTTGATCTCATCAATCAATGAAATTACCAGGATAATGATACAATTTATACAATGTCTTTACAAAATACTCTTCAAAATGAATGAAACTAGAACCAGCAAACCTGTTGTCCCAAATAGCAGTCCACAACTGAACAGGCAATGCTTCACCCTCCTTGCCAATTTGAGAAACTCTCATTTCTAGAGGCCATACCCCTAACTCCTGTCTGAAATATAGCACTAAGTGCATCAACAATGAATAGTTTCTGAGATGAACAATAGAAGCTCCACCCTTTATAGCCATCAATCCTGAATCAAGCTCCTTAGAAATATATGAAGCATAATCAAATGGCCTGGAATTGTGATATTGAATATCTGCTGTGATAACCATTGGCACCATTTACATGAATTCTAGGGCATCCATCCCTAACACCTAACACACTGAAAAATATGTGTATTTCATATAGGGTTCAAACAAATCTACATGATAAGGAGGCCCCTCACTATCCTCCAGAGGTTCTGGCTTGTTACCTTGTTTGACCCTATGAATTGGTAACCTCCAACCCTTGTAAATTGTATCCATTCTTGAAAATTCCTTCTGCAACTCCTTACAATTGATTTCCTCGTTGCAAAACCCTTCCAATTTGAAAACCTCACACATGTATCTATGGTTTTCCAGAAGGATCACATATAGCTTTATGTTTTGGATCATAATGATTAGCAAGCAATTTTACCAATTCTGCATTTACGAATACTTAGGGCACACCAATTTCCCTACATTCAACTTCCATGGATTATAGACTGGCTCAAAACGGTTTCTCCTATGGTAGTGGAAATTGAAAAACTCACACCCTCTCACAGTGGTCTAGACATCACCTATGAAATTGCATTTATCATCCAGCTTATCAACTTCTGCCCTAAGCTATGCAGACCTTCTAGCTTTAGGCCCCGAGCTAGGTAGTTGATCAATAAGGTCTTGATTCAACCTTCGTTCAATGCCTTCATGCTCTGTATCAGTCTTTTGTTTCTTTCCCTTCGATTGACTACTCTCACCAAGTTTTCTACCCTTACCCTTTCCAGAACTAGAAGACTCCATTTTCAAGCTTATAGAATCAAAATGTGAAAAACAAAGAAGCAATTACTTACAATATTCTGCTCGAGCTCCTCAAACTAAAAAAATGTCTTGGTTCTCTGTTCAGTATGCCAATTCACTAGCAATCAATTCAGAAATGAGGAATTAATTAAAACATTACTGTTTTATCCCATCGCACCATTAATGAAGCACGAATGAAGCCTCCTTTGAAACTGGCACTGTCGCATCAAATGTCCTATCGATGAGAAAATTTCAAATCTAGGGAAAAATCCCTTTCAACATTTATTTCACCATTTTCCAAGACATTCCGCAGTCATACTAACACCTAGAATCAACTTGATGACTACTGCTTCTATTTTTCATGTCGCTATAACAATTTTGAGTTGGGGAGATGTCTCATAGATATCTTTGCATCTTACTGAAATGTACTCTTCAATATATTTTCCAGCCGCTATGACAAGATCAACCTTTCGCCGATGAAAATAATCCTATCGATGAAATAAATTCCATCGGAAAGACTCTGAGAACTCGGAAAGACTCATACCAACACCAAATGTCTGGCCGAATCCATTCCTCTAGATTACTCCATTCGGAAAGACTCACCCTGGAGTATTTTGTCGGTATATCTTTTAAACCTCGATGAAGCTCATACCAAAAACTTCTTCTCCTGGCGATGCACATCTCTATCGCCATAACTTTTGAATCAGCAAGACTCTATAACTTCTCACCGATAGCTTTTGAATACCCTTGAACTTGGTTGGACCAAACAATAGCCACTTCACTAAGACCTTCCCCGATGCACATAAGTCTTACTGAGACATTTGTTTGCAAGTTAGTCGGTAAGAAAAAATGATTTTGTTATGAGTTCATACCGATACTAATCAGTCTAGTCGAAACAACCCCTTTGTGCATTAGTCGGTATGACATATTGTATTCGCCTTGACATTACATCGATGCCCCAACATATGCCGATATATTTTTTATATATGCCTATCGGCAAGAAAAAATACTTCACCAAGACATTCTCCCGAATACCTTTAGCTTGACCGATATACTTCCACATGCACCGGTTGGCGAAACACAATGTATTCACTATGACTTCACTCTGACAATGATTCCCTTTGCCGAAATGACTCCTTTTGTTGCCAAAACAAGAAAATTGTCATGCCGATAGTCTACAACAAACATACATTAGTGAAAATTCAGGTCGGGGAGACTTTTACTATGTCTTGCCGATTCGGGTATTTTAATGAAAAATGAAGAACTTGATGGATTCAATGGATTTTATGACAGAAGATAAGCAAGACAATACAAAGAGGGAATTTTATGCTTATGATGAGGACTCAATGCTGGAACTCTTGAATGCAATAGACTGTAAAAATTTCAAAATTTTATAGTTCTAACACTCTCTTTTGAAATACTCAAAGCTCTTATGAATTTGTAGCTTATCAAAATAATCATAAATGGGTACTTTCTCTGGGGGTAAATCACTTGGTCTTAATCCAAGCCAAGTTCTAGTGTTGGCAATGGTGTATATCAAATATGAGGACATATAGAAGATCCTATTGATGGTAAAGAATGTCATCAACTCATGCAAGCGATGACTAATAATTTATGCCAAATCTAAGAATTTCTCTCTACATAACATAATTCAGATGAAGAAATACATCCATTCTTCAAACCCATGAATATCTTCATTTCCCCTTAACCTATGTAGCAACACTACAATGTTGGCTACTTCTTCCACAAAATGAGTTTTGTGCAGTTTCTGAGGCAATTGAGACTTACCCCTCTTAGGCTTGGCCAACCAATTATTTTCTATTTCATTCCTATAAACCTCTTTCTTTGCAAAGAATTCAATTTGAGAGTTTTCCATATTCATAGATGAATACTCATCCTCTTCTAGGATTCTCAGGCAAGACACAAAGGTAGACCTCTGGACTTTCAGAACTAGTCAATTATCTACTATCCTAACCTCCCCTGTTTGTGAATTATAGTGCCTAATGAACTCCAAGTTGAGTTTAGGGAATTGCACTACTAAAGGAAATGGGGCAACCTCAACCAATCTGCTATCATTTATCCATTTGGTGATGGGCGGGGGATTTGGTTTATTAAATTTACTTTGTATTTTATCCAAACTCATAGGCCCTAGATGGGTATCTCCAATTTATATTCCCTAATAAGTTAGCCCAAACACATATTCATAACCCAAATATTTAACCCTTTCCATGGATGAGAGTTTATAGCTCAAACTATAGATATCCTTCCAAAATGCAGATAGAAATAATCCAGGAAAGCAAACTGAAACAAGTGAATACTATAAATACCTCAATGGAAAATCCTGCAACTAAAATTCTATGTCTCGTCCAGCTCATCCTCAAAGAATTTTGTCACAATGAGAATTTTTTTCTAGCACATTAAAATTTCTTAAAAATTCATGGAAAAACATGGGAGTAGATGAGCATTTAATATCTTAAATTACTCCATGACACATGGTATTTGTCACTTCATCATTTTCAATATAAATGTCTTTCAAAATTTGAAAATAAACATCTATAAGCGGCCAAGTGGGCAGTTCGATAAACTATAAAAAAGTGTGCCTGAGTTTGAATAACATGTCAATATGTCACCTAAACAATGATCATCATGTAGACCAGAAAGGAAAGTTCGACAAACTACACAAAACACTGCCTGGATAGAGAACACAAAAAAGTGATATAAAACAAGCTTAAGTGGCAAGGCGAGGGGTTTAGTGAACTATATAAAACACCGCCTGGTTTCAAATAATTACATAAAATACTACCTAAGTAGGATTAATCCACTTATAATTTGGTGGATGACCTTTCATGAAGTAGGGAAAAATTGTAGGGTAATAGTATCAAAATTTTTTTTTTTGTTGGATTAGGGACATCAATATCTAGTGCACTGATATTTTTCAAATTTTTTTGATAATCTGCTATTTTTCCACATGTGCACACCAGAGAGCTTTATTTTCTATGAAAAATTATGTTTAATCAAACTAAAAAGAATACATACTAAAACTAAAAAATATTAAAATTATATTCGATGTATAGCTCATTCTGAGGACTACCATCATCGAGTTGGGTTTGTGAAGTCTCCTCCATTTTCATCCTCAACTCGAGCTTTGAAAGGAAATTTTTTGTAGAGATTTGGTAGAGGAGGAGAAGGGGGAAAAAGGGAGGTTCTTATGGACGCCCCTTTGAGTGAACCTCCCTTGACCCTTTGAGCGAAGGGGGGTTCGTATGGACCCCTCTTTGAGTGAACTCCCCTTTTTTGAATTTTGCTTCATCTTCATTTTAAAAAATGTGCCAAAAAAGTGGATCCCATCATTAAAGAGGGTTCACTCGAAGAGGGGTCCATATGAACCCCTTTTTGGGTCCATACAAACACCCTAGTTCGTGCAAACCCCTAAAAATCATTTTTTTTCAGGGGAGCATTTTTTTAATTTTCCTTCCTCAATGAAATTGTAAACCAGTATTGTGGGATCACCTCAAATGAAATAAAAAATTTAAAACACATGTCAAAATTCACTCTGTTTTGTTTACCAGTAAAAAAGTGTCACTGAAATCAATTGTATCGTTGAATTTCATCAAATGCATCATCATATTGGAAGTGCATCACTATATTGAAAAATAAATTCTATTACTCTACAATAAACAGTAACATCAATCGCATTGCTATAACAAATGCGTCACTATAATGAAATTCATGATGTGAATAAAAATCACTTCAGTGTCGCTATTTAAAATATGCAGTGATGAAATTAAATCACATGTTGTTGAATTAATTATGTTTCACTAAAATCAAACCAAAGTGCATCGAGTTGTATAGTGACGCATCTCAAATGCATCAATGAATCCATCAATAGCTTCATTGAATCTGCAAACACAAGAAAACAAAAATCTAAAGAGAAATTCATCAAATTTGATTAGTACTGCCTTCCTTCTAACACCAAAATGTGACCAATGTCATAGTGTAAACTAAATGGACTAGATTCATATAAATTTAAACCCTATTTAATCTCCTTAGCATTAATCCCAATAAGATATTCAATTTCAACAAAATGAAGAAGCCAATAAACTAACATGCTAAAAACCTGAAAGATTGACAAACATCTATTCTATGACCTCGAATTTTATCCTATTGAGGGAGTGTTGTTGCATTCATGTGGAATGGTGACCCTTTCCCAATCCCTTGCATAGTATGATCTTGTTTCAATCAGTTTTATTGAAGAAAACTAATGAAACTGATGAGAGATGAACAAAACATGATAAAAACTAGTTTAACATGATGAATGCTAATATTTTTGATGTAAGTGTATGAAAAACTATGCTAAATGTGTACAAGATTCAAATATGCAAGCCTTGGATTCCAAAATATGCTAAATGGATGCAAACTAAGTTACCATGGAAGCCATTAATGGATTCTTAAGCTAACTATGCATGAAAATTAATCTAAAATGCTATTAAACATGAAACATGGATGCAAATGAGTGTGAGTTTCAACAACATAAGTTTTCTATCAAAATATGAATCCATTTCTCTCCAAATAGTGATGTATTTATAGGAAAGAAAATGAGAAATCAAGGGCTCAAATCGATTTGATAAATCAATGGTCAATATTGAATGAAGGGTGAACACATGGATCAAAGATTCTCATAAATGGATGAGAATTAATGTTCACATGAATCAAAAAGAGATAAAGGGTTGAGAATGATTAAAAAAAAAACACTTTTTAAAAACTTTGAAAGTTTATTACAAAGTTTTTTAAAAATAAATCATTCCAATTTTCGAGCCAAATAGGAGAATATTCCTTTATGCAAGTGGATGGAGGGAAATTAGCAATTGTGGACATGAAAAAAGTATCCCTTTTTTCCTGCTTGATATGGGAATAATTGATGATAAAATGGACTTAATGAGGCCTTGATTTGGTGTTATGAGGTGTTTTTCACATCCACACTAGGTCTTGAACCCTTTCAAACTGAATAAAATACATTTATTAATGTCTTGTAAAGGTGTTGTAAAGTGTTGTAAAAGGATTTCACGCCTCTCTAGACTTAATTAACCCATATTTCCCTAATTCAACATTATAAAATGTATTTAATTGCATCTTCACATTAATCTTGAAGGCTTTTGAATTAAAATTAACTTTAATCTAGTGTTGTAATTTGTCTTACACATTCACATTGGATGTTGTGCCTTTCTAGGCTATGTGGACCTCATATTGTGTTGTAAAGTGTATTTAATCACACTTTCACATTTAATTGTGTGTCCCAAGCCCTAATTGACCTTTACATCATCATTAATAGGTCCCTATTGCCCCATTTTGTGCATCCTGAGGCATAACTTGATCAAATAACCAACTAGAACAATCTAGAAACTTGATTTTCTTATCTCCTGACCTTCTAGCTAATAGAATGGCCCATGTGGGATCAATTCACCCTTGATAGTGAATGAGTCCCATCTTATGTGACCCATTCACCCTTGATGGCGAATGAGTCCCGTTTGAGCCATTTTCGGGGTTTAAGTAAGAAATTTTGGATTTTAAGTTTTATTTTCCTTCATGTCGGCCTTAGGGATCCAATTAATAGGAAAATAAGGTGGATTGCCTATAAATATAAGTCTCTAAACCCTAATTTACATCTCTTAACTAATTTTCATAACTCATCCGTCATTTGTCTTCCACTTCAAGTCGAGCAAGCTAGGGTTTCAGCACTCCAAGTCATTCAATATCACTTTTCAAACATTCAAGGGTAGAATCTTCATCTTTTTCTATAGAAATTAAAGATAATATCATCACAAAAAGGTATTAACTCCATTTTTTCATGCTTCATTACATTATTTCTTCATTTAGTTTAATTACCTAAAAAGGGGTTTGACCAAGGCAAACCCCATGCCCTAACAATCAATATTTTCTCCTTCTCTCCTTGTGTGTTTGCAGATATAGGCATCTTGAAAGGATCAGAAATCATTGAAGATCAATTTAAATTTTTTTTGAAGACATATCCTTGTTGGATAAGGAAAAATATCAACAAAAAGTCACTTTCAAACCCATAAATCAGACTTTCGGAGGCAGACACCTATTAGGAACCGAAGTGTAGACCAGAGGTTTTAGTTTCCACTTTTGGATTTTTAGAAATTCAAAAGTGGATTGATTTTCCATTGATGGAAACTGAGTCCCACTATCAGGCCTAAGCATGGTTTTCTGTAGTTTTGGATACCCATTTGTCTGAAACGAGCTTCAAAACAGTTTCTCGGATCTAGGACTAGTTCGCCTAGAATGGAGAATGAGTCCTAGTAGGCCAAATTTCCAACATCAGTAGCATTTCAGAAGTCATTCCTAGTCTCCATCAAGTTCTCAGGTGCACGCCTTCAATTTCATTCATTTTTGTTACAGTTTGCATTTATTTTCTAGGTGTTTTTGCATATCACAATGTGTTTTCCAGCATCTTGCATTTCATTAGTTTTGCATCAATAATCAATAACTTTTACCAGTTTATTTCACTTAGGGCATTACATTTAGACACATTTCATCCATATTTGCATTAATCTTGAGTGTAGACATTGCCCATTTTGGTCCATCTCTCTCCTTTTAGGTGAAAAACCCTAGAAGTGTTAAGGAGCATTAGGGTGCCAAAATCTTTGTCTCCATTTGGGTGAACCTGCTTTTCAAATACTTTCTTTTTTTATGTGGATTCCTTCATCATCCTAGATTTAGCTTGCATGCATTAGATTTTGCATTGTTTTGTATTCTAGGGTTTTAAAACTTACATCAGTGAAAAGCTCATTTAGCTTGCATTTTTGCATATAATTTCATTGAGAATTTCTGAAATTTTGTGTCTCCATTGTAGGTCTACATCATACAACATCAAAAGAATCAAAATCAATTGAAAATTTCTAAAAATTTTGCAGAAAACCCTTATTGGGACTCGTTCTCTATTTTGCTCAAATCAATCCCAGTCCATATTTTTAACTATCTATTATAGAATCAGAAACCTCATTTTTGTGCTTCCTAAGCCTCCCAGTACCATATATTATAAGTTTGGAAAGTTTTGGAAAAAAAATTTAATGCACCTAGCTCAAAAACATTATTTTAGACCACTCATTCTTCAAATCACTTCACTCACAAACATCATTAGATTTGAAAATTCTTACATTTCTAAGATTTTGCATCACATGGCTAAAAGTACTTTTCACTTTTTCTTACACAATGTTTCTATTCATAAAAAATTGCATAAGTTTGGTAAAAGTGCTTTTCATTCTTGCATATACATTGTTTACATTCTTAAAATTTTGCATACATTGGATAAAAATGTTTTGCATCCTTGCATATACATTGTTTATATTGTTGAAACATTGCATGACATGGTTACAAGTTCTTTTCATTTATGTTCAAAAAATGTTAGTATCTTACATCTTTAGACATGTTAAGAAATTTTTTATATCCCCTCTCTATGAGAGTGTGTTAATGAAAGAGACTACAACCTCAGACATTCCTAACATTTGATCATATTTTTTCTTCAACTAATATCTCTCCTATTGGAAAAGAATATATTATGGTGTTAAAAGAACCAATTCATGAGAGTTTTGAGAATCCTAGTTGTTTCTCTCCTTTTACCTCTCTTAGTGGACAAGACATTCATAACCAACATAACATAACCATGGATAATCATGACTCTAACATTTTTCCTTCTCTTAGTATCTCTCCTAGTTGTGACAAAGATACTTTGTTCAAAAACACAATCCATGACAATCTTACTTGTCCCCCTTCACCTAGGAAAACACTTATCCAGCAAAAAAATTCAACCATTGATCATTCCCCTACTTGCAACGAAGTCCTTTTACAAGAACCAACCTTTGAATGTCAAGAACATTTGGCTTGTAGTTCTCTTAAAAACTCTCCTCCTAGGGTGAATATCATGGTGTTAGAAAATGGAAACAATAATAATGTGACTTCCTTAGATCAAAAGGTGATTAATACACCTTTGACGTTATGAATACACAAGCATCCATTCAATCTCCCTTGATTAATGGACCTCATCAATACCCTATGGGACATCCTAAGAACCCTCTAATCCTTTATCCCCCTTCACACAAACAAAAAATTCAAAACCAACCTAAACTCATTCTCTACCCACTGTCACATAAACCTTCACCTCCACCTAAACCCGAGTTTACCCTTTACCCACCTCAGAATAATGTGCTGCAACAACCAAGTCATAATACCATTGCTCATACATATAATATTCGAAACAATCTATCACCACCCTAACCAACCCCAACCTCCTTACCTTTTCCTAATTCTATACTACCTAGTGCCCCTCGATTAAGGGAGTATAATCTTGTTAAACAACTTAAGAGCACTCCCACAAAGATCTCCCTTTGTGACCTTCTTTAGACTTCATCTACATATCACACTATGCTTCAAATAGCCTTACAACAAGTTCCTATCCCCTCTAATGCACAATCAAATGACATAGCATCTATAATTCAAGGATTGAATGCTGACATTGTTTTGGTGGAACTCCCCACTTTGGCTATGCAAAAACAAAATGAAGCTTTCCAAATAATATCTCAATACAATAAAACACAGATAAAGCAAACCCTTGTTGACAATGGCTCCACTCTTAATGTGTGTAGTGTAAAACTCTTAGATAGGTTTCGTGTGGATACATAAAAATTCAACTTGATTCTCTATCTATTAAAGGCTTTGACAATGTAGCAAAACAATTGCTTGGTATGATTATTTTTCCTATTACAGTTGGAGTGGACACACTATATACAAAAGTTAATTTTATGCCTCATGAACTTTCATATAATCTCCTCCTAGGCAGACCATGGACTCATGAAATGAATGCAGTGCCTTCCACTCTTCATCATAAAATGAAATACATCTACAACAACAAAATACACATCCTTGACGCTGACCCCAATCCCAATAGTCATGCACACATTGATAAAAATAATGTGCATCATTTAAACACATTAACACCAACTATGCAAGTGGAACACGTCCAACAAAAAGAAAAACAACAACATATTGAACAAATCACAAAGCTATTAGATGATGATTGGGGTTCCTTAGATTTCACACCAACATTCATTGGAAAGTACAATATCATAAACAAAGATTCAAATAGGGGAAATGAAAAGTCAAATGACCCTTTGAAAGCATCCACCTCAACCACTTTAGACCAAAACATAACAAATTACACAACAACCTTTGATGAACACAACAACGACCAACAACCCGATCCAAAAGAAATGCAAACGCTTTATGGAAAAGGTTATGAACTTATGAAACAACTTGGATATACTGGAAAAGGATGTGGTGCTCACGAAAAAGGTATCCGCAACCCCATAGATCCTATCACACAACAAACAACTCATGGTTTTGGTTATTATCCTTTGATAGAGATCACTAAGCCTTCAATCAACATCAAAAATCTCACACAACATTCTTCCAAGCCAACTTTAACTGTAAAGCATCATGAACTCATCAACACTAGTGGTCTTGAAAATCATCCTTTACAAACCATGACACAAACAACAAACTCTTCACTTAATTTCAATGTCATCTCGCAAAACACTAATGAATTGAATGTGTTATATTTTACACCCTCCTATAAAGGAGAGAACAAAATCTCATAATCTCAACAGTCTTGTGTAGGTATGACATCTTGTACATCTAACAAAGAATTTTCCTTGTCAAAAACTACATGACCACTTCCTCCCATTGATCAAGAGGGTATCTTTTCAAGACTTCTCCAAGATCACTTGATCACCCTTCCTCCATGAACTCACAAGAAATTCTATTACAAGACTTCATTTTGTGCCTATCATAGATTTCATGGTCATTCCACTAATGAATGTAAGGATTTGAGTAGTAAAATATAGAATTTCTAGGAGTTTGGTATTCTTCCTTCTATGGGAGCACCTAACTCTGCTAATTGATACTGATTTTCACTCTTGCATGCATTTCATTAATCATTTCGGCTCACCTTTGTCCTACACTAAGTGGGGCAAAGGGTTAGGTAGCCTTGTGCTCGTATGTCACCCGTCATTGTGTCTTTTGACTCATTGTTAACCTTTCAAGAACATATAAGATCAAGCTTGAGATGTGGACAACATGTGCCTTAAGTTGGCTCTCATGTGACATACTACCCTTTTCCTAATGTAGTTTATCGGAAGCATATGACTTACCATAGGGCTTTCTAAATAAGCTCTCATTTATTCTTCTACTTTAAAGTAGTTGCTCATAGTCATAGTGTTCCCAACCGCTTTAAAGTGGGGGCATACATCACCACTCACATTTCATTGTGAAATTTCTTTCTTCTTGTGGTGCATCCTCTTCTTGGTGGAGTCATTGGGCTTGATTCCCTCCAAAAGCATGATACTTCTTTGACACATACTCTCTTGGAAATATTCAGCACAATGTTCCCTAAGATGAGACCTTGCACGAACTAAGCAAAATCCCTTTAAGCACACCTTACACTATTTTCACATTTAAAACAATTGTTATATGGCCACCTTGAATAACACAACTTGTATGCCTGTGGTGCCATCCTATTTGTCTGAGTGTCAAGCATACGAAGTTTTTCTTACCTCATAGACCTCAAAAATAATTTTCCTTTGTGGCACCTTATTAAAGTTATCAGGAGGTATAAGTTTGGTATGATTGAGTGGAAAAGACCATTCTGAGGCATGACTTTTCCCCATAGCCACCTTGTGGATTTCTCACCCCGTGAACAACCAGAAGTTTCGTGGCCCCAGAGTGAGTTGGGCATTCTCACCTAGTGGAAAACCATGAGTTTCATCACCCTAGAGTGAGTACACATTTCTTTTTCCAAAACAAACAACCCAGACCTAATCCACAATGAGCTAGAAAAAGTGGTCGAAGCTTCATCCACCTTTTTGCTTTTCTCTTCCTTCTAGTTCTTGCCATTGAATTGTTGGAATAGGTGCCTCAATCCTTACTGGCATATAACTCTTGAAGGGCAAAGTCACTATGACATTATTGATGTCTGGCCGACTAGCTGTTCTAAATCTTCTTGAAATGCCCTAGTCGCTGTGACTTTGTTTCAGTCTTGCTGAATAGACCTATCGCTATGACTTGGAGACTCGGCTAGATCTCTCACCGACTGTTGTTTCTCTCACCAATTGTTATTCACTCGCAGCTATCAGGGAGACTTGGCTTGTCGATATGTATTCTTGCCGATACGAAATGTCTCACCGACACCGATAGCATATGGTCATCGGGGTAACACAAAGGTCTCGGGAAGACCTCTCAGCGACTATGTAAAGTCTTGCCGATGAGTATACGCTTGGTGCCTTCGCGGTGACAAAAGACTTCGGTGTGAAGTCTTGGCGGCCTAGAGAGTCTTGCTGATAGTCTTCGATATGACATGTTTTCTTGGTGTAAGGTCTTGGCGAAGGTCAAATGTCTTGCCAACTCGGTATGACATGTTCGCTTGATGTAAGGTCTTGGAGAAGGTCAAATGTCTTGCCAACTTTGTATGACATGTTCACTCGATGTAAGGTCTTGGCAAAGGTCAAATGTCTTGCTGACTCGGTATGACATGTTCGCTCGGTGTAAGGTCTTGGCGAAGGCCAAATGTCATGCTGACTCGGTATGACATGTTTGCTCGATAAGAAGTCTTGGCGAAAGATGAATGTCTTGCCGACTGTCGGGTACTTCGGTGAAACTTGAGGAGACTCAGTGTAACCTCTTGGAGAGAGGTAAAGTCTTGTCAATGGCAAAGTTGAAGTCATTGTGACTTGTGAGCATCGGTATGAGTCTTGCCGATGAGAAATCTCTTGCCAACAGAAATGTGATGGATGTCATGGTGTCGGTATGACTTGTGGCATTCGCTATATCTCTTCCCGATTGTTGGGACTTACGTCAATATCGATATGAATCCATTGAGCATCGGTGAGACACTTCTAGTGTCTCATCGACATGTGAACTCAGTTGAATGTTTCTTTGACCGTTTGAATTTCCTATGTGGCATCTCGTGGACTAATCAGAGGAAGCAAAATTCAAATGGTTGGCGGTTAGATTTTTGCAACAGCTATGATGCTGGAGCTGAACTGTATGCAAGGAAAAATCTACAATGGTATGGAAACTTTCTACGATGGTTAATGGTGGATAAGGATGAATAGAGGACAAAAATCAGAGTTTAGTAATATTTAAAGGATAGAAATCCGAGTTGAAATATGATGGAGAATCAGAGAGAGCATTTTCTATAACAGGAAGAACAGTGAATGAAGAAACTATAAATTTGATACTAGAGAGTTGTGTCTCTACATTGTATATAATTTTTTGATTACTAAAATACAAAGAGATTTGACTTGGTGTGGTGGGTTTTTTCCCAAAAGGGTTTCCCACATAAATCTGGTGTTCATTTTTCTTTGAGTATATTCTCTTTTTTTGTAAATCTTTCGTGTGTCATAATTAGATTGTAATTTGGAAATTAAAAGTACTGTATGCATTCTTCCCTGTGGTTTTGATGTTAGGAAAGTTGCTTCCGCACCTTTGCTTTCCTTACAAGTGGTATCAAAGTCTCGCCAGTTGTGTTATCCTTGTGAGTGGGTTGGGTTTTTTGTGTCAATTCTTTTTCAGTGGGAGTTTGGTAGAGGTTTGATAGTTTCATTACAAATTAAGATGGCGAGCACATCTGGGAAGATGGAAATAGAGAAATTTAATGGTAGCAATTTTGAGCTGTGGAAACTCAAAATGGAAGATCTGTTAGTGGATCGTGATTTGTGGCTTGTTGTGTCTAGACCAATGCCTCAAGGCATGAAGCAAGAGGATTGGGATCTTGCAAATAGAAAGTCTAAGGGGCTGATAAGGCTCTATTTGGCAGACTCTGTTCTTCTAAATGTGCATGAAGAAAAGATTCCATCTTCCTTGTGGAAAAGACTGGCATCTATTTATCAAGGCAAGTCCTTGGTGAAAAAATTGTTCTTGAGGAAGAAGTTGTACTCTTTGAGAATGCAGGAGGGAGGATCTATTGTTGATCATTTGAATGCATTCAATATGTTGATTGCTCAGTTAACATATGTTGGTGTGAAGATTGAAGATGAATATCGATGCATGTTGCTGCTATGTTCTTTGCCAGATTCTTGGGATCATCTGGTGATGGCTATTGGGAGTACGACATCCACTTTCAAGATGGAAGATGTTGTTGCTTCTTTGTTGTCAAAAGAGATGAGAAGAAAATCTTCTGAGATGGAAAAGGAGGCTCTAGGTGTTAGAGGCAGATCAAAGGAGAAGGGCAAGAAGAAGAACAAGAAATCCAGATCAAAATCAAAAGGGATCAAAGTCTCCTGGCAAGAATTCCAAGGTGAAATGTTGGAATTGTGGGCAACCTAGTCATGTCTGAAAGGATTTCAAGGAGGAGAAAAAGAATAAGAAGAAGACCTCTTCTGACAATGATTCTTCTTAGAGTGATGCAGACACCTTCATTGCAGATTTGGCTACGCGGGCATCTGATGATGTCTGGCTGATTGATTCTAAAGCATCTTTCCACATGACATCTCATAGAGATTGGTTCATGAAGTATGAAGAATACAATGGTGGAAAGGTGTACTTGGAAAGTGATTCATCTTTGGAAATTGTTGGTCGTGGAAGAGTCAGAATTCAATTCCCTGATGGAAGAGTGAAGGGAATCAATGATGTGATGCATATACCGGGTCTGGCCCATAATTTACTTTCTATAAGAAAGCTTAATGATATTGGGGTGCATGTCACATTCTCTGGAAATGGCTGCAAGATGACTAGAGGCTCTATGGTGCTAGCTAGGGGTGCTCGTATTGGTACCTTGTACAAGCTGGATGCACAAGCTATTCAATGCAATAGTGTCTTTGTGAAGTCATAGAAAGCTACTCATGTAGGAAAAGAGGGAAATGTTCTTGATGGTGTAAAGTCCATGGAGGTTAAACTTCTAGCAGAAAAGACTATGCTCTGGCATCATAGGCTAGGCCACATTGGTGAAAAAGGTTTAAAAACCTTGAAAAATAAAAACTTGGTTGAGGGGCTTGAAGATTGTAACCTCGAATTTGAGTTTTGTGAACATTGTATATATGGTAAACAACACCATGTTTCATTTTATTCTAGTCCTCACAAATCTTCTGGTTTGCTTGATTATATACATTCTGATGTGTTTGGTCCAGTGAATGTTCCTTCTTTATCTAAATCAAGATACTATGTGTCGTTTATTGATGATTATTCAAGAAGAGCATTTGTATATTTTCTAAAAAGTAAGTCAGAAGTGTTCAGTCGGTTTAAGGAGTTTAAAAACCTTGTAAAAAATCAGACTGGTAAGAAAATAAAATGTTTAAGGACTCACAATAGCGGTGAGTTTTTTTCAGATGAATTTGAAAGGTACTGTAAAGACCATGGGATTAAAAGACATAAGACTACACCTTACACTCCATAGAAAAATGGAGTTGCTGAAAGGTTCAATAGGACAGTAATGGAAAGAGCACGAAGTATGCTGAGTAGTGCTGGCTTGGAGGAGAAGTTTTGGGCTGAAGCAGTCTCTACAGCATTTACTTGGTAAATCATTCTCCTAACTCTGCTCTTGTTGAGAAGACGCCTTTGGAAGCATGGTATGGAAAGAAGCCCTCTCTAAGACATGTTCATGTCTTTGGCTGTGAGGCATATGCATATGTGTCATTTGAAAAAATATCTAAGTTGGAAAACAAAGTTGTAAAGTGTATTTTTATTGGCTATAGTGCTGGCATAAAAGGATACAAGCTTTGGAATCCTAAGACTGAGAAGGTTTTCTACAGTAGAAGTGTTATCCTTCATGAGTTGAAGCCTTCTACACTAGATCCACAACTAGAGAAGAAATCAAAAAATGAAAAGGATGTAGCAGAAATTCCTCCGACACCAGATAAAGAGGAATTGAAAAATAAAAATGTACCTGATACTGAGGAAAGCTCAAGTAGCTCTGAAAGTTCTGAAGAAGATGAAGAACCACCTCAGCCTCAGCCTGTGAGGAGGTCAACTTGTGAAAGAAAGCAACCTGATAGGTATGGGTTTTCTTTGATAGAGTCTGCTTGTGCCTATGCTTTAATTTCTAGCACTAATGAACCTAGGACTGTGAAAGAGGCATTTAAAATGTCTGATTCAAACTCTTGCTTGGAAGCCATGAATGAAGAAATGGCATCATTAGAAAAGAATGATACTTGGAGTTTGGTACCATTTCCTAAAGGCAAAAGAGCAGTGGGCTGCAAATGGGTATTTAAAAAGAAACTTGGTCTGGATGGCAGTGTAGAAAAATATAAAGCAAGGCTGGTTGCAAAAGGTTATTCCCAGGTAGAGGGAATTTATTATGGAGAAATCTTTTCTCCTATAGCTAAGCTGACATCTATTAGATTTATTTTGTCACTTGCAGCAGTGTATGACTTAGAGATTAAATAGATGGATGTGAAGACAACATTTCTTCATGGTGATCTTCAAGAAGAAATTTATATGTCCCAGCTGGAGCACTTTGTGGAAAAAGGTAAAGAAAGACTAGTTTGCAAGTTGAAGAAATCTTTGTATGGGTTAAAACAGTCTTCTAGAATGTGGTACCAAAATTTTGACACATTTGTTTTGTCATTGGGATTTGTAAGATCAAAATATGATCATTGTGTGTATTACAAAGCTGAAAGTGATCAAGTCCTTATTATTGTTCTCTATGTTGATGATATGTTGTTCATAGGCAATAGTAAGCTAATGATTTATGATCTTAAGTCTCAGTTGTCTACAAAGTTTGTAATGAAATATCTTGGTGCAGTAGGGTATATTCTGGGAATGGAAATAACCAGGGACAGGAAGAATAGAAAACTTTGGCTTAGTTAGAGTAAGTATATCAAGATTGTTCTAAAGAGATTTTGCATGATTGATTGCAAGCAGCTAGTTGTTCCAGTTATGCAGGGAATGAAGCTATTTGTTGAGGATTGTCCAAAATATTCTACTGAGATGGACATGACCAGTGTGCCATATGCTAGTGCGGTTGGCAGCCTTATGTATGCAATGGTTTGTACAAGGCCAGACATTGCCCAAGCAGTGGGAGTTCTTAGTCATTTTATGGCTAATCCTAGAATGACACATTGGGATGATGTGAAGAGAGTGTTTAGATATTTGAAGGGCACTTCAGACTATGCTTTGTGTTACCATGGTAACTTAGTTGAATCACAGAAGACTCTCAGCATTTGAGGTTATGTGGATTATAATTGGGCAGGGGACATTGATAGTAGGATATCCACCAGTGGATATATTTTCATGATGAATGGTGGTGTAGTGAGTTGGATGAGCAAGCGATAGGTTGTAGTCGCTTTGTCCACTACAGAGGCATAATACATGGCAGCTACACATGCCTATAAAGAAGCAATCTGGTTAAAACGCTTGTGTTCTAACATTGGTTTTGATGCAGGAAAAATTACTATTTATTGTGACAGTCAAAGTGCTATATGTTTTGTGAAAAATCCTACTTTCCATGCCAGGATGAAACATATAGATGTACAGTATCATTTTGTATGGGATATGGTGGAGGATGGGAAGGTCTCTTTGGAGAAAGTGGATACTTTGGAGAATGTTGCAGATGCATTGACGAAGCCTGTAAGCACAGACAAATACAGGTGGTGTGCCAGTTCGATGGGACTCTTGGCCCATGAATTTTAGTATTTTTATTATGCTCTGGAGGTGTCAGTAAGATCTTCGTCAAGTGGGAGATTGTTGGAATAGGTGCCTCAATCCTTACTGGCATATAACTCCTGAAGGGAAAAGTCACTGTGACATTATTGATGTCTAGCCGACTAGCTATTTTGAATCTTGTTGAAATGCCCTAGTCGCTATGACATTATTTTGGTCTTGCCGAATAGACCTATCGCTATGACTTGGAGACTCCACAAGATCTCTCGCCGACTGTTGTTTCTCTCACTGATTGTTATTCACTCGCAGCTATCAGGGAGACTTGGGTTGTTGGTATGTAGTTTTTCCAATACGAAATGTCTCGTCGACACCGATAGCATATGGTCATCGGGGTAACACAAAGGTCTCGGGAAGACCTCTCAGCGACTATGTAAAGTCTTGCCGATGAGTATATGCTTGGTTCCTTCACAGTGACAAAAGACTTCGGTGTGAAGTCTTGGTGACTTGGAGAGTCTCGCCGATAGTCTTCGATATGACATGTTCGCTCTGTGTAAGGTCTTGGTGAAGGTCAAATGTCTTGCCGACTTAGTATGACATGTTCGCTCGGTGTAAGGTCTTGGCAAAAGTCAAATGTCTTGCCGACTCGGTATGACATGTTCGCTCAGTGTAAGGTCTTGGCGAAGGTCAAATGTCTTGTCGACTCGGTATGACATGTTTTCTCAATAAGAAGTCTTGGCGAAAGACAAATGTCTTGCCGACTATCGGGTGCTTCGGTGAAACTTGAGGAGACTCGGTGTAACCTCTTGGCGAGAGGTAAAGTCTTGCCGATGGAAAATTTGAAGTCATTGTGACTTGTGAGCATCGGTATGAGTCTTCTTGATGAGAAATCTCTTGTCGATAGAAATGTGATGGATGTCGGTGGTGTCGGTATGACTTGTGGCATTCACTATATCTCTTGCCAAGTGTTGGGACTTACACCGATATTGATATGAAGCCATTGATCATCGGTGAGACACTTCTAGTGTCTCACCGACATGCAAACTCAATTGAATGTTTCTTTGACTGTTTGACTTTCCTATGTGGCGTCTCGTGGACCAATTAGAGGAAGCGAAATTCAAATGGTTGGTGGTTAGATTTTTGCAACAGCTACGATGCTGGATATGAACTGTATGCAAGAAAATTTTTGCAATGGTATGGAAACTTTCTACAATGGTTAATGGCGGATAAGGATGAACAGAGGACAAAAATTAGAATGTGGTAATATTTAAAGGATAGCATTCTGAGTTGAAATATGATGGAGAATCAGAGAGAGCATTTTCTGTAACAAGAAGAATAGTGAATGAAGAAACTGTAAATTTGATACCAGAGAGTTGTGTCTCTACATTGTATGTAATTTTTTGATTACTGAAATACAAAGAGATTCAACTTGGTGTGGTGGGTTTTTTCCCAAAAGGGTTTCCCACATAAATCTGGTGTTCATTTATCTTTGAGTATATTCTCTGTTTCTCTAAATCTTTCATGTGTGTCTTAATTAGATTGTAATTTGGAAATTAAAAGTACTGTATGCATTCTTCCCTATGGTTTTGATGTTAGGAAAGTTGCTTCCGCACCTTTTCTTTCCTTACATGAATGATCATGTATCTTGTTTTGTTGCAAACCATTCACCCTTATTCGTGTCCTTTTTCCCTTATGTTGGCTTGACTTAAGATCTTGGATCTTGGGGGCTTGTACAACCTCCTTTGATATTTTTCATCCTTTTTCATCCGCATTGGTATGATAGGACCCCTCTTGAATGCCTACTTTAGTGTGAGTTTGAAGCAAGTTCATCCTCTCACTAGAGTGGGGGCTAACTATGGACACAAAAAAAGTATCCCTTTTTTCTTGCTTGATATGGGAATAATTCATGATAAAATGGACTTAATGAGGCTTTGATTTGGTGTTGTGAGGTGTTTTTCACATCCACACTAGATCTTGAACCCTTTCAAATTGAATAAAATGCATTTATTAATGTCTTGTAAAGGTGTTGCAAAGTGTTGTAAAAGGATTTCATGCCTCTCTAGACTTAATGAACCCACCTTTCCCCAATTCAACATTATAAAATGTATTTAATTGCATCTTCACATTAATCTAGAAGTCTTTTGAATTAAACTTAACTTTAATCTAGTGTTGTAATGTGTCTTACACATTCACGTTGGATGTTGTGACTTTCTAGGCTATGTGGACCTCATCTTGGTGTTGTAAAGTGTATTTAATCACACTTTCACATCGAATTTTGTGTTTGAAGCCCTAATTGACCTTTGCATCATCATTAATAGGTCCCTATTGCCCCATATTGTGCATCCTGAGGCATAATTTGATCAAATAACTGACTAGAACAATTTAGAAACTTGATTTTCTTATCTCCCGACCTTCTAGCTAATAGAATGGCCCCTATGGTACCCATCTGCCCTTGATAGTGAATCAGTCCCATCCAAGTGGGACCCATTCACCCTTGATGGTGAATGAGTCCCATTTGAACTATTTTTGGTGTTTAAGCGGGAAATTTTGGATTTTAAGTTGTATTTTCCTTCATGTCAACCTTAGGGTATGTGCAGGATCATGATGGGCCAAAAAGTGTTGATATGATGGGTATGTGTAGGGTATGTGGTTGACGAATTTTTTTACCCAAAATGATGAAACAAAAAGGGTTTTTAAAGGATATTTTTAGCTTTCCACCATTTAAATTATGTTTTACTTTGAATTTAATAAATAATTATTATTCATTTTCTATTTGACTTAGGACTAAAGTCTTGATTGATAGGCTGATTGAAAAACAACTATATCTTTCAAACAGTATCACATTTTTTGAATCTAAAACATGCGTCACATTCTATGCGTCACACACTATAGGATTAAAAAAAATTAAATTTCATGAAGTTTTAACCAAGTTAAGGTGGTCAGACATACAAGTTTTTATATTTTTTAAAAGTTGTGATAAAAAATTCATAATTAATTATTTACTTGAAAAAAAATTACAAAAAATATGCATCAAATCGAGATATGAGTCCTCTACTTATATCTTAAGTCTTATAAAAAAATATTATCATTTTATTGTGGTTAGGGTGGTCAAACAGACACCTTCTTCTTATTTTTTCCCTGAAATTTAAGTACTACTGCATGCATTGAAATCTCAAATTTTCACCAAATAGATTTTTTTTTTAAATAAACCTAGTAATTTAGAAACTACATGAAATTTTATACAAATTATATTCATATGTATTTTTGAAATAATACCAGATAACTTATTCAAATTTTTATGTCAAGTTTCCTAACTCTAATTTTTCTAAATTTTTGCCACTTAGGGCCTATTTTTGCCATGATGATCCTGCATATACCCCTTAGGGATCCAATTAATGGGAAAAAAAGGTGGATTGCCTATAAATATAAGTCTCTAAACCATAATTTACATCTCTTAACTCATTTTCATAACTCATTCATCATTTGTCTTCCACTTCAAGTCAAGCAAGCTAGGGTTTTATCACTCCAAGTCATTCAAGGTCACTTTTCAAACATTCAAGGCTAGAATCTTCGTCTTTTTCTATAGAAAATCAAGATCAAATCATCATGTCAAGGTATTAACTCCATTGTTTCATGCTTCATTACATTCTTTCTTCATTTGGTTTAATTACCTAAAAAGGGGTTTGACCAAGGCAAACCCCCATGCCCTAACAATCAATATTTTATCCTTCTCTCCTTGTGTGTTTTTAGATTTAGGCATCTTCAAGGCTTGGAAATAATTGAAGATCAAGTTGTAAAGTTGTTAAAGAAATCTCCTTGTTGGATAAGGAAAAATATCAACAAAAGTAACTTTCTGACTCAAAAATTAGACTTTCAGAGGCGGACACCTGTCAAGAACCGAAGTGCAGACTGGAGATTTCAGTTTCCACTTTTGGAGTTTTAGAAATTCAAAAGTGGATTGATTCACCATTGATGGCGAATGAGTCCCACTACCAAGCCTAAACATAGTTTTCTATAGTTTGGATACCCATTTGTCTGAAATAGGCTTCATAACAGTTTCCTAGATCTAGGACTAATTCGCCCAAAATAGCAAATGAGTCCCAATAGGCCAAATTTCCAACATCAACAGTGTTGGTGCCCAAATCAATAGATGCAATGAGTCTTAGAGAATAGCCACTTTCTTATATTCAGACTCAAAGGTGGATTTGGAAAACAAACAAGATTCAGTCAAAAAGATTGAAATCTTCTACACTTCTGGCTTTGTTAAACTAGGGAGGGTAATCCCAACAACCTATATTTATAGATACTTGTGTGGCAAAGTATAAAACACATTGTAAAAAAATGTTTCTCCTTCAATTGTTTGAAAGACATAGTACCTTAAAGGTTTTTCTAACCTTCATGGTAGTGTCTGATTCAAACATGAGCGATATAATAAAATGAGCTTAACACACAAACCAACTGAGATTGATAAGTAAATTGATAAAGATTTGTAATTAGTTGTTGAATTAACCACCAGAATGAAACAAGAATAACACAGTTAGATTAGTGTTTCATCCATTGGAACGGAGTCAACCTCAATACTTGTGCAACTTCATAACAATTTAATACACAACATCATCTAAGATTTGAAGATATTGTATTATATAGTATTTCAACATAACATATCAACCACAACTTCTTATCAGAATCCTAGCACTCGGCCTAACATAAACTAGTAGCTCCACTCAAGCATTTACATACATTCATTGAATCAATAAGCAAAAATAAAACTAAACATTTACTAGAATTCAATGAAGACAAATAAAATAACTCTTGATTATGTTATTCATAGTTTATCAAACCAGTACATAGGAGAGAAAATCATTCAAAATCTTCACCATTCAGTATTATTATGCCAATATTGCTATCAAAATTACATACATATTGACAAAAACTTAAAACCTAAGACTTAACTTTGAAATGTTTGGTATTACAATGTTCACTGTGAACAATTCTAGAACAACTCACTTTTATAATGAATAAGAAAACTACACTTAAGGAGAAAGAAAACCCTAAATGCTCAACAAAAGAAGACACTTGGAACATTCAGGTTCGTTGATGAATAATTTCCCACCGCCTAAAGAGAAAGCCCTAATTTGTACTCTGATTCACGCTTCATGCACTTGCTGCTCTTCAACAGAAAAATATTCCTTCCCTGAAGAATCATCATTCCTCTTTATTCTCCTATTGAAAAAATATTCTTTGTTTGCAAAAGATTGTAGCTCCTCTTTCAATTTTCACCCTGTTGTGTGAAAATTGGTTCTCTCTATAAAATGCTCTTCACCATAAAATACATTCACATAGTGAATATATTATTGAAATTAGTACAAAATTATTTCTTGTGCCCATTTACTTTTTGCATATTACATCTTTTAAAAAAAATCCCAGTTATTAACTTTACTTCATCAGGCCTTAAGAAATTTTTTACCCGTACCTTCATAATTTTCATGGGAAAAATATTTTATCTTGTGCCATTTGATTTCACTTTGCAGTTTAAAATTTTACATTTTAAAATGATGTCTTTTAAAACATCATAGTCGGCAGAATTTTTGTTAAAGTTAAAGAAAACTTTAAAAATTACCGCGCCCACCAAGTCATTGCTCTAATGCCCATTCTCCCGCTATTGTTTGGTGATGGTGGCACAATTCCATTCGGACTTATAGGAAACCATTCTTTCGAGCCAAAAAGAAAGATTTAAACATTAAAAAATGTTGCTTGTAATCATTTCCTCTCCAATGCCTGCTCTCCCGAGGGCTCATGCTGACGTTATCTTAACCTCTCTCGGGCTAACATGCTAGGGTGAAAATTCATCCACATTGCCCTTTCTTTATTTTTTGTTGTTTTTCAACACCTCTATTTGCCCCAGTCCATCTGCTCTGCAAGTTCCTCCATTAAACAACCCTGCATACACTTACTTTGTGCAATTTCATTTGTATCTCTTTTGCTTTAAACTGCAAAATGTCTCCACCTCTTTTTTGCAGAAAACTCAATAGAGAATCCCTCACACCTCATTCAGTCAATAATTAAGCTACAAATTCAAGGCTTGATGTGCATCCTTGTACTAAGGAAATCTTATCAAATGTTAACACATATACAAAACTTACTCTTTATATCATGCTAGCCACACAATATCTTCTCAATCTTGTGGAATTTTCTTTGAATTCTTCCTTCATTTCAAAAGATGTGAAACAATTCCACTTTTCAAGTGAAATATCCACAGAAAATGATTGCATCTAATTTACTTTGTGTATCTTTGAATGTTTCTATGTTACCATATACATAAAAGCATTTGATGAGTTTTGCATCACTCATCAACACTTAAACACACAATCACATAATTTGGAAACCCTAAAATAGTAGCTATATAAAAAGTTCATTTTTCTAGCATCATCATGGCTCCTTGGCGTAGTGTCTATCTTGCTCACAGCATTCAAAATTTTATGATTTTGATTCCAGCACTTCATAAACATTTCATCAAGCCCTTTTAATTGGTGATGGCATCCCTTTCTGTCAGCACATTACCTCAGACAATTTGATACATTTTCAATGCTTTTTTCAATTAAAATGAATGCCCTTCTTCTGACAGCAACATTTGACTCATTTCATGTTGATTTAAAATTGCTTCTTTAGCTTCGAGCCAAGCCAATCCTTTGTTTTGCAATTCCCTGTCGGCAAGCACTCATAAAACGGTTGATGAGTCTTTAATTGCATTCAATTAGCACGTTGGTTGCTACTCATCCTTTTTTATGCCACAGGAGGTCTTTGCAATTCTTGTCATCTTAATGTAGTGATCGATCCCTCTTAAGGTGCACTATCAGGCCTTCATCTTCAAGTGATGCCATCCTCTCATAGCGAAGTTTTGAGTAGCATTTGTTCTAAGTTCCATGTTTTGATGCATACATAAATCCTTTTATGTACTCTTATCCTCCTTAAATGTGTCCCAAGAACCTCTTCTTTGAAAACCATCTCTATTGACTTTTCATATAATAAAGCTTGTTCATCCTACTTTGAACTTGCTAATTTTTCATGTAGCTTCCACATCCTCATTTACTTGATGCAGCCCTTAACCTACTGTGTATTCCCCATCAATTTAAAATTTGATTGGATCTCATTTTGAGCCTAAGCCATGGTTTGCAAATTGAAGATATGCATCCACATAAAGAGGAAACTATGAAACAATTAGCCTATATAATTGATTTACTCTTTTAGTATCATGTAGTTGTTTAAAAAAATTAGCAAGATTTAAATAGTGTTGTGACTTTCATCCTATGGTAATTTAAATAAAACACCATCTTCATTTGTAAATGCATTCAGTTATCAATGTAACCATGTTTATAATTATTGCATCTCTAAGACAAAGTTGTCCCCTACTCAGTATCACCATTCATTTGGTAGCACAATTATCATGAATATTAACATAAGATTGTCATGTGACTGCCTTGTTACCTTCTAAAAGATTGTCTTATGAAACTTCACTTGTGCTCATCTTTTAAACCTCATAGTAGAATAAAAGATAGACCTTACTCTATATTCAAACCTTTGAAGGCAGTTATAATTGTGCACCCCCCATATGTTGACCTCTTCAAATCAAATTATTTGAAGTGATTTCCACAATGCAACACTCAAAAATTCACAACTCTACAAAGCATGTTGGATCCCCAAGTGGGCCCAGCTAAAAAAAAATCATTTTCAAACAAGTTTCAATTTGAATTGATCTGAGGCTGCTTGCATATGCATCTAAAATGAAAAGATGAACTGGGTTGCCTTTAAAACTTTCTTTCTAGCATATTTGAACAGTGAGTCAAACAAGTCAAATAGGCTTTGGAATTGCCTTGGGAAACTAGTTAAATGACCTCGTCAAGTCATGAAAATTTACAAGCATGCAAAAATTTGACCCAAGAATGGATTGCAACAAATGGCTTGAGAAAACAAGATACGAGGTGAAAGATGTTCAGTGTCAAAGTACCCTACTTAGACTTTTCTACAACTGTACCTATTTAGTACTAATTAAAGCTCACCAAGTTGCTACTTTGAAAAAATATCAAATCATCTTTTGGGGAACTACCACTGGACACACTAGTGCATTTGGGTACACTGAGTACGTGTACAAGAGAGATTTACCTGAATCATCATTCTTCAAAATATATTGAGGGTCAAACTTGACCACCTTGAAAAGTTCTAAAAATGCAAGTGTAAAAACAGAGCAAACTGCATTTGCTTTTGGCCTGGTAAAAATAGAAAATCAGATCGTGAGGCTTTGAAATCAAACCAGGGAGTACATTATTGTAGGGATAATGGAGAGAAACAATCAATTTGGCATGATGATCATCCAGTTGCAAAATATCAATTCAAACAGGAGGCCACTTCGTAGGACAAAGAGTTTGCAAATAGTAAAATAGTGCCAGAACCCTCCAGCTTCACTTTTCAAAACACTATCAAAACTCATCATGGGAAGCTAAAAATTGGCATGCATGTTCACTTATTTCACATAAGTATGTCCATTAGGGGGTTTCACATAAAAATCATCAGGCACTAAAATATGACCCTCCAAAGTAGGTCAGTTGGGAAAATTTTGCAGGTGCACTTTTGAGTGTGTAGAGGAAAATTTTTCAATATGGGCACTTCAAATTTGAAAATTTGAAGGTGCCAACAGTGGCTCCAATTGGGGATGTATGCCCCTTGTGGGCATAACAAGAATTCAGATCCTCTGGAGAAGCATACCAGGTGCCTATTGCATTGGGTGACAGAGTCAAAAGGTCATCTTTGCCCCCCATTTCTTTGGTTTGACAAGTGAAACCATATCTAATGGCCCAAGGCCACCAAAAAATTTTCTCTTCTTACCTCTATCATAGACAAAGTTCTCATCACATTTCACTGAAACCAATATGAAAATATCACTGTAATATGTCTGATTAAAAATGTTGGTATCTCCCAACAACCCATTATATACAACATTATCAACAAATTTACAATTATCAAGCATCTAAAAATTAGGCATATCCTTA
Organism: Sequoia sempervirens; assembly: GCA_007258455.2. NCBI lineage: Eukaryota > Viridiplantae > Streptophyta > Pinopsida > Cupressales > Cupressaceae > Sequoia > Sequoia sempervirens. The sequence goes on from VDFB02000015.1 coordinate 308,967,476, forward strand.
AAATACCGATTATCATGTGGCAACAACTAATGACTTTTATCATGTAAATCATTGTCAAGCAGAAAATAACCTTCTTCAATGTCTTGCATATTGTCACACTTTATTAAAACTTCATCCAGCCGAAAATAACAACACTCATATTCTGCCATATGGCCGGTACCATCAGGCTCAATCTGATTATTAGTTTGCATCTCAAAGGTGAAAAAATTAGGAGAACGAATCAAAAGATTATGTACATCATGCAAACTATCTCCAAGTGTATGTAATGAGATACACTCATGCATTGGGACACACTGTAACTGTGCCCCATAATGTTGGTGTAGAGAATGAACAAGAATCTCTAACCTATCCTCAACATTATTCACTTTGATATCCTTTGAACATAACATATCAACATCTTCAACATCTAAAGCTTTTTCAAAAGTGCACAATTATGGTTTACAAAGATAATCTAATTTCTCTTTGAAAACAACCTCCACATCTACATGAAAAAACTCATAACTAGGATCATCAAAGTCGGAAGATAGACACTTATCAAAATCTGCATTAATATTTTCAAGACTTGGCTCATTGGATATGCAAACCTCATGGTTATCTGTTGTTCCTAACTCATTAAAAAAAAATTATAAACTTGCATCAGCCTACACACTTTCATATTCATCATACAATGCATCATTAAAATCAAATAGTTGTTTGTCTTTATCCACATTACCATCATGTTGACCAACTGGTTTACAACTGGAAGGAAGATCAGATACACATGCATCATATCTTGCATAGTAAATATTTTCATCACTGTCAAAATCAATATGGGCAACACACAACAACTAAGGGTTGTTCACATGTGTATATTTCTGATATTCAGTAGTTAACAAATTTCAAATTTTTTCACTGCTTAACAGATCATTGTTTTGATCCATTCTTTCAACCACTTCCTCTTCTTGACTTCCACTAGAGCTGCATGCATTACCAAGTTGTAAATTAGGACATACTATGATATCACCATCATCAAAATCTAAAAACTCAATGGGATGATCATAAACTAGGTTTTCCCAATCATAGGAAATTGAATCGCTAACAACCTTGTCAAAAGCATGGTCACAATCTGTCATAGAGGACAGGCTATCCATTTGTTCATTCTTTCTTACTCCTGGGTTGTCATGACAACAATCCACATCTTTCTTCATTTCAGCATTGGACTGGGTATCATCATTGAGTTGGTCATTTACATCTTCTTGGGATAGAGACAAACATATTCATTATCATGAGCATCACTGTTAACTTTTTCCTTCTCAAGTATGCACTTGTCTATATTTTAAACTAAATCTATTTGATCATTTGATTTCACACAGTAGTTAATTTGATCAACATGTTTAGCCACAATTAATGACATCAAATTTTGCACATATTCATTCCTCATTTTTTCCATATTATCTAAACATGTGTAAGCCATCTACACACTCAATATTCTAAAATCCTTTAATAGTACACTAGATCCCTCCTCAAAAGCTTCAAAATACATATGAATGCAATATGAGGTACTAGGTTTGAAACTTTCAGGGATTAGTGAAAGAGCAATAACAAATCTATGACTGAAAGCAATGCTTGACTATTCATCTTGTTTTTTAATCTGCTTTAATCTTGTGGCAAGGTCAGAAGGTTCTTTTGCAAATTATTTTATATAAGCATCCATTAGTTTATCCCAACAAGACAATGACTTCTCAGAGAAACTTAAGTACCAATCCATAGCTTTAGCTTCAAGAGATCTAAAAAAACATCTCATCCACATATCCTCATCTCCAAATAAATTCTTCATCATGAAGCTAGAAAAACTTTTGACATGTGCATCTCCTTCACACACATTGTATCCATTAAATCTAGGCATCTTCTTATAGACTCGACCTGGCATAATTTTAACCTTATAATCAATCCATGACAAATCTAATTGGTCATACAATGGATCAAAAGAGTTGACAAAAGGTGGAGCAATTTGGCTAGTAGATCTAGTATGATTATCTCTTAACTAGGCTTGTATAGCCATCAGGTGCCTTTTGTTATCTTTAATTTTCTTCTCAAACATACCCTTCTATTCCCGGCTAAACCTAGGCTTGTTCACACTTGGGTTCATGTACTTTGTGGTGTCAACTATTTGAGGATTATCAAACTTCTGAAGTTTCTTGATAATATGCATTAAGGTTTCTAATGGCATGGTTATTTCCCTTTGGTAATCCATAGATGTATGCAAATTTGGTTTTTGTGGATAATCATAACCATAACAATATGAAGAATCACTAGGATAATTGCTAATATGGTGGTAGCCTAGGACTGAAACATATGATAATGCAAGTGGATAGAAATCCCTGGGATATACAAATTCATTCTAACCATCCATACTAGAAAATTTGTGAATACTTAGAAAAACACTTTAAATGGAACAACAATTGCATTCAATATGACAGGTTTAGAAAATGAAAGTATGCACAGAACTATGTACCTTCACACCTCCAGTTGCTACAACTTTGAATATAGCAATTTCAAGTAATAACAAACAACAACCCTTCATGTGTGTAAATTGTAGAGCAGAGTCACCACCTCTTCAACAAGAGGAAAACCTTTGAAGCAAGGACATCTTCGTCAATGAAAATAAATTTTTTGAGTTCTTCCAGTAGAGTCACTTCATAGTATTTTGAATTTGGGGCTCCTACAAATCAATCTGTAGATCTAGAACTTCTTCAACTTCTGAACCAGTCATTCATTCTTTTTGACTCTTTCCAAATGGATATTATTTTGATGTCCCTAGCAGAGTCACCAATCTATTGGTGCCCAAATCAATAGATGCAATGAGTCCTAGAGAATAACCACTTTCTCATATTCAGACTCAAAGGTGGATTTGGCCAATGAACAAGATTCAGTCAAAGAGACTGAAATCTTCTACACTTCTAGCTCTGTTAAACTAGGGAGGGTAATCCCAACAGTATTTTTATAGATACTTGTGTGCCAAAGTATCAAACACACTATAAACAGATGTTTCTCCTTCAATTTTTTGAAAGATGCAGTAGCTGAAAGGTTTGGCTGACCTTCATGGCAACATTTGATTCAAACATGAGAGATATAATAAAATGAGCTTAACACACAAACAAACTAAGATTGATAGGTAAATTGATTAATATTTGTAATCAGCTGTTGAATTAACCACCATAATGAAACAAGAATAACACACTTAGATCAGTGCTTCATCCATTGGAATGGAGTCAACCTCAATACTTGTGCAACCTAATAACAATTTAATACACAACATAATCTGAGTTTTGAAGATACTGTACTATAGTATTTCAACATAACATCTCAACCACAACTTCTTATTAGAATCCTAGCACTCAACCTAACATAAAATAGTAGCTTCACTCAAGCATTTACATACATTCATTAAATGAATAAGCAAGAATAAAACTAAACATCCATAGGAATTCAATGGAGACAAATAAAATAGCTCTTGGTTATGTTATTCATAGTTTATTAAACCAATACATAGGAGAGAAAATGGTTCAAAATCTTCACCATTTAGTATTATTATGCCAGTATTGCTATCAAAATTACATACATATTGACAAAAACTCAAAACCTAAGACTTAACTTTGAAATTTTCTATATTACAATGTTCACTGTGAACAATTCTAAAATAGCTAACTCTTACAACAAATCAAAAAATTGCACTTAAGGAGAAAGAAAACCCTAAATGCTCATCAGAAGAAGACACTTGGCACATTCAGCTTCGTTGATGAATAATCGCCCACCGCCTGAAGAGAAAGCCCTATTATGTATTATGATTCAAACTTCATGCACCTACTGCTCTTCAACAGAAAAATAGTCCTTCCCTGAAGAATCATCATTCCTGTTTATTCTCCTATTGAAAAAATATTCTTTTTTTGCACAAAATATTTTATCTCCTCTTCCAGTTTTCACCCTGCTACATGAAAAATGGTTCTCTCTGTAAAATATATTCTCTAGAAAATACATTGACATAGTGAATATATTATTGACTTTACATAATTATTTCTCGTGCCCATTTACTTTTGCATATTACATCTTTTAAAAAAAAATCCCAGTTATTAACTTTACTTCATCAGGCTTTAAAAAATGTTTTACCCATACCTTCATACTTTTCATGGGAAAAATATTTTATCTTGTGTCATTTGATTTCACTTTGCAATTTAAAATTTTACATTTTAAAATGAGAGCTTTTAAAACATCATACTCGACAAACATTCTTTTAAAAGTTAAAGAAAACTTTAAAAATTTATCAAGCCCACCAACTCATTGCTCCAATGCCTGTTCTCCCACTATTGTTTGGTGACAGAAGCATAATTCCATTAGGGATTACGAGCAACCATTCTGTCTAGCCAAATAAAAATATTTTAAACATTAAAAAATGTTGCTTGTAATTATTTTTCCTCCAATTCCTGCTCTCCCAAGGGCTCATGTTGATGTTATCTTAACCTCTCTTGGGCTAATGGGTTGGGGTGAAAATTCATCCATGTCACCCTTTCTCTATTTGTTGTTGTTGGTCAACACCTCTATTCACCCTAGTTCATCTGCTTTGCAAGTGACTCCATTAAGCAACCTTGTGTACACTTACTTCATGCAATTTTTTTGGTATCTCTTTTGCTTTAAACTACAAAATGGTTCCATCTCTTTGCACAGAAAACTCAACAGAGAATCCTTCGCATCTCATTCATTCAATGCTTGTTGTGCATCCTTGTACTAATGAAATCTTATCAAATGTTAGCGCATATATATAACTTACTCTTTATATCATGCTAGCCACACACTACCTTCTCAATCTTGTGGTGTTTTCTTTGAATTCTTCCTTTATTTTAAAAGATGTGAAACAATTCCACTTTTCAAGTGAAATATCCACAAAAAATGATTGCATCTAATTTACTTTGCATATCTTTGAATGTTTCTATGTTACTAGATATGTAAAATCATTTGATGAGTTTTGCATCGCTCATTAACACTGAAACATGCAATCACACAATTTGGAGACCCTAAAATAGCAGCTCTATAAAAAGTTCACTTTTCCAACATCATCATTGCTCCTTGGTATAGTGGCTATCATGCTCACAGCATTCAAAATTTTTTGATTTTGATTCCAGCACTTCATAAACATTTCATCGAGCCCTTTCAACTAGTGATGGCGACCCTTTCTATCAACACATTTCCTCGGACAATTTGATACATTTTCAATACTTTTTTGAGTTAAAATGAATTACCTACTTCTAACAACAACATTTGATTCATTTCATGTTGATTTAAAATTGCTTCTTTAGCTTCGAGCTGAGCCAATCATTTTTACAGTTCCTTGGCCCCAAGAACTAATAAAAGGGTTGATGAGTCTTTAATTGCATTCAATTAGCATGGTGGTTGTTGCTCATCCTTTTGTATGCCACAAGAGGTCTTTGCAATTCTTGTCATCTTAATGTAGTGCTTGATCCCTCTTAAGGTGCGCTATCAAGCCTTCATCTTCAAGTGATGTCACCCTCTCATAGCAAAGTTTTGAGTAGCCTTTGTTCTGAGTTCCATGTTGTGTTGCATACATAAATCCTTTGATGCACTCTTATTCTCCTTAAATGCATCCCAAGAACCTCTTCTTTGAAAAAGATCTTTGTTGACTTTTCATATAATAAAGCTTGTTGAGCCTGCTTTGAACTTGTTAATTTTGCTTGTAGCTTCCACATGAATTTACTCGATGCAACCCTTAACCTATTGTGTATTCCCTATCAATTGAAAATTTGATTAGATCTCATTTTGAGCCTGAGCCATGGTTTTCAAATTGAAGATATGCATCCACATAAAGAGGAAACTATGAAACAATAAGCCTACATAATTTATTTACTCTTCCAGTATCATGTAGTTGTTCAAATAGATTAGGAAGATTTAAATATTTTTTTGACTTTCATCCCATGGTAATTTAAATAAAACACCATCTTCATTTGTAAATGCATTCACTTGTCAATGTAACTCTATTTAGAATTATTGCATCTTTGAGACAAAGTTGCCCCCTGTTCAGTATCACCATTTGTCTGATAGCACAATTATCATGAATATTAACATAGGATTGTCATGTGACTGCCATGTTACCTTCTAAAAGGTTGTCTTATGAAACTTCACTTGTGCTCATCTTTTAAACCTCATACTAGAATAAAAGATAGACCTTACTCTATATTCAAACCTTTGAAGGTGGTTATGATTGTGCACTCCCCATATGCTAACCTCTTCAAATCAGTTTATTTGAAGTGATTTCCACAATGCAACACTCAAAAATTCACAACTCTGCAAAGCATGTCGGGTCCCCAAGTGGGCCCGGCGAAAAAAAAAAAAAATTCAAACAAGTTTCACTTTGAATTGATAGGAGGTTGCTTGCATATGCATCTGAAATGAAAAAATGAATTGGGTTTCCTTTAAAACTTGCTTTCTAGCATATTTGAATAGTGATTCAAACAAGTCAAATGGGCTCTAGAATTGCCCTAGGAAACTAGTCAAATGACCTTGTCAAGTCATGAAAGTTTACAAGCATGCAAACATTTGACCCAAGAATGGAGTGCAATAAACAGCTCAGAAAAACAAGATACGAGGTGAAATATATTCAATGTCAAAGTAGCCTACTCGTACTTTTCTGCAATTATATGGGTGTTTAGAATTGATTAAAGTTCACCAAGTTGCTACTTTGAAAAATTATCAAATCATCTTTTGGGGAACTGCCACTGGACACACTAGGTCATTTGGGTACACTAAGTACATGTGCAAGAGAGCTTTCCCTAAATCATCATTCTTCAAAAGATATCGAGGGTCAAACTTGACCACCTTGAAAAGTTATGAAAATGCAGGCATAAAAACATAGCAAACTACATTTGCTTTTGGCTTGGTAAAAATAGTAAACTAGATTATGAGGCTTTGAAATCAGACTAGGGAGTACATTATTGTAGGGAGAATGGAGAGAAACAATCCTTTTGACATGAAAATCATCCAATTGCAAAATATCAATTCAAACAGGAGGCCACTTCACAGGATAGAGAGTTTGCAAACAACAAAATAGTGTTAGAACCCTCCAACTTCACTTTTCAAGACACTATCAAAACTCATCATGGGAAGCTGAAAACTGACATGCATGTTCACTTATGTCACATGAGTATGTCCATTAGGGGGTTTGGCATAAAAATCATCAGGCACTAAAATATGACCCTCCAAAGTAGGTCAGTTGAGCAAATTTTGCAGGTGCATTTCTGAGTGTGCAAAGGAAATTTTTTCAATATGGGCACTTCAAATTTGAAAATTTAAAGGTGCCAACAAGCAACATTTTAGAAGTCATTCCCAGTCTCCATAAAGTTTTCAGGTGCACACCTTCAGTTTCATTCATTTCTATTACAGTTTGCATTCATTTTCTAGGTGTTTTTGTATATCATAATGTGTTTTCCAACATCTTGCATTTCATTAGTTTTGCATCAATAATCAATAAATTTTATTAGTTTATTGCACTTAGGATATGACATTTAGACACATTTCATCCATATTTGCATTAATCTTCAATGTAGACATTGCCCATTTTGGCCCATCTATCTCCTTTTAGGTGAAAAACCCTAGAAGTGTTAGAGAGCATTAGGATCTCAAAATATTTGTCTCCAGCAATCCAGTTAATTAAAACTAAATTTGAATGTGTAAGATGGAGAATAAAGTGATATTAATTAACTTATTGATTTTAATGAAAAGGGGAATGCAATATGACATTTAATTAAATAGTTTAAAGTAATTTAATTAAATAGGAGGACTTAGAGCTTAGATTAAATAATTTGTATTATTTAACTAAACAAGATGAAATGTTAGTGTGTGAGGGTGTGAATTAACTCAATTAGGTCAATTAGATTAAAAGGTGAAAATGAGGCATTTGATTAATTAACTAGGTTAATTTAATCAATGAAGTGAAAAGAAGATGGGTTTAAGGAGGAAATGATGTTAATATATCATATTTAAGTGTGTAGTATCATTCAAGATATTTTTAAGTGTCTACACTTCCCATGTCTTATTAACAAGAGAACAAAAACAAAAAGAAGAGCTTGGCCATTATAGAGACATTCATTTGGATTTTTAGAAGTCATTTCATAGTTGTCCATGCTCTAACAACATCAATATTTGGTCTAGGGCCTAGAAACTTTCCCATCAACAATATTTCCATCTTTGTAACTACCCTATTGATCACAACATTCAAAATAAAGAAAGTATTCAATAGTCTTCTTGTTTTCATTCTTAAACATCAATTTATTTTTTGCATTTTTTTTTTCTAATTGTATTCTTCATTTATTATTCCTTCCACCTTGTTTAATTGATTTTTTTTTTGATTCAATATACCCTCACTTTCTTAACTTCTCTTTTAGAAAGGTTAGTTATTTACAGTTTAATAAAGTTTTTTTAAATTTCAATAAATTTTAGAAATGCAATACCTTTAAATATTATTAATTCTTGTCAATAGTAAAAACAATACATCCATTAAATGTAAATAATTATAATATATTGATCCAAAATCCAAAATTAAATATTTTTAGATCAAAGAATAAGTTATTAACATATTACAATTATTTTTATATATTATAAATAACCTATCATAAACTGATCACAATAAATAATTTTTAGCAAATTTAAAATTTTAAAATTGTAAATTGGAAAATTTTGAAATTTATATTGCTTTCAATTTTATCTGTTTCTATTTATTAATCAAGAAATAAGGTTTTCTAATTCGGATATCTCTATAGCTGAGAAAAATATAATTTGAAAATTTTCCCTATTTTGTAGAGCAACGATTGTTTAGGAATTAAAAATAGGTTATGGAGAAAAAGAGTGGCACAAATTATTATTTTTATGATACAAATTTAAGACAATTGTTTAAAAATAAGTAGAAAAATCAAATATTCATGGGACCACCAGCGTCACAAATAACTCCTTTAAAAGTTGATCAATGGTTGCTTGCCAAAATAAGCTAAGCAGTTGCATGAGACCTTACCCTAATATTGGAGTTCCATGAAGAAAGAAAGAAATATACTATTAGATTAATTAAATTAATTAGAATCTTTTCTTGAATAATAGTAACCCTATTTTCTAGTTTGAAGGTTTTGTCTTTTCCCTCTAATGTTGTTAGTGATTGCCTTGTGAGTTCTGTTGAACATGGCTGTTTATTGTGTTTTGAGTTGTTTATATGGTTGATATTGTAGGTTTGCTTCGACATTGATTGATTTCCGTGTATGACCCGCTTTGTGCGTTTCATTGATCTCGGCTGTTTGCTTGTGTTCAGAGTAATTTCCTTAGTGGGTTTCATTAAGCAGGAGTTTTCAGTGATTTCCACGGTCGATTGCCTTGTGGATGCATTTAATAATGAATTTTTGGGGATCGATCTCTATTTTCCATGGATGTGACTGTTTCAATGGCGGATCCGTTGTTTGTCTCCCAGAATTGCTCGATGCAGAGCCCCTTTTGCTCGATTCTGTTTACCAAAACAATCAATGTAGTTTTTTGGCAGCAAAACAGAGGTCCTGCATCTATCCCCATTGTGGTGTGCTTGGTTGAGTTAAATATGTGGTCTAATTCCTAATGTTGTGATCCGACATTTTGGGTTTGTTCATGGGCTGTTGCAAATCTGTGAAATAAGTGCCGTAGATCAGAACTTTGGGCATCAGATTAGAAGAGGCCTAAGTGTTGAAAGAGTGTCCTTAGATCTGAAAATGTCAGTGGATGCCGGAACACCACTTAACAGGCGTGCAAGGTTTTGGAATCGTGCATCAGACTTGTAATCCTTTTGTCTCTGCTTGTTTGTTTTTCTGAAGATTTCGGACCACGAATCTTGTAGTGGCCTGACCTGTTTGTTGTTTTCCTTGAGCACCAATCTTGATTAATTTTTGTGCAGAATGTTACAGGGCAACTCTTTTTGCTTGGAGTTGTCTGATCAGAAGTGTCTGTGTCTGTCTCGGTTTTTCACATCTATGAAACTCATGGTTCTCTGGCAATATGATCCCTTGATCTCTTGTTGGGTAACTCTGTTTCCTAAAATTTCTTAGGCTCCAGGTCGTCATTTTCTTTGATCCCTTCATTTTTCAAGTGCGCCTGAGATGATCTATTCATCCATCTCATTTGCATATTTGATGTGTTTTTCTGAAGTATTTAAAAAAAACCCAAAGGAATTGGTAAGTCCAGTCGCCTGGGGGCAGCCTTAAGAGGTGGCTCCAATTACAGGGCAATTTTTCAATAATCTTTAGACTGTACACAAATGTACATAACAGGTCAATTGGATTTAGAATGTGCCAGAATTATCATGTCTTTCAATTGCCCAACCGGTCTAGTCTACACCTCAGAGCCTGAAATACAGGTTATTAACTCTACCAATAATTTTTTGAGATTTTTCTTGTATCAGATACTAGGGATCTATAAATTGACAGAGGACCATTGTAATGATTCATATACAATTTTAGTTTCTTGCACAATATTGATCAACTTACAACGAAGTCATTCTAAATCCTTAAATTATTAGCAAGAACTTGACACAATGTGACTTGTTAAGAGATCACTTGAGTGGGAAAGCATAAATTTAAATTCAAAAGCAAAAGCATGTATTTTTCTCAATCTAATTATAGCAAAGGGTATAGCATAACTAGGGGGAAAAGACCTAATAGTTGTGCACCCTAACTTTGCACTTCTCTAAATCCTATGTGGAAATTTCAAATCACTCAAATTTTTTTACAGCAGCGTACTTGTCAATTCCCTTGCTTATAACTTTCATTTCAGGGCTACATCATCAAATATGATGCCACATCAGCATGCTTTTTGTCAAGGTGTCCAAAAAAGCCCCCAAAAAAAAGTGCTACCAATACTTGTGCATTTACATCATGGGTAGTTGAGCGCTGATGTGGCATCACATGATTGGTTGTTTTTTAGATCAAAGGAATACATTTTGTTTAAGCTAGGGTAGTCATGTCACAACTATTGGAGATTATATAAACAACTACTAGAAATCACAACTATTGGGCACTATATAAACAACTACTATCACAACTATTGAAACATGCTCAACTATGGGTCCTCTCCCCTAAATGTACAAAAAATAAATTAATAAATGGCATTTAGATGCTATGTACTTTAGAGTTGAAAAGGAAAATATATCTTTAAAGTAATTAGGTTAGTAAGATAATTTGTAATGGTGAAATTAACATACACATCATGATTCCTTGATGGAAAAGGGTATAGTATAACTAAACGTACCAAAAAGAAATTAATAAATGACATTTAGATGCTATGTACTTTAGAGTTGAAAAGGAAAATATATTTTTAAAGTAATTAGGTTAGATAATTTGTAATGGAGAAATTAACACACATGTTGATTCCTTGATGATAAATACTTGGATGATAAATGTACCAAGAATAGTGAAGAACAAGATGTATAACATATCAAATATATATTTAATAGGTTTATGTTCACATCATGAACAACCACCATACTCCCCTTGTGCAATAAATAAGCTATTAAAAAATAGTTTTTCCTCACTCTCTCTATTAAACAAGAACAAATATAATAACTTAAGCCATGTGGTTAACATCACCCCAACAATGGGGACATATTGCATAAAAACAAGAACACAATACAATCAATTCAAGCTTTGTCAATCATGAAAAATAAAATTTCATGACAAATTAAATTGGTACAAGCTTGATACTCTCTACACACATGAAGCTAAACTAAATGGTCTGTACAACTCAATCTCAACCAAGGATAGAAGCAATGAACAACACAATAATCACTTCAAGCTTTTCAATCATGGTAGATAAGTTTTCATGACTAGGCAAGTTGGTACAAACATGATACTTTCCACATGCATGAAGCTAAACTAGATAGCCTTATGCAAATCAATCTCAACCAATATATAAATGACTCAATTGGTTTGATGGATATTATTAGGAACTATTCTTTGGTACAATAGGTTATCTCAAACCTTTAATTCGTGTTATTTTTTTATAGTTCCTACTTAACTATCATGTAAAGTTTGGTGTATCCTCTTCTAGCACCTATTGTATTAGTGTCAACATGATTAGATAGATGACAAGTAAGAAATAAATGACAAAATTTGCTAGATAGTTGGCAAGTAAGAAATAATGACCACATAAGCCCTCTATGCATTAGAGGCATGGATGTTAGATCTTGTATGAAGCACCCACTTGTGCCTCATTGAGTACGCACTTTACAAGTTTGGACACTAGATAAGTGGTATGTGTAGACACTCAAATAGGCCTGACTGACATTATACATCTAATTCTGATTAATTAACATCACTTCTATTAATCAAGGAATTAAGTTTATTTGATTAATTCACTTCCTACTCACTAATGTTCATCATGTTTAATTAAATAAATCAATTTATTTAATTAAAACCCTAAAGTCCTCTCATTTGATTGAATAAATCAAATTGTTTAAATCAAATGTCATAAACCCCCTAATCCCTTCAAATTGATTAATCCTGAATTAATTAACTCCTAATCATCATTATCCATTTCTCTAGCTTTTAACTCCTTTAAAGTTAAATCAACCCATGGTCAACTAACCAGGTTGCACATGAAATTCATTTTTTTTAATTATTTAATTACCTTATTTAAATACCTCTTACAAAGTCATTTACTCCCTCTTACATGCCATCTTGTCTCTTACAAGGGCATTAATCTCTCTAACATCCTCACCCACATTCTCTTACACTCTCAACCATATACATTCAATCCTCTTACATCCTCTTAACTATGCACATTCCCCAAAATGTTCCCCACCTTCATCCATCAGCCTTGTGACAAGTGTCACATTCCTATTGGCTCTCCTTTTAATTCCACATTCACCAATTTCACTCATTTTTCAACCCTTCACTCCTCTAAGTAGAAGCCTCTTCTACTTGAAATGGATACACAACTTGAAGCATTGTTGCAATATTAAGTTCAATACTCAATCACTTGCATTTTCATCACATTTTAGCTTAGATTTCATATTATCTTTGCATCAAAGTCATTTTCACATCAAGGGATCAAGAGCTAATCAAAAGGGTGTGGGAAAGGGCATTCTTTCCACATCAAAGGAGCACCACTCCCACTATGGGATAGAGTTTGAATATGCTTTTATATGCTTTCATTTAGTTTCTTTGGTTTCGTATTGCCTTGTTGGCATATTTAGCATGTTCAATTATCTCATAGGAATGCTTTATTTCATTTGTTTAAATTGATTAATATGTTCATATTTGTCAATCTTTGATAAGTGTAGATTTAACATTCACAAAATGAATGAAGTTCACATATTGAAAATACATATTATGACTACATTTATTACTTCTCATAGAGAGACTTGATTGATTCAACAAGGTGTTTTCCATTTCCATGTGGAACACAACCCAAATCAACCAAACCAACAAAAATAAAAATAATAACTAACATAGATATCTTAAATACATCTATCTAAAAAGACCTATTAAAATTTTGATATTTAAGTATCTACTTAATTTAGCTAATTTATTTATTACAGTGATATAAATTTTAACTTTGACTTAGAGCTATTTTATAACTTCAATTTAGGTACTAAGAATAACCCTCTATAATATATTATACTGCTCTTCAAAATGCACAGGTATTACATGTACTAAAAATATATCTAAAATAGAAATTGTTTATTTTTAATATTTTGAAATAAAATAATTTATCAAATGTGAATAACTATTTCTGTGCAAAAAATGATTCACAAGCTTGGTAATGTTACATTCGCTATCTACTCTTTCTTGATTTTTTTGTGCCAAAATGATTAGTACTACTCAAAAAGCTATCTATAATTAATAACACAACTTTTATAACAATGTACTATTATCTAATATCGCTTCATTGCTTTTGTACAAAAATGACTATTAATAATTTAAATTATTTACAATTAATGGTTTATAATTATTGCAATAGTGCACTACTTATATATAATAACATATCCACTAACCTCCACTCTAAATGCAATTTCAATTATCAAATCATAGGTACTCTACTAGATTCAATCTCTCTTTCTTGTTAAGCATAAGAGAGATTCTTCATGATCACTTGGCTACAATTAAACTCACAAGTCAAAGTAATTGGATAAATTGGATCAAGAAGCAAGCTGTATTGTGGAAAGGTTAGGAGCTTATATACTTAGATTGCAATGAGCCATTAGGGAGGTGTCATTTAAATGGAACATCATTTTATTTATAGGAAATAGAATTATTTATATAATTATTATATTACTTACATAGATATTTTTATACAAATTCAACTTTATTACTACAATGTTAGTTGAACAAGAACCTTATTATTTAACTTATTGTTTTAAACACAATACTTAACTTATCAAAGATTATATATTCTTGGTTATTGTGTGAATAAATTGTTACCTTACGTTTAGCATAAGTTCCATTGATTAAATTCTAGTTCATGTGTGTGGATATACAATTCAAACAAGCTAAGGATGGTGTTATCCTTTTGAGGCATTCCATCAGTGCCTCACATAAGGAACCCTAAGGGGTGGATGTTGTTCCCCCAAGGAACCAATCATATTGAAATCACCTACCTTTTAGGAGACTTCCACCTCCCAAGGTGTGTTGCTTTGGCGTTACATGCCACATGCACTCATTCATCCTTTTCATGTTCCATGTGCATCACCAACATGAAATTTTTGCACGTGTTACTTTTTTTGTGTTGTATGTGGTGACAACACATGTGTACACATGGCTCTTACCATTGTGAAGTTTTCTCATGTTAATTTTTTTATGGTTACATTTTGGGGTGTCTTGCTCATGAAATGTTGTGGGCATGATAGAGGGGGATGCAAAATATAGTAATTGTTGGTCTTGGCTAGTAGATTCTTTATTAATAAACTCTAGTTTCTCATCAATGCTATCCTAAGAATTAGTCTTTTATAGGTTTAGGTGGTATTGGCCTAAATGGATAATCAATAATTTGTAGATCACCTCTAAAGAAACAATGAACTTTATGGTTTGGGTTCTCACTTTACCACTTTACATTTAATCTGCTTATTTTTCACATATAATTCTTGATGTAGGTAGCAATCAACTTAGGGAAAGAGTGAACTACAAGGACCATATACCTGGCTAAAGCAATGGTACTTATCATGACTTTAAAGGATTAATCATCTCTAAGCTTGAGCCTCTTGTAAGCACCCTCCATTAAGGATGTAATGGTTTTAATCAACTTTGGATCAAAGATTGTCTCAACCACATCACGAATAAAATCCCTAATTATAATAACCAAGGAGGATTGAGACTTCAATCTTAAGATTTTCTACATAAGTAGAAGTTTGAGCAGAAGTATAAGAAGATTGAAGAATTTGAGATAGGCCACTCTATTAAAGATTTGATGATGAAAATCTTGACATCTTCTATAGGACACCCTTCTTTTCAAACTTCAACTTCTCTTTTTTGACCTAAAAGTCTATTAGGACAATAGATTGTTGAACTCAGTTTCTCTTCATTAATGGGTTGCTCTTAAACCTTGAAGGCTAAATGAAAACATGAGGAATTTGAAAATTAAACTTCTTGTATAGTTCCCTTCATTTATTTCATCCATTGTATTAACCTTGTGAGTAGGGTTAGTGGGTTGCACCATTTTTTGGATTTGAAATTATTTTTCCTCCATAACCCAACTGGTGACATGGACCAATGGTCTGGATTTGATTATTTATAGCTCTATTCTCTTTTCAACCATTGCTTGAGAGCATGGAATTTTTCATGTCGACATCATAATGGGAATGTATTTTCTTTTAAAAGGTACTTATTCTTTGTGTTCTTCTAATCCAATGGTTGCCCCTAGTTCAAGATGACAACCATTTCTGACACTCCAATCCTTCAAAGGCTGTAGATTTAGAAATTTTGTTTTTGATATGATAGTATGGATTTTTTGTCTCCTTTAGCTCTACTAATGACGAGTCTTCTCCAACTAATAGCTTAATTCCCTTTTTGTAGTGCTTGGGGAGATGACATGTGGTTGTCATGAGTCACAGGAGCCATAGGGGACTAGTCTTTATTTTTTATTTATTTTGCATTCAATCTTGATGATTTGACTATTTTGGATGCTTTAGACTGACAAATACAATATGAAATCTCATGGGTCATTGATCTGGGGCCTTCTATTCTTTGTCTAATGGATTAGATTCATTTTTCTTCCATATTAGCCAATCATGGGAGCTATTGACTGACAGTTTAGCAACATGATCTTGAAACTGAGCATATTAAATGTTGGAGATTCTTTGTCAGTCATTACATTAGCCTTTAGTCCTTTGCTTCAATGGGACGGTGTGGAAGCCCTTAGCACAAGATTCAATGACTAACACTCCTCTAACCTATAGATTAATTCCTTTTTCTGATCTCATTATTGAATGACATTTGGCAATTTGGGCAATCTAGGCTCCTTCCTGCCTTGTTGGATCATATAATACATACTTATAGCTATGCTCCATGGGGTTTAGGGGATGGAGAGTCCCCGGCACGGTGGGACGAGTTTTCAGTATAGGGGTAATTTTGGGTCATTTTTTAGGGGATGACTAATAAAAAAAAAAGGGAATTTTTTAAAAATATAGAGAAATTTCAAATGTTCATAGCATAACATTGATAAAGAATTCATTCTAGGCATTGTATAAGCTTAATACATATCATTAGACTTGAATTGAGATTTCACATGAGAATCGACAAACAAATTAACAAAATTAAAATGCTTTTCATTATCAATGTGCATACATATCATATAAAAGTCTAATAATTATAACCAAAATTCCCAAAGGCTCCAAGTCTCAACTATCAAATGACATGATAAACATAAAACTAAGAAAATGTATCGCTGTCCAAGGTCCCTAATCAGCATAAGGTAGGTCTAAATCAGCATCGCCCTCACCATCAGAGCTCTAGTCGAAGTCAATGTTAGTGTCCATGCCAATAGAAGGATCTGCCTCAACCAATGGAACCCCAACCAATCCCTCATGTGCATCCTCCTCCTCAATATGCATAGCATCTTCGGGATTAACATCCCAATGTAAGGCTAGAGTCTGACGATACTAACTAGTTTGGTGATCTTTTAGCCACAAAGCACTGTGTACTGCCACCAACTTCTCTTATCGTCTAGAGGTAAGTCAGCTCCTCTTGACTAATTAGATGAAGCTATATGTGGACCAATTCCTCTCTACAGCAGAGGAACTGACAACTTGTGAAAGAAGGCGAATGAAAAGTAATCTCAACTTAGGTGCATCCTTCCCATGCCACGTCTACCATCCAATAGGGTCGGTTTGAGCCAATGTAGCTTTATATGTCCTCGCCTCTGGTTTACCAAAGGTTGGACCACAAAGATTGGAAAATGCAAGCCACTGTGTGTGAAGTACAATAGATTCCTCTGAAGTATACATTTTTGTAAGGGCCTTCATGAAGCCTTCTTTCACCTCTTCATAATGAGATGGATCCACTCTCCTAGGTCTTAGTGCATACCATTTAGGATTGAGAGCATAGGCTTCCATATGAAGCGGGGTGTTCATAATGTCCCATTGTCATGTCATAATGGGCCTAAGATGCTCCTCATAAAATGCCAAAGTAGGGTCCCTGCTATAAATTGCTTTCTTGACTTGTCCAAGGATACTATCAAAAGTCTCATAAATCTCTCTAAGGCTAGGAGAGTCAGTATTAGCATATTTAATCACTTGCACAATAGACTGGATGAAGGAGCATACATATCTGCAAGTGCAAACAAGTTACAAAAATTAAAATCAGCTAGCCTATAAATATTAAATAATAAAATGACAAATGAAAATCAATAATAATAAAATTAAGAAATAATTCAAATAAATAATAAAATCAGTAATGCCAATTTTGTTACCTCATTATGGATGACCAATCATCATCAAGGATTTTTTGTTTCACCATTTTTCCCTCCGTTGTGCTTGACTCATGCCATCTACCCCACTCTACATTGACCACCATTAATTGTAGAGCATCTTGGACCTCAATCATCCTCTCCAATAAAATGAAGTAGCTAGCATATCTAGTCTCCACGGGCTTGAGGAATTCCTTCCTCAAAAATGTTCTAAACAAAGCAAGTGAAGACTGATGGTTGCAAATGAATATTTGCACCTCTCTAGCCCCTCCAACCACTGTCTTCACCCAATATATCTTCCCAATTTCCTTCAAGGTATTTTTCAATGCATGCACACAACAAGGGGTCCAAAAAATGTGCTTATAAGCACTCTTCACCATCAATCCAGCTAATTTACACACATGGGCTAAATCAATCACTACGTGGCAATGGAATATCATCAAGTTGATATGAGATTAGTAATAAGTATAGATATCAATTTAATAATTTATAGATGATGCCTCACATTCCAAATCAAAAATAAGAAAGAAAGAAAATCAAAATAAAAAATGTGATCACTACCTGCACAACATTAGAGGGTCCAACCTCCTCTATAGCATCTCTCAAAATCTAAAATTGGAAGGTTGCATCCTTCCTTTTTCCTGAACAATCTATAGCTCTAAGAAAATAAGAGCCTGTTGTACTAGTGACAATAAGATTGATGAGTGGATGATGTTTGATATCGGTCCACCCATCCATGATTATGTAGTAGCCATCTGTCAACCATGTTTGTCTCATACCCTCCATCAAAATACTCACCTTGGAGTACTCTTTATCAAGAAGGGTGGTGTGTAGCTTAGTTTCTCCAAGTGGAACATATGAGGGACAAACAACTATAATATCTTTGCACATTTCTTTAAAATATGGTGAGCGTGAGACACGAAATGGTATAGCATTATCATTAAAAACTTGTCAATATAGGAATCAGCCCCATCTCTTACTGTAACATTAAACATATCAACAACATGCATACTTCTTTTCTTTCCTCTAGTAGAATCCTCCCCCACATGATATTGATAATTTGAATCGACATCCACTGATGGTGTAGGCATTCCTGTACTAGGTTGCAAACTCTCAATTGAAACCTCTTTACTTAATGCCTCCCCCTCCATATGCAATCTAGTTGCATCAATTTTTTCTTGTTGGGTTATTTTTTTACACCCTTTCACCCCTTGACCACCAATCCACAAAATATGGCAATAAACTCTCGTATAGCTACCCCTATATTGTTTGTGGCACAAATGACACTCTCATACTCTACTACGCCCCAATTTTTTTTCTTGTCTTTATCAACTCTTGTTGCAAATTGTAGTAGAGGTTTTTTGGGGTCAAATGGGTCTTTTGCCCATTTTTTGAGGATTTCAGATGAACATTCAAATGGGTTTGAACTTTCTAACCCTACTCCACTCCCACTCTCTAAACACCCCCCAATGTTTGTAGTTGCACTACCTCTAGGTCTATTTCTTGTTCTTTGAGTTTGAGTTCTTTCTTGCACTTGAATTTCAATATCCTCACTTTTCACTATCACTATTGCTACTCATGGTTGTTTTCTAAATTTTTATGAAGTTTCTATTTCAAAGAGCTGCAAGTTAAAAAAAAAACCCACAATTCCCTTCCTATGTGCTGAAAAACTTTAAAAAATCTTGCAAAAATTAAAAACAAATAGAAAATACAAAAAAGAAAAAGAAAATCATACCTCTAATATGCTAGAAATGATTCCCTAAGCTCCTCTTCAAACTGTTGTTCACTCCTTCACTCAACTGCTCTTCTTTTTCTCTCCTTCACTTCACAAGAAAAATGTAAAAAAGAGTTGCTTTTTCTCATTTTAGGGAATATATAAGACATAAATTAGGTTAAGTGGGGTGATCCCATAATAATGGTTTACAATTTTTGGCCAAACTGGACACTGAAATAAATTTTTTTTAACTAAATCTTCACTTTCGGGCACCTATAGTGGCTAAACAGTGAGGAATTTGAAGATGATGCAAACTAGAGTTTCATGAAATTTTGTCTATAGATTCTAAATATATTTTTTCAAAATTTTTGGAATCAGATTGCACTTCTTTTTCCATCTCCCTTGAAAACTATTTTTTTCAGAAAACAACATTTTTAAAAAGTGATGCTCACCGTATAACGCATAATTTTTTTTCCATGAAGGATAAAATTCTAAATATTTTGAATTTAGATTTGTAACTCTGATATCTAGTGCTTCCACTTAGTTAGATAGTTTTTTATTGAATATTTTTTCTTTAATCAAGTTTCGAATTTAAACCAATTATAATTTAGACATAGTGCGACCGTATAACACAACTTTTTTTGTATGTATCAAAATTCAATTTTATTTTCTTTATTGGATCAAGGACTTCAATGTATGGTGCACTAATATTTTTAATTTTTTTTAATAATCTGCTATTTTTCCACATGTGTAGAATACAGAGCTTGATGTTCAGTGAAAAACCTACATTCATGATAAATAAAAAATAAATATAATAATAAAATTAAATTTATTTAAAATTATAATTTTTGGGAAGCTTATAATAAGGACTACATACTTACAAAAAAAATTTTAAATGAATTCATTTGATCCCCCAAAAGGTAAATCAAAAGTGGTTTTTTATCAACATTTTGATAGGTGTAAAGGAGACTCTATTATAGGTATGGTTTAAAACTAGCGGGGTTCTATCCAAGGGGGTTTGATTTAAGGTATTTTGATCAAACCCTCTTCAATTGGAATTCTTTAAATGGAACCTTTTAAGGCTTAAATAATTAGATTTTCTAAACATATGTGATTTCAGCAAAAATCAGTTCCTCCCAAAAATTGTAAACCAGCTTTGTGGGATCACCCAGTGGCATGCGGCGTCCCTTGTGGGCCCACCCATTCCTTTTTTCATTTTAAAAAACTTTAATTTTTTATAAAATGTGTCTTTTTTGTTGTTGGGCCGTAGGGTACTTCTAGTCGTACCCATTACGGACGAGGGACGGTTGGAAAGTTTCAAGTACTTCTAGAAGTACCCTACGTCCCCTGCCTTTTGCCAAAGCTCCCTCGAAGTATCATTACTTGGAGGGAAAAAGGGGATGGCTAGGGGATGTTTCCTAGCCGTCCTTGCATCCCCATTTTGTACCTAGTACAAGAAATGACATAAAAACACAAGGGATGCATCCCCATGGAGCACAGACTTATAGAGGAAAAAACATACCAAAAAACCAACAATATATACACATTTTTACAAATTTTCATCAACATTTTTAAGAATGAATTTTTAATTAAATCACATTGAAATGGATTAGGAGAACACAATCATTTGGTTTAGAACACTCAAAAGCAATCTTGTTTCATGTGGTGATTACATATGGTCCACTCCATTTGGAGACAAACATATTGTGTCTTCCCTCCTTAATCTATTTTCATCCCACTTAGAAAATTAAATCTCTTAACTTTTAAATCTTGAGCTATTTTCTTTTTATCAAACCATCTTTTAACAATTTCTTGATGCTTCTGAAACTTATTTTTTGTTTATTCTTTTTTTTTTCCAAATTTCAGTAGCTTGTCTATTCTAGTTATCATTGTATCATTATTTTCCAACTTCATTTAGAGGAGAAATTCTATCGTAATGATTTTCACAAATGACAATAGTTTTGTTTATTTATTGTAGATCAAGATGTATGGTGAAGTCTTTAGGGCTTTCTTTGGAATAACTTTTTTTTGTTCATAAGACTTTCTTTAAGTGTTTTACATCTTCTCTATTGATCAACCCCTATTCTTTTGGTAATTTTAATTAATTTTTTGTTAGTTTCAATTTAGCTAACCCATTTCCTTCAAGATAGTTTTTGGATGAGGTCATTAAATAGGTGTCATATCTACATGCAAAATATATGATCTTTGCCCCAATAAATTCCTTATTATTGTCTATTATCATTATGTTTAGGACACCAAATCTTGTGGCAATTCCCTCCAAGAAGTCTATGATCACATTCTCAAGAGCATCTTTTAGTGGAATTACTTTTGCTCACCTAGAAAAGTAATAACTAGCTATTAAGATCCACTTATGTCTTGCATTGTTATGAAGCTTAATCATGCCAATAAATTCAATCCCCATTGGGAAAATTAGATCATCTTATATAATATGTTTCAATGGCGAAGGTGTACTTCTCTTTTTACCTATAAAGAATTGACATTCTTCACATCTCCTTACACATATATGTACATCTAAAAACATACTTGGTCAATAATAGCTAGCTCCAATGAACTTGGTTACCATTGTTTGAGCTAAGTAATGTCCTCCTTATGAGCATTCATGAAATTCATGAAGAAGAATTGGCACTCTTTTAGTTTTAATGCATCTTAGTAAAACTTCATCATGGTTACTTTTTTGTAATATCCAATTTATTAACTTTTAGGGGATGTTATATGATCCAATATTTTTTGGGTAGTAGTCTTGAGCCAATTGCGTATTGGCCCATTTCAAAATATCTTATGTTTTTTTAGAATCTAGTGCATATTTTATTCAATTATTTTGGCATCATTGGGTTAATCTATTAGGTATATTTCTTGGGAATTATAACATCCTTTACTAGACATTGTTGTAAGATTTTTCATCTAATCAAATGAGTGGGCTTAATATTAATGCCATACTCTAATACATCTTCTATGAACAATTATTTTGGCATCATTGGGTTAATTTACTAGATATATTTATTGGGGACTATAACATCCTTTACTAGATATTGGCATAAGGTTTTTCTTTTGATCAAACTCAGTGGGATTAACTTTAATGACATACTCTAATACATCTTCTATTCAATTATTTTGGCATCATTGGGTTAATCTAATAGACACATTTCTTGGGAATTATAACATCCTTTACTAGGCATTAGGATAAGGTTTTTCATCTAATCAACTTATTGGACTTAACATTAATGCCATACTCTAGGCACTTGGTGATCCAATAAGTCTTCTTAATAGTCATCGCTCCACTTGTGACACACTCCCTTATGCAATGATGATCTAAATTTGTAGTAATTTTATTACTACAAATAAGAAACCTAAAATTTTTAAGTCTCTTAACCAATGTAAACGTTTTCTTTTTGATAAACTTATATTTAACTCATGGTCTTCTAGAGTCTAACTAAAAAATACAATGGGATATTTGTCCTAATCAAATTCTCCTTTTTTTGCTAATATGACAACAATCCTACAATCTCCTCCAAAGGCATAGATAAATTTTTTGTTTAAATTAGAATTGACCATAATAGGAGATTTTGTAATAGATTTATTTACTTTCTCAAATGCCTTCTTATCCTTTGTTGTCCATTTGAAGATTTTCTCCCTCTTAAACATTGATGTTAAGAGTCTTACCAACCTTGTGAAGTTTGATTTACAATATTCCTAAAAAAAATTGATCTTTCCTAAGAAAAAGTGCAATGCATTTTAAAGGAAGATAAGATAGAAAAACACTTCTTATCTCAATCTAAGATGAGAGAAAAACAAAGAAAATATGATAAATATGGCTCCAAAAGTTAGGTTTCTTAAGTTTTAATTAACAAATTCATCCGTGAAGAAAGGAAACAACAAAAACCCTAGTGAACCAGAAAATTTTCTATGAACAATGGTAGATTTCTCTTGGCTCATGATGTACCAGTCTGGAGTTTATCGAAAAAGCTAACGTCTGGGACCCATCTAGTGTTTAAGCCTTGCACCAAAACAACTTGCTCTAAGGCCCCACAAGTAGTGCAATCTTCTAAAACCAAAATTGATCCGTTGAATCCCAAGGCATCCATAATGAAAAAAAGGTGAGGGAGCACGAAGCGATGGTAAACGACAAAACCAAGGGCCTAAATAATGTAGATAGTGGTACTAAAATTTTGGATACACAACTAGACACAAAGAATCTCGACAAACTTCCACTACAGTTGACTTCATCCCAACAAGGTGGGGTCTTGTCCAACATGCCAGGCTAGAATGGAGTCAGACAAGACAAAAACACCCAAAACCCAAATGCCTCATCCCTTTTCGATGACAATTTTGAAGGTAAATTAATTTCTTTCGAATTTCCAGATGATATTTAATGGATGTTATTTCTGACTGCAAAGAAAAAATAGAGATTCTTTTTTTTCTTAGAGGAGTCCCTCTAGAACAAGAATTTTTTAAATGGACCCATAACACTCGGGAGCATAAAGGCTGGGTAATATAATCTTTTAAGGGTCTAGGTAGAGGCTACATAGCCTGCACATTTATGGATCCTGAACACGCTTGGACAGTCCTTCAATATTGTTCATGGATAATCTATGGTCAGATTTGCTATGTCCAAGCCTGGGACCTTGACTTCCATCCTGAGGGCATCTTGAAATAAAAATATCTGATGTGGGTCGAGTTCCCTTTCTTGAATTTAGCATTCCTCCCTTTCATGAATGAAATAGCCTCTCAACTAGGTAAGGTTTTATGGTGCAAATATAACACTGATAAGTGGTCTAGCCTATGTGTCCAGCCTTGAGCTTGCATTGACATGGACCTAACCCAGCCCCTTCCTAATACCATCAAACTTGTGGGTTCTGGGTTTGAGATTGTTCATCATATTTCCTACCTCAATAAGCCTAATGCATGTTTCTACTATCGTCGAGAAGGTCATCTTATCCGACACTGCCCTTATTGTAAGCCTCATTCTATACCTCAGTCTCCCATTGATTCCCACCTTGACATTTCTTTTTTCATTATTGCTTCACCTAAGCCTCTGGCTGCCTTTAAAAATTCATCTCCAACTCCTTCCAATTTTATCCATCCACCCTCTTCTACCCCCATCAACCTTTCACTCTTTCTTCACCTCCTTCTCCCCATGACTCCCCCTCTTTTAGAGATGTGGCTCTTGGTGATAGCTTGAGGTTAGTTAATCGATGGAAAAAAATCCTCCTTTCAACTACCTCTAGCGGTTTTGAGTTGGGTTCCCCCTTGCATCCAACCCCCCTCTTGCATGCTCGATCCCATTCCTGATCTTCCTCTCATGACATATCTAATTCAGCTCTCCCTTTGGCCCTTCAAGCTTGTCAATCATAAAAATAGTTTAAAGCACTCTTGGTGGATGAGGAAACCCTTCCAAACTCCTCTCAATAAATTGTAATATCATAGGAATTTTTAGGGGCTAACAATCCCCTCTCTAAAATATCATGTTAGAAGGTCTATCCAAAGTCACCACTTTGATATTATCATGCTTCAAGAGGTTCAAGTTAGTGTTGTTCATTTAAAAGCCACTCTTGCTTCCATTTGGCAGAATTAATCCCTCTTCTTTCACACCAATCATTATGATGGTTGTGGTGGTGTTGTCCTTGGTCTTGCCCCTTGGCTTGTTAAACATGTGGTTTCTTCTGAGAGTGACTCAAATAACTATTGTATTTGGGTAACTTTTATTATTCAGGGTACCTTATATGGATTTTTCTCAATCTATGCCCCCAACACACCCTCAAAAAGAAATTTATTTTGGGATTGGATGCGTCTTTCCCTCCCCACCACCGAATGGGTATTAGGAGGTGATTTCAATATGGTGGAACACCCCACTGACTTTAGTTGGGACAATCCTTCCCGCTTGTCCCAATTGCCCAAGGTTTGATGCTTCGACTCTCACACATAATGCTCTAGGTGTTTACAATCCTCTTTTGGGTAAAAAGGACCTTCACATACCCCATTGGTATACTTGGTCTACTTATCATGAAGGGTTTTTGAGGAAGATGATCGTCTTGAAAGATTCTATATATCCCCCAATTGTTATATTTTTCCTTCCTTGTTGGGTCTTTTAGTCTAGCTTGACCTTGCAACCAACCTTTCTAATCACTTCCCATCTTCACCACTCTATCCTTCTCCAATTCCCCATTGCTTCCTAATGACCTCCCCTTCAATCTCAATGTTACTCACCTCAATTATCAAGATTGCATTGATGGTATTTTAGCCTGCTAAAATGAGGAACTAAAACCATGACACAATAGGTGGATTAGCTAGTGGGAAAGAGCTATCACTCGCTATACCTCTTTCCTTCGTGAGTATGGTCAAATGGTTTTTGCTAAATGTAGAAAAGGCTAGAAAAAACTATCAATGGGCAATTGGTTTGTGGTCGGTCTCTATTGGCTTCCAATCCCCATGACCTTTCAATCCAACAATCTGTGGCACATATTGAGCATCTGCTTAGAAAGTTTACTATCTACAAAGGTAAGGCGGCACAAGTTCATTCCCATCTCCAATGGATCAAAGATGGTGACTAAGGCTCCAAATTATTCTTTCAAATTTTCAAACATAAACAAAAAAGAGCAATGTTTTTCATTAAATCAATTAATGGAATGCCTCTAAACAACCACTCTAACATCATGATTTTTTTTTTGGAATACTATAGATAGCCATTCATTGATGAAACAATAGATGACCCCATAATATTCATTGTTGAAGATAGTGTGGTTGACTGTATTCCTCATAAAATTGTTGAAGATTAAAGTAACTTTCTTGACAATCCCCTCTCCATGGAATAATTTGATGAAGCTCTTTATAACATGGATGCTAAGAAGAGCCTGAGAATGGATAGTCTAGTAGTTGAATTATACAAAGACTTGTGGCCTTACATTATTGAAGACATCTACTATGTCTATCTAGAAGGAACTGAGATTGGTTCTTTGGGTCCCATTATTAACCAAGGCCTTATCAAACTCATCCCTAAAGGAAAAGATAAAGACACTATGGTTGGTTTGTGATGGAACCCCTAAAAATACTTTGGTTCCATTTCAAATCTTGTAGAATTTGGATTAATCCCATGTCTTTGGGCTTAGCTTTTTGTCTCTCATCAATGCCTTAGGGTTTATGTTGCTAGGAACCCTTCTTGAATAGCCCTTAAGCCCATGTCCTTGCCAATGTTCTAATTCATTGTTGACCCCTTATCGCTGGTACCCGGTATTTTAAGTTACATCCTTTTCCATTGGAACCCATGAAGTAACTGTCCCCTGAGTCCTAATATCTCATTGTTGCCCGTTGCTTTATTCCAAATGTTACTTTATGCTAATTATGGGTTGATATTCATTTAAATATTTGTTGAGGCCTAGGTTTAGGTTTTAATATTTTGGACAATCATTTTCCAAA
Source organism: Sequoia sempervirens (assembly GCA_007258455.2). Classification (NCBI taxonomy): domain Eukaryota; kingdom Viridiplantae; phylum Streptophyta; class Pinopsida; order Cupressales; family Cupressaceae; genus Sequoia; species Sequoia sempervirens. The sequence goes on from VDFB02000015.1 coordinate 308,994,570, forward strand.
GTTTCGGTTTTAATCCCTATGTCCTCATCCATCGTCTACCTAGTGATGACCCCTTCTTAAGAACTAACATATTTGACATGTGAATATTTTATGATTTTATGATGAACGTTCGATCACCGCAAGAAAATACTCACCATTCCCCACACCCTTGTTCTATTCTATTTCTCATTTAATTATTCCAATAGGCTGGCAGGCGAATGCCATGTGCTCTCTTCATTGGTGGGCCCAACACTTTTGAAGTGACAATAGACCTTAATGAATTGATAAAATCAACATGATCATTTGGTGATGTGGTTTCATTAGGACCGCTCCCTGCCACCCTGTTTGATTTTATTTTATCTTAAAATAATGTCATGGGCTAGCAGACTATTGACATTTGTCCCTTTGTGGAGGGACGCACTTGGATTTGAAGGAAGTAAACATCTTATTGAAGCAAGGATCGATGGTTGATAGTGGGTGACGTGGGTCAATCCTGACCACTCCTCGCCATCCCATGCGAGACCCATTTGTGCTTCTTGTTTCTCAGTGGGGAAGCAGGCGACTACCACGTGGAATAATCTAAAGGACCAAAGGGACATTAATAAGGGCAAAGTATTAATAAAATTTTCCAAGGGGACATGAAGGATAAATGGTGCCATATTTGAATTAATTTATTTTGGCACGTGTTCAAGATTTGAGGATTGTTGTTGATTCTGACTGTCAATTCTGTCAAAAGATGGTACACCTGGGAGGGTGATATTGAGTTAAGGAAAAGTTCGGGCCGATGGTTTGAGATCAAATCATGACCACTCCCTGTTGCCCCATTGATATGTTGCAAGTGGATTAATTCCCACGGGTGAGCAGGAAAACTTGACAAGATAGGTTTTCTTTAATGCTAAATGGATGACTAAAAGTGTAGATAGAGTAGATGCATATCCACATGGGCTTATCTGATTAGACAAAGGAAATAGGCGCATGCATTCGACTTCTTCATAATCAATTACCTTGATTTTATTTATCTATCAATTTATCTCGATGTATGATCAATGGTTGAGATTCAAAAATTGAGTAGTTGATTGTCAGCTTGCCCATGCAAGCCTTCCTTGAGAAATAATGGTAAGCACACTCAAATTGCTCGACATAATGAAGAGGTGATGACCATATATTTCTTCACAATTGCAATTAGGAGTTGAGAAATTAAGCTAAGTTTGAGAAGAAGATAGCATGAGGAATTGTGGCGAGAAAGTTACGGAAGCATTGAAGATAGTTTCTCCCGAGTAAGTTGGTGTCTATATTTTTATGTGTCGAATGAGTATCAGTTGGCTAGTTTGGAAAGGCTATTGTGGGATCCATAGGTTTTAGTTGCTTGGGGTTTGTAGGGGTTGATTGTTTGAAGAATTCACATTGATTGATAGAATTTATACTTAGTCTTGAAGTGTCTTTATCCTACTAATTTGTGAAGTCTCTTTGTACATGGGAATTCATAAACTATTACCCTGTTCTCTATGAGAATGAGTAAGCTGAGTAAGTTTTTCCACCAGTCATGTTGTGCAGTTTTGCACACATGCCCCACTTGGAGTAGGGACCCTCTTTTCAGATGTCTTTTGGGCTTTGGTTTTATTGGATTTACCTTTTTAAGGTCTTGACATGTTAGTCTTGCTGGCTTTGATCCCTCCCTGAGGCTTAAATTGGTTAAAATGGGCTTTCAGTGAAAATCTGGGTCTTGACCTGAATTCGAGATTTTCCAGCTCCGGCGGATTTTCCCGGGCTCTGGTTCGTTGTCTGGTCATCGCTAAATTTTACGAATCCGGGTTTCTGCTTGACTCCGAGATTTTCTGGCTATGGTAGATTTTCCCGGACTGCGTCAAAATCCCAAACTTTGTTAAAATCCAAGGTTCTGCTATTTCCGCAGAATTCGTGTTCATCCGGATTTTCTGCGTATTTCGAGATTTTCTGAAATTTCGTCCCGGGCTCGGGTTTTTGGATTTTTCAAATACGTCTTGTCGCTCATTAATGACCAAGGTACCTTTGCTCAGACGCGCATATGGGTGAATTTAAAACATTTTGAGCATCATTCTCACTTCATTATTCACTTGCTTACTGCTCTGGCGATTAAGAGTTTTTCATTTGAGCTGTGAAGATTGATCTTGAATCGTGTGCGTGTGGATTGTTTGGGTGTCGGTGTCTGGATTTTCATTGCCTGGGCATGTTCATTTTGCAGTCACTTCTTCAAGTTCAGGTATTACCAGCACTAATCCATGGTAAGTTGTCTCTGATCCTTCCCTTTGTTGGGTCTTGATTAAATCTTTCCAAGTTGATTGGTAGCCATTCCAGGTCGGCCTTTGCTTGATCATGAGTTTATATTTATCGAATTAGGGTTGGACTTAAATCCACACCAGGGCTTTGTCGCCCATGCTTGTGTTTATATATTCACTGGTGGGTGCGTGAGTATGAACCCGTCTAAATAGGACTTTGCCCTTAAGCGTGCCATTCGCCATATTTTATGAAGGTTAGGGTTTCGGTTCATCTGCCCGAATTTGCCAAGGTTTAGTGGGGTTTTCGTTATTTCATGATTCATGTCCAACCCAACCTGCTCATACCTTGACGGATCCTTCCGTGCATTGGTTGATCGCCCAAATGATAGTTTTCCTTGAGAATTTTAGCTTATCCGGATTCTAATGGCGGGGTCTGGTTATTGGACTTAGGGCATCATTGTTTCGCCATGAAATTTGGTTATTCGGAGGTCTCTTGAAACCCAAGTTCAAGTGCAGTCAGAATTTTGTTGATTAGCATCGATTTTGGGGCCATTCGAATCTAGGTAGAAGAGATTGCATGATTGTTTGATTAATGGTTCGCGTGTCGTCGTTCATCGGGTTTCCGAGGTGACCGCGGAATTCCTACGCACTCAGATTTTCTCGGTTTCGACTGATTCCGCGGAGTGTGGCGATTTCCGGAGTCCCTCAAACTATCCACAGAAATCCGTCCCATCCAGATTTTTTCGGTTTTCCTGTCTGGTTGCACTTCTTTCAATTTTTTGAGGATAGGATTCATGGAGTAAAGTGCTAAATTCTTATTTCTTGTCGCTAATAACTAAATTTCATGATAATCTTATGATATTTGGTCCATACTAATGATTTATTTGGCTAATGATGTCTTGGCAACAGGAATCCATCTAGGTTGGATTTCTTCAAAATTCTGCCCCGACTAGATTTTCCTGGTTTACAGTGTTTTCTCGGACTGCTTTATTTTTTTGAATTTTCAATGATTGGCATTTGTGATAGTTTCTAATTGCTTTATATGATGTATGCTAATATTTTGGGCGGAATATGAATGATAATTGATACTTATGACGATTTCTTGTAAGTGTAGGATGAATCAAGCAAGGCTGTAGCAGGAAAGTCCAAAGGTGACACGGAGGGGTCATCCATCTCAGAAGCAGAAAGATTAAGGTTAGATACTAAGAGTCAGCTTCCTGAAAGCAAGATATCTTCCGTATGGTCTGAGGTGTCTGATACTAATGTTGGAGCTTGGAGATACAAAGAGTTTAAATAGAGGACAGCTGAGATGAATCTGTCAGTCCTAAGGAATTGAATGATGAAGTCTAGACTGGTGCATGTGGCAGGGTTTCCTCCTGCAATCCAACGCTATGAGTTGATTTTAGAGTGTGCCCGGCAGTATTATTTTGATACACAAAGGGTTGTCAGTACTGAAGGGAGAGTCTTGGCTAATTTCAGTCCTGTCTCTATTCCCCAAGCCTTTGACATGCTGGATCTGCCTTCTGTGTGTGCTTTAAACATGGACATGGCCAGGACATATTATGAGAATGAGCCAACCAAGGCTCAACAGATGATCAATGCTTTGTTGGAAAAGTTGAAATCACATCACTCTAAACTGCCCAAGCAATTGCATAGGATCAAATTCAGATCAGATATCTATGATGCCATAATATTTCTGAGCAGGGTGGCAGGATTGAAGAGTGCCGGAGTATTGGAGAGTTGGATAGTCCATGTGATCACCAAGATTGAATAGGGAACCAACTACCATTGGGTAGGGTTTATCAGCACCATAATTGACAAACAACTGAGAGATATCTTGGAGACCAAGAGGTTTACCATGTCCTCTTATGTGATGTATGTGTTAGTAAGATTCTACCCATACAGGGGTTTGAATCCACAAGGGACATTCAGACAAGACATAGTTTATGAGGTATACCCGGAGTTGCACCTAGGACACAAGGACTACAGAAGGGCTAACGATGCATTCACAATGCATATCACTAGGATGCTTCAGAATGCTGAGCATGTGAGATTGTCAGATGGAGCAAAAGGGTTGATAAAGAATTATGGGGCCTGGTTCATCCAATTTCCCACCTTCACCTACATTAGAATTGATGGATGCCCAGCCGCGCCATATAGGTTACCTCGGTATCCTACTAATCACATTGTGTTATTGGAGATTGTGAGGCAAATATGTGAATTTGATGCCATAGTCAAAAAGGAGAAGCATAAAATAGGCTTTGGTGGGGATTTCCCTCTGGGAATTGGCGTGACAAAAGTGTGCCCTTCTATCCAATCAGCACACACCGCAGGAGATGAATTGGCAACATATGGTTTCTCCTTCCACTCCAAAAGAACAAACTTTGATATCACCGGGGAGGCACAAAAGAAGGCTACCAAGGAGTACCATCATAAAGATGACCTAGAAGACAATTGGGCCAACATTAAGGATGATCTTGAAGCAAGAAAGAAGAGGTATTCTAGGCTCCCTGTTGATGTGATCAGACAGTATAATGTCAAGGTAATCCTGGGCCAACTCGAAGACGATGGAAACCTAGTGCAAGATCATGCCTATGAAGCAGTTAAGGATAGGTCAATCGGAGAAATACCATGGAATGACGATGAGGTCACAGAATTGGAGGATCTAATGACCCTGGTTATGAAATTCACCACTTCTTGGTTGAAGCACAAGGTTTGGGAGCTTGAGAGCGAGAAGGTAGCCTGCACCTTCAATTTAATGGGAAATCTCAACCCAATGTCTACTTCAGAAGAATCCGGGGATGATGACCCCAAAAGGAAAACCCAAAAGAGCTCACCTTTCAAAATAAAGATCAGAGGCCCTAAGGAAAGTGAGATAGAACCGAAAAGGAAGCCCAAGGGAAAGAAAAGAAGTCGGGCTTTGAAGATTGGCAGATCCTCTGATGAGGAAGGGTTGGAAAAAGCAGAAGAAGAAAGTGCTCCTCCACCACTGAAGAAGACAAGAACAACTAGGACTTCAAAGAAGAAGGTCCAGGACACATCCAAGGGTGAGCCTCCTATTGTTGATATAGAGAGTTTAGGAGAGAAGACAAAAGTCTACATGAGAAGATCAAGGACTCCTTCACCTAAGGACACTATGCAAAAGAGGGATTCTCCTCCAAAGCCACCAGTTGTAGAGCCATATAAGGCTGCTTCTTCTCCACCAAGCGTGCATGAGCAAGAGGCTCTTGAGGAACATGAGACTAGTGGAGAAGCAGAGACATTCAAGGAAGGGGAACTCTTTGGTGAGGCAGCTAAGCTTGAGGCTGAAGAGGTAGAAAAGCATCCTTCTCCTCTAGTGATGTATGAAGATTCTCCAGAAAATGGCAGAGGAAATGGATCACCTGAGCAGGAGGATAACATCCCTGTTAGAACCCCATCACCAGTGCAGGAAGTGGAGATTGAGGAAGGTGATCAAGGTGAGCAGCTACCTAAAGAGGAAGAGGAGAAAATTCCGGAAGAATAGGAGGAAGAAGAAAAAACAGAGGAAATCCGGGCAGAGCCTGCTGTCCCCGATTGGCTTGAAAAGGAGATTACAAGGAAGAAACAGGTTGTTGTTGAAGACACTCCTTTAGATTGGGATGGGATGTTGTCTAAAATCGGCAAAGGTAAGAAGAAGAAGGCAGCTAAGGTGATGTCAAAGATAGAGAGGGATGAAGTAAACAACAGAGTTATCCACATTGCCACCCCTGCTGCAGATAAGGATAGAGAAGAGGTCACTGGTAAGGATTACAATGTGTAGACCATCAACCTCGGCCCAGCATCCATGGAACAGGACATTGATGAGTATGAAGGCTTTAGTGCCATAATAATTGGGAGGTTAAGAAAGGAGACTCAGACCAAGCATGAGCTGAGAAAGGAGAATGAAAGACTTAGGAAATGTTTGGAAGAGGTGATGAAACCTCTGTAGTCCCTTCAACCATCTTCTTCTGCCACTCCTGGTTTCTTACCCAAGGAAACCATCTCCGAAATTGAAAAAATAAAGGCTTCTACTCAAGCTGCAATAGATTGGCTAAAGGATGTGCAGGTAAAGGGAGATAATGCAATCAAGGAGATCCTATCAGTTGGGAAGGATGTAGTCAGAGCTAAAGACTTGCTGGAACAGGTATTATCCTAGGACAAAGAGGATATTGATCTTTTACTGTAGAAATCCAAAGTCATCATGGGGTATGGTAAGGACCAATTGGCTGCAGATGGGATTCTTCCTTCCTCTAGACTTAGTGAACCCTGGGAGTGGTTTGAGGCTTTGCAGATCCGGAAAAAGGCCATGAGGAAGATCCAGAAATGAAAGAAACAAATAGATGGTGATCTTACTGGAGTATATGATGGATGTATTGCATTTTTTGAGGTTATGACTGGCAGGAGAAAGATTGTTCCTAAGTACCTAAGTCTAGAACAGCTAAGAGAGTGGTGGCATGAAGTTTATACCCTGGATTCTGAGAATGTTATAACTGGCCACCAGTTATCTGATGTAGCCACATATCTGGCAATAATGGATAAGTATCATGCGAACAAGGATGATTGGGATAAGAGGGTTAAACAGTCAAAGGAGGAGATTGGCTCCATAGAATGTCGGCTTAGGATATTGCCTTTGCCACCTGTCACCGAATTGGATGGAACATTTTTGAGGGTTCAAGGATCGTTGGCCCAGAGTGAGGATAAGGGAGGCGGCAGTTAATGCCTATTTTGAGATTTGTGCTTCCCTATTATTATAGGGCATGTATTGATCAGGGCTGCATTGGGGACCGTGTCTGGGCTGACCTTGATGATGTATCAGCATTTAATGTGTGTCTTATTTTGAATTCCTAAGGCTGACTTGTTTTGGCAGTTGTTTTGTTTTGTAAATGTTTGGCTGGGCCGACATATCTTGAGAATTTGCTATAAAAGGGAATTCTTGCCTCATTGTAGGGGTTATCTAGAAAGTAATAGAGATAAGTAAGAGAAGAAAAGAGCTAGAGTATTTTGTAGTAGAGGTAGTTGTCAATTTCTTGAAGCAAGTATTGTAAACAAAACTGCGAAATTGTTGCAGCATTTTGATGATCTAATACAATTGAAGACATTGTGTTTTTTTCCTGGTGAAATCTCTTGTGTTATTTTATCTTGCATGGTTCCTGTTGTTTCATCTTTCACATTGCTTAAAGATTTAGGGTTTAGTGTTGGGAATTAGATTAGTGTGGTGAATGATGTTCATGATTTCATATTTGGAATGTTTGTAGCAATCTCTGGTCTATACTCCCAGTAACTATATGATTGTTGTAGGCTGGTAAAGTCAACCTGGACCATATATTTGTTTGTGCTTAAGTTCGATTATGGATAAATATCTATGATTTGAAAATCTAAATACCTCAGAAGATTGCACCGTTCTTGTGATACTACATTGTGGGTTAAGCACGAATTGGTTACTTGAGATTGGTCCATTCCAGATATCTGTCATTTACATTGCTTATTCAGGAATAGTTTAGATCTTATCATATTCTTGCACCCTTATCTTTTGCTATTTCTTTATCATCTGGTTAGTTTTAGGATTTGAGATCATCATATTGCAAGATGTGATAAGTGGAAAGATACAGTTTGCTTGTAGTAGGGTCCGATTGTGATTACCAGCATTTCATATTTTATCTGAGTTGTTTATGCATTGTCATGACCTGACACTTGAGAGACCTTGGGGTGATTTTCAGTAATTTATTGTTGAAGATTACCTTTCAAGAGAGATAAAATATTGTATTATGTCTGAGTTGTTGCTGTGCAGAAAACACCATCAACAGATTGGCTCTAGAAGGAGGGCCTGAATGAGCACACTGGATCATTTCTTGAACACCATCTCTCCAGAGAGATATAGGAGAAATACCAGATCTACCATAGGAGATGAAGATTTACAGGAATTACAGCTCCCCACTAGGTCAAGAAGCACTCGAGAAAGGGGAGAATCATCATCACCCATCCCTTCACCAGCATCATCTATATCTTCACATCCAGAGGTTGAGGCCATACCCATCGCTGAGGCAGTTCCCATTCAACAACCTCAGCCTATCGTTAACCAACCACAACCACCACCCCCGCTTTTGCCAATGGCTTTCCTAGCTAATAATCCATCCCCTTTGTCTTTCAATGCTTACAATGTAATGCCCAAAAACCCTGAACACTTTTGTTCAAAGTTCCATGTTAATGACCCAAACAGGACTGCAAAAGAGCATATAAGGATTTTCCAAACCTATCTAAAAGATAGAGGGATTGTTCATGAGGATGTTGCCTGTAGGTTGTTTCATTATTCCCTAGGGGAAGAGGCTTTTTATTGGTACAATCACCTCCCATCTGGCTCAGTTCTTAATTGGAATGATCTTGAAACTACCTTTTTACAGAAGTTCAGAATACCCATTAGTGCCAATGAATTGTATTTGCAATTCACTAGAGTCAAAAGAGAAGTTAATGAACCTATATCCAATTTTAATAATAGGTTTCACCGTGCGTACACCAGACTTCAAGATCCTTATGTTTTGGATGACAATACATCCTTGGGAGTCTATTACGAAGCATTGGATAGCCTCACAACCACCTTTTTGAAGTGGAGACCTAACCCTCCAGCTAACCTAACTGATGCCTATACGGAAGCTGTTAAGCTTAGCACAGATCTGAGGCAACATATAACTAGACTGTTGCCTTCTTTAGGACCAGTTGCACATCCCAATCAGGTTCAGGCAGTAAATCAGGCACTTACCAATCATACTCCAATCATGAATCCAGTACCTCAATTACCTTTGGTGCCACATCCTGGTCTTCCCATGAGTCAGGTCTCTCCTGTGATGAATTTTCCCCAGCAGCAGGTTAACCAGCCCATGTATCAGCCACAGCCAAATAGTTTCCCTGCCTATTTGCAGAACTTTGAAGTGTTGCATCAGTCTATGGGATTTGCTACAATGCCTGTCCATCCTCAGAGTAACCCAAGTCGACCCCCTTATGTAGATCCAAATAAAGAAAGGATTGATGAAATGGCTGAGCAGATAAAGAAGTTGAACCTAGAGGTGACCTACTTGAGAAATCAAAATAGCCAATTACAAGCCACTCAGAAGAATATACAATCCAATCAGAATAGGGAATTTCCATAAGGGCAAAATTTTGATAGAGGACAGCATAATGAGAGAGGATTCCACAATGACAGAGGATATAATCAGGATAAGGGATACAACAGTGATAGAGGCTACAATAATGATAGGAGACAAAATTTTGATAGAGGACAAGGTAGTGGATCAGGATTTGATAAGAGGCCATCACAAGGGTAGAGTAGAACTTGGAATACATGACCTAACAATGGAGGAGTTCCTACTCCCTTGGATCAACCTGTCAACCAATCTACGAACCAGCCAGTCAGTCAAGACAAGCCTCCCAGCGGTGTATATTTGGCTGAGGCTGCCCTATCAGGGTGGTGTAGGCTTCATAAGACAAGTCAGCATTCAGAATTAGAATGTCCAGAGTTCCAAACCACAACTTCCATTTTCCAGTATGAGGTGGAAAATAGTGCAAATGGGCAAGAGATGGTTCCTTCTTCCCCCTATGATTCTACTGTGCTAGTATTAAATCACGCTCCCTTCCCAGTAAGTGAAGAAAATATTCCAGAGGAAGAATCTGATTCCCAGGAAGATAAAACGGATCAGATCTACAATGGGGATGAAGTAGCTCAGTTATTCAATGAAGAAACAATGAATGATAATGGCCCCTTCGATCAGGAGGAAGCCTATGTTGAAGAAGTACAGATGTTCTAGAGGCAAGGTTTGAGAGATATGCCTCATAGGCACCCACAGGCTGGGGGACCTTTCACCACTTCCATTCCTCCTAACAACTTCAGTACTCCCCCAGATCCTAATGCTAGCAATAATCCATCTTTCCCACATGTATCCAAGCAGTACCTTTCGAAGGACAGACAAGCTCAAACTGACCTACAAAAGGAAAAGACTGTTCAAACAAGTAAAGACAAAGTGGAGGAACCTTCCCGGGAAGTATCAACTGACATGAGCGAGGAGCAAATGGCTTCCTATGTTGCTGAGGAGTTCAAAAAATTAAAGGTAAATCTTTCAGCATTTGAGTTATTAAGATTCCTTGCAATTAAGAAGGCAGTTTTAGGTACTTATGATGCATGTTCAGTATCTTTGGATAAACCTTCTGGCAAGGGTATCAGCAATTTCTCTAGTTCTCAGCCTGTGAAGACACAAAGTCAAGCCCATGGTCAGACTAATTTGCCTCCTGGAGATAAAGGAAAGGAGAAGGATAAGACTCAAGTGGCTCAAGTAGATACTCATCCTACTTTGTTTCAAGGGAAGATAGAAACTCCACCATTTCTGATTTCTGTGCGTATATTTGGTAAGAATTTGCATAATTGTTTACTAGATTCTGGTGCTTCCACCAATGTGATGCCATTTGGAGTTTGTAGAGCTTTAGGGATTACACCTGCTAATTCTTAGAAGAAGGTGACTCAATTGGACAAAACTGAATTGAATGTGGTGGGAGAGTTAAATATGATTCACATGCAGGTAGCTTTAGACCCAAGGATTCAACAGGTTATCAATATTCAAGTAGCTGATATTCTGGATGCGTATGGTTTGATTCTAGGAAGAGATTTTACTAAGGCTTTGAATGGTTATGTGTCTACTGATCACTCTCACATGTGGCTTCCCTGGAAAGGAGTGCCCAATCAGATCAGAATTGAAAGAGAGCCAAGAATGAAATACATGATCACAGAATACCAAAAGACTTCAATAGAAGTTTTAATATCAAAAGTTGGCATGGGAAATTATATGTTGTCAACACAATATAAGGAGTCAGACTCATAGGAGGTATTGATGCTACACACGATGCCTATCGATGCAGAAACATGATCCAGCCCTGTTACTGTTTTGACAAAATCAGTAGAGGAAGAAGAGGAAACTGAAGATACTCAGATTAGTCTATTAGACAGCTTCTAGGAATTCATCAAGCAATGTGTTGACAATCAAATTCATCTAGGTAGAAGGACAAGCTTTGAAGAATTACTCTTACCCAATTGGTGTAGAGTCCATAATGCTTCCCATTCAGAGTTGGAGTGTTGTTTATGCCAAACAGTGGTAGAACAAGTACAGAAGTGCATGAATCCAACCCTGGCAGATAAAACAGATATACAGAACCCTCAGGAAGAATATCAAGGAAAGGAGTCTGTGTCATCTAAAAAACTATCCAACAATATTAAGCCAAAAGATCTAATAAAGAGGACTACCACTGCTGAATGTTGGACTCTCAGGTTTGATGGATCCAAGTCCAAGCATGGAGCTGGGGCAGGGTTTGAACTGATCAGTCCAAAGGGTAAGAATTTCTTTGCAGTCCATAGGCTTCAATTTCACTATACTAACAATGTAGCAGAATATGAGCCATTAATTCATGGACTTCTTATGGCACTTAAGAAAAAGGTTAAGATCTTGCAAGTCTTTGGTGATTCTGAGTTAGTAGTTAAGCAAGTAAGAAAACAATATTCATGCCATGATAGGAGAATGACTAATTATAGGCATAGAGTGTGGGACCTCATTGAGGGATTTGATGCCTTCAATATTCAACTAATACCACGACGGAAGAATCAAACTGTCGATTCTCTGGCTCAGGCAGCGAGCACTCTGCAACCTTTATCTTTGTTAGGATTGAAGAAATTCACTGTGGAATTGACTCCTGTGCCATCAGTCCCAGATAATGTCACTAATTTTTAGGTATTTGAGGACGATAAACATATTCTGTATTTTATCACCAATACAGACATCTTTGCTTCCCAAATCATCGATGAAATAGAGCTTCAGGAAGCAGAACTAGATTTAGGAGTGAGAAACCTAAAATATAATACCATTCCAAAGGGAATGGTACAGTTGGAATGAATTTTTGATATGGATAAGATTAAGGATTAGGAACAAGAGTCCAAGAAGGAATCCATCAGTGGATAGTGTGATACTTACAATATGGGAATTGAAGATAATGCTAAGAATATTTTCATTGGAAAAGTATGCACTCTTGAAGAAAAATAAGGGATAATTGAAGCCTTGCATAGCTTTCCAGATATAGTAGCCTGGAGTTATGAAGACTTGAAAATTTATGATACATCAATCATAACTCACACTATACCATTGAGGCCAGGTGCCAAACCTTTCAGGCAGAGACAGAGGCCTATAAACGCATTGTTGGAACCACTCATACAGAAAGAAGTTCAGAAGTTACTATCTATCAGGATCATATTTCCTGTCAAGCATTCAACATGGGTGACAAACCTGGTTCCAGTGAGGAAAAAGAACGGAGAAATTAGGCTCTGTGTTGATTTCAGGAATTTAAACAGATTGTCAGAAAAGGATAATTATCTGGTTCCTTCATTAGATGAAGTACTTCAAGTGGTTAATGGATCTCAGATGATGTCCTTTCTAGATGGTTATTCAAGGTACAATCAAGTGATGGTCCAGTATGAGGACATGCACAAGATTGCTTTCACAACCAAATGGGGTACGTTTGCCTACAGGAGAATGCCATTTGGACTCATTAATGCAGGGGCCACACTTCAAAGGGCTATGGATATTTCTTTTAAAGATATCATAGGAAAATGCATCGTTATTTATATGGATGACCTGACTGTGTTCTCAAAGAGCAGAGGGGATCACATTTTAGATTTGCACAAAGTGTTTCAAAGGTGCAAGGAATTTGGTATATCCTTGAATCCCAAAAAGTGTATTTTTGGAGTAACAGAGGGAAAGCTGCTAGGACATGTGATATCAGAGAAGGGAATTGCTATTGATCCAGAAAGAGTGGAGGCTATATTGAAGATTCAGCCTCCTGCTAGCAAAAAGGAGATGAAATCTTTCTTTGGCAAGATCAACTTCGTCAGAAAATTCATTACTGGATTTGCTGAAATTGTTAAGCCATTGAATGCAATGTTGAAGCAGGATGCTAAGGTCGAATGGACTACAGAAGCGAAGGAAGCCTTTGCAGAAATCAAAAGAGCCATCATTGATGCTCTGGTATTGGTAAGTCCTAACTACAACAAGCCTTTTCACATCTATTCATTTGCTTCAGACCATTCGTGTGCTGAAATGCTAACTCAAAAGTCTGATGAGGGAAATGAGCATCCTATTGCTTTTATGAGTGCCCCATTAAAAGATGCAGAGTTGAGATACCCAAGTGTAGAAAAGCAGGCATATGCTCTGGTTAGAGTAGTGAAGAAATTTAGACATTATATCCTCAGGAATAAGGTTTATGCAGTTGTCCCAGACCCCGCAGTCAAGTTACTTCTGATGCAAAACGAGCTAGGAGAGCGTAGGGCTAAGTGGGTGACAATGCTACAAGAGTATGACATTGAGATCTAGCCCATGAAGCTGGTAAGAGGACAGGGACTCACTCAGACTATGGCAAAAATAGGTCCTGAATTAACTGTTCAGAATTATAACATTGAGGAGGTTTCCCCAGATGGCTGGTATGATGACATAGTTTATTATTTGCAGAACCAACGATCTCCAGGTCATCTTAATCTTGTTCAGAGACGAGCCCTATGATTAAAGAGTGACAGTTTCATGTTGAAGGGGGCTATTCTGTACAAGAAAAATCATGAAGGTATTTATATGAGGTATCTTGGGAAACAGGAAGTTGAAAGGGTGATAAACGAATTTCATGAAAAGTATGGTACTGGCCATGGTTCTACGATTGCCACTGCAAATCAGATTCTGAGGGCAGGTTACTACTGGCCCACATTGTTCAAAGATGTTCACCATCATGTCAGGACCTGTCACACATGCCAGACCGCAACAACAAGGGAAAGGTATGCAGCGCTTCCGCTCCAACCGGTCACTGAGGTAAGGCCTTTTGCTGAATGGGGTATGGACTTCATAGGCCCCATCAACCCACCATCTTCTACAGGACACAGGTACATTCTCACTATTACTAATTATTTCACAAGATGGACTGAGGATTTTGCTTGTAGGCAATGTACATCTGAGGTGGTGATTGATTTTCTAGAATCTGCTATTCTTAATCGATTTGGATGTCCTATTTCTGTTGTCTGTGATAATGGTCATGCTTTCGCATCTTTAAAATTTTCAAATTGGGCTTTTGATCATGGCATTATTGTGAAGTTTGCATCCAATTACTATCCTCAGGGTAATGGTTTAGCGGAGTCCTCTAATAAGAACTTATTGACTGTTATCCGTAAGCTGTTAGAGAGGAACCCTAAGGACTGGCATACCCAGCTTCGGTTTTCCCTTTAGGCAGATCGTACAAGACTTAAGTCATCCATTGGAACGTCTCCCTACCACTTGGTATACAGCCTAGAGCCAGTATTCCCCATTCAACTCAAGATCCCAACTTTATAGTTTATAAATGAGTTTAATGATGAAGGGGACAGAAGGGAGGCTAGGTTGATAGAACTATTGCACCTTGAGGAGAAACGAGACAATGCCCTTGAGAATTTTGCCAAACATCAGGGGGTCGTTAAGAGGTGGTTTGACAGGAGGGCTAAGATTAAAGCCTTTAGGATTTCTGACCTGGTCTTATATTGGGATAAACTTCATGATCGAAAAGGGGACCATGGGAAATTCGATAAATTGTGGCTTGGTCCGTATCAGATTGCTAAAATACTTGGAGATAATGCCTTCTGTCTAAAGACTCTCACGGGAGAAGATATTCCACTACCTATCAATGGGCAGTATTTGAAACATTATTTCCAGTCTTGAGCTGTTTTCAGCTCCCTGCTTTGTATATAGTTAGTTTAGGTTCCTTTCTATTGTTTTGTTTGGTTAGAGTAGGTTTCCTTTTTTTTGTTTGCTTGTTTTTCTTTGGTTAGATTAGGTTTGTTTTGGTTTGTTTGTTTTTGTTTGCGTCGCTCCTGCTCTTGGTTACTTCTCTTTTGAGGATCCCTAGTTGCATTTGTATGACAGTGGTGACAAAGTTGGTCTAATGTCCTTGGTATTTCTTTTACAAACTCTAATCATCCTTCCAGCGTATTATGGTATGAATTTCCTACCCACTGTCACTTATCCTTGTGTTGAGGCAAGGGATTTTCTAGTCAGAATGAACAGGAATACATTAGGGTCTCATATTTTAAATTAAAGATCCTTGAAGTTACATAAGGTCCTTATGAAGTTTGAACAAGTGAAAAATCCTTTTTCTGCTCTAGTGCCACTATGGTTCTCATCCCTGAGTGTGAACTTCATTGTTCACAAGTTGAAGTGAAAACAGTGAAAAGACAAGTAGTATAAAAAAAAAAGGGAAATACATATTTAAAATTGAAAGGTTTGAATTCAACTCATCAGGGGGATCTGGATATCTCTATCGGGGCTATAGACGCCTGGCTGGCAGTAGAGCTATGTTCAGGGGAATCACAGCGATAACCTCGTCAGGGCTATGGACACCTGACTGGCAGCGAGGCTCTATCCAGGATGTTTTTAGAGTATGAATCTTTATGTAGCTTGTTCATACCAAGTTTGGTTCTCATTGCAACTAAAGGGGGATAATGAATGCATATGCACACACTTTGACCCTGGTGTAGGAGAGTTTAAATGACTCGAGGGGCTTCTTTGTTTTACCATGGGTGGTGGCAGGTTAGGTGAGTTGAAACCATGAGTTCTGGGTTCTTGATTCCAGTTTTTCATTGAAATGCTCGGGAGCATTTCCCCAGCACAGTCACCATTTGTTGTGCAGTTTTGCACACACGCCCCACTTGGAGTAGGGACCCTCTTTTCGGATGTCTTTTGGGCTTTGGTTTTATTGGATTTACCTTTTTAAGGTCTTGACATGTTAGTCTTGCTGGCTTTGATCCCTCCCTAAGGATTAAATTGGTTAAAATGGGCTTTCAGTGAAAATCCAAGTCTTGACCTGATTCCAGGATTTTCCAGCTCCGGCGGATTTTCCCGGGCTCTGGTTCATTGTCTGGTCATTGCTGAATTTTCTGAATCCGGGTTTCTGCTTGACTCCGGCATTTTCTGGCTATGGCGGATTTTCCCGGACTGCATCAAAATCCTGAACTTTGTTAAAATCCCGGTTTCTACTATTTCCACAGAATTCGTGTTCATCCAGATTTTTCGCGTATTTTGAGATTTTCTGAAATTTCGTCCTGGGCTTGAGTTTCCAGATTTTTCAGATACATCTTGTCGCTCATTAATGACCAAGGTACCTTTTCTCAAATGCGCATATGGGTGAATTTAAAACATTTTGAGCATCATTCTCACTTCATTATTCACTTGCTTACTGCTCTGGCGATTAAGAGTTTTCCATTTGAGCTGTGAAGATTGATCTTGAATCACATGTGTATGGATTTTTTGGGTGTCGGTGTCTAGATTTTCATTGCCTGGGTGTGTTCATTTTGCAGTCGCTTCTTCGAGTTTGGGTATTACCATCACTAATCCATGGTAAGTCATCTCTGATCCTTCCCTTTGTTGCGTCTTGATTAAATTTTTCCAAGTTGATTGGTAGCCATTCCAGGTCGGCCTTTGCTTGATCATGAGTTTATATTTATCGAATTAGGGTTGGACTTAAATCCACACGAGGGCTTTGTCGCCTGTGCTTGTGTTTATATATTCACTGGTGGGTGCGTGAGTAACCCATCTAAAGAGGACTTTTCCCTTAAGCGTGCCATTTGCCATATTTTATGAAGGTTAGGGTTTCGGTTCATCTACCCGAATTTGCCAAGGTTTAGTGGGGTTTTCGTTATTTCATGATTCATGTCCAGCCCAAACTACTCATACCTTGAGGGATCCTTGCGCGCATTGGTTGATTGCCCAAATGATAGCTTTCCTTGAGAATTTTAGCTTATCCGGATTCTAATGGCGGGGTCTGGTTATTGGACTTAGGGCATCATTATTTCGCCATGAAATTTGGTTATTCAGAGGTCTCTTGAAACCCAAGTTCAAGTGCACTCGGATTTTCCCAGTTTTGACTGATTCCGCAGAGTGTGGCGATTTCCGGAGTCCCTCAAACTGTCCGCGAAAATCTATCCCCTCTGGATTTTTTCAGTTTTCCTATCTGGTTGCACTTCTTTTAATTTTTTGAGGACAGGATTCATGGAGTAAAGTTCTAAATGCTTATTTCTTGTCGCTAATAACTAAATTTCATGATAATCTTATGATATTTGGTCCATACTAACGATTTATTTGGCTAATGATGTCTTGGCAATAGGAATCCATCTAGGTCGGATTTCTCTGAAATTCTGCCCTGACTAGATTTTCCTGGTTTACAGTGTTTTCCCGGACTGCTTTATTTTTTTGAATTTTCAATGATTGGCATTTGTGATAGTTTCTAATTGCTTTATATGATGTATGCTAATCTTTTGGGCGGAATATGAATGATAATTGATACTTATGACGATTTCTTGTAAGTGTAGGCTGAATCAAGCAAGGCTATAGCAGGAAAGTCCAAAGGTGACACGGAGGGGTCATCCATCTCAGAAGCAGAAAGATTAAGGTTAGATACTAAGAGTCAGCTTCCTGAAAGCAAGATATCTTCCGTATGGTCTGAGTTGCCTGATACTAATGTTGAAGCTTGGAGATACGAAGAGTTTAAACAAAGGACATCTGAGAAGAATCTATCAGTCCTAAGGAATGGAATGATGAAGTCCGGACTGGTGCATGTGGTAGGGTTTCCTCCTGCAATCCAATGCTATGAGTTGATTTTAGAGTGTGCTCGGCAGTATGATTTTGATACACAAAGGGTTGTCAGTACTGAAGGGAGAGTCTTGGCTAATTTCAGTCCTGTTTCTATTGCCCAAGCCTTTGACATGCCGGATCTACCTTCTGTGTGTGCTTTAAAGATGGACATGGCTAGGACATATTATGAGAATGAGCCAACCAAGGCTCAACAGATGATCAATGCTTGGTTGGAAAAGCCAAAATCACATCACTCTAAACTGCCCAAGCAATTGCATAGGATCAAATTCAGATCAGATATCTATGATGCCATAAAATTTCTAAGCAGGGTGGCAGGATTGATTAGTGCTGGAGTATTGGAGAGTTGGATGGTCCATGTGATCACCAAGATTGAACAGGGAACCAACTACCATTGGGTAGGGCTTATCAGTACCATAATTGACAAACAGCTGAGAGATGTCCTAGAGACCAAGAGGTTTACCATGTCCTCTTATGTGATGTATGTGTTAGCAAGATTCTACCCATACAGGGGTTTGAATCCACAATGGACATTCGGATAGGACATAGTTTATGAAGTATACCCAAAGTTGCACCTAGGTCACAAGGACTACAGAAGGGCTAATGATGCATTCACAATGCATATCACTAGGATGCTTCAGAATGCTGAGCATGTGAGACTGTCAGATGGAGAAAAAGGGTTGATAAATAATTATGGGGCCTGGTTCATCCAATTTCCCACCTTCACCTACATTAGAATTGATGGATGCCCGGCCGCGCCATATAGGTTACGTCGGTATCCTACTGATCACATTGTGTTATTGGAGATTGTGAGGCAAATATGTGAATTTGATGCCATAGTCAAAAAGGAGAAGCATAAAACAGGCTTTGGTGGGGATTTCCCTCTGGAATTGGGGTGACAGAAGTGTGCCCTTCTATCCAATCAGCACACACCGCAGGAGATGAATTGGCAACATATGGTTTCTCCTTCCACTCCAAAAGAACAAACTTTGATATCACCGGGGAGGCACAGAAGAAGGCTACCAAGGAGTACCGTCATAAAGATGACCTAGAAGACTATTGGGCCAACATTAAGGATGATCTTGAAGCAAGAAAGAAGAGGTATTCTAGGCTCCCTGTTGATGTGATCAGACAGTATAATGTCAAGCTAATCCCAGGCCAACTCGAAGACGATGGAAACCTAGTGCAAGATCATGCCTATGAAGCTGTTAAGGATAGGTCAATCAGAGAAATCAACTGGAATGAGGATGAGGTCATTGGAGGATCTAACGACCCCGGTTATGAAATTCACCACTTCTTGGTTGAAGAACAAGGCTTGGGAGCTTGAGAGTGAGAAGGTAGCCTGTACCTTCAATTTAATGGGAAATCTCAACCCAATGTCTACTTCAGAAGAATCTGGGGATGATGACCCCAAAAGGAAAACCCAAAAGAGCTCACCTTTCAAAATAAAGATCAGAGGCCCTAAGGAAAGTGAGCCAGAACCGAAAAGGAATCCCAAGGGAAAGAAAAGAAGTCAGGCTTTGAATATTGGCAGATCCTCTAATGAGGAAGGGTTGGAAAAAGCAGAAGAAGAAAGTGCTCCTACACCACCGAAGAAGACAAGAACAACCAGGACTTCAAAGAAGAAGGTCCAGGACACATCCAAGGGTGAGCCTCCTATTGTTGATATAGAGAGTTTAGGAGAGAAGACAAAAGTCTACATGAGAAGATCAAGGACTCCTTCACCTAAGGACACTATGCAAAAGAGGGATTCTCCTCCAAAGCCACCAGTTGTAGAGCCATCTAAGGCTGCTTCTTCTCCACCAAGCGTGCATGAGCAAGAGGCTCTTGAGGAACATGAGACTAGCGAAGAAGCAGAGCCATTCAAGGAGGGGCACTCTTTGGTGAGGCAACTAAGCTTGAGGCCAAAGAGGTAGAAAAGCATCCTTCTCCTCTAGTGATGTATGAAGATTCTCCAGAAAATGGCAGAGGAAACGGATCGCCTGAGCAGGAGGAGGACATCCCTTTTAGAACCCCATCACCAGTGTAGGAAGTGGAGATTGAGGAAGGTGATCAAGGTGAGTAGCTACCTAAAGAGGAAGAGGAGAAAATTTCGGAAGAACAACAGGAAGAAGGAAAAATAGAGGAAATCTAGGTAGAGCCTGCTGTCCCGGATTGGCTTGAAAAGGAGATTACAAGGTAGAAATAGGTTGTTGTTGAAGACACTCCTTTAGATTTGGATGAGATGCTGTCTAAAATCGGCAAAGGTAAGAAGAAGAAGGCAGCTAAGGTGATGTCAAAGATAGAGAGGGATGAAGTAAACAATAGAGTTATCCACATTGCCACCCCTACTACAGATAAGGATAGAGAAGAGGTCACTAGTAAGGATTACAATGTGCAGACCATCAACCTTGGCCGAACATCCATGGAACAGGACATTGATGAGTATGAAGGCTCTAGTGCCGTAATAATTGGGAGGTTAAGAAAGGAGACTCAGACCAAGCATGAGCTGAGAAAGGAGAATGAAAGACTTAGCAAATGTTTGGAAGAGGTGATGAAACCTCTGCAGTCCCTTCACCCATCTTCTTCTGCCACTCCTGGTTTCTTGCCCAAGGAAACCATCTCCCAAATTGAAAAAAATAAAGGCTTGTGCTCAAGCTGCAATAGATTGGCTGAAGGATGTGCAGGTAAAGGGAGATAATGCAATCAAGGAGATCCTGTCAGTTGGGAAGGATGCAGTCAGAGCTAAAGACTTGCTTGAATAGGTATTATCCCAGGACAAAGAGGATATTGATCTTTTACTGCAGAAATCCAAAGTCATCATGGGGTATGGTAAGGATCAGTTGGCTACAGATGGGATTCTTCCTTCCTCTAGACTTAGTGAACCCTGGGAGTGGTTTGAGGCTTTGTAGATCCGGCAAAAGGCCATGAGGAAGATCCAGAAATGAAAGAAACAAATAGATGGTGATCTTACTGGAGTATATGATGGATGTATTGCATTTTTTGAGGTTATGACTGGCAGGAGAAAGATTGTTCCTAAGTACCTAAGTCTAGAACAGCTAAGAGAGTGGTGGCATGAAGTTTATACCCTGGATTCTGAGAATGTTATAACTGGCCACCAGTTATCTGATGTAGCCACATATCTGGCAATAATGGATAAGTATCATGCGAACAAGGATGATTGGGATAAGAGGGTTAAACAGTCAAAGGAGGAGATTGGCTCCATAGAATGTCGGCTTAGGATATTGCCTTTGCCACCTGTCACCGAATTGGATGGAACATTTTTGAGGGTTCAAGGATCGTTGGCCCAGAGTGAGGATAAGGGAGGCGGCAGTTAATGCCTATTTTGAGATTTGTGCTTCCCTATTATTATAGGGCATGTATTGATCCAGACTGCATTGGGGACCGTGTCTGGGCTGACCTTGATGATGTATCGACATTTAATGTGTGTCTTATTTTGAATTCCTAAGGCCGACTTATTTTGGCAGTTTTTTTGTTTTGTAAATGTTTGGCTGGGCCGACATATCTTGAGAATTTGCTATAAAAGGGCATTCTTGCCTCATTGTAGGGGTTATCTAGAAAGTAATAGAGATAAGTAAGAGAAGAAAAGAGCTAGAGTATTTTGTAGTAGAGGTAGTTGTCAATTTCTTGAAGCAAGTATTATAAACAAAACTGCGGAATTGTTGCAGCATTTTGATGATCTAATACAATTGAAGACATTGTGTTTTTTTCCTGGTGAAATCTCTTGTGTTATTTTATCTTGCATGGTTCCTGTTGTTTCATCTTTCACATTGCTTAAATATTTAGGGTTTAGTGTTGGGAATTAGATTAGTGTGGTGAATGATGTTCATGATTTCATATTTGGAATGTTTGTAGCAATCTCTGGTCTATACTCCCAGTAACTATATGATTGGTTCGATTATGGATAAATATCTGTGATTTGAAAATCTAAATACCTCAGAAGATTGCACCGTTCTTGTGATACTGCATTGTGGGTTAAGCAGGAATTGGTTACTTGAGATTGGTCCATTCTAGATATCTGTCATTTACATTGCTCATTTAGGAATAGTTTAGATCTTATCATATTCTTGCACCCTTATCTTTTGCTATTTCTTTATCATCTGGTTAGTTTTAGGATTTGAGATTATCATATTGCAATATTTGATAAGTGGAAAGATACAGTTTGCTTGTAGTAAGGTCTGATTGTGATTACCAACATTTCACATTTTATCTGAGTTGTTTATGCATTGTCATGACCTGACACCCAAGAGACCTTGGGGTGATTTTCAGTAATTTATTGTTGAAGATTACCTTTCAAGAGAGATAGAATATTGTATTATGTCTGAGTTGTTGCTGTGCAGAAAACACCATCAACAAGTCAGAATGTCTAGGAGGATTAGGATGCTTGAATTTTAGGATGGTGTGCCTAAAGTTGAATAAGGCACACCAGGAGCTACTACAACAACAAAAGAGAAGAGGAAAACCAGTAGGAAGTCTAAGAAGGGTGGTGTCAAGAGTAATTATAACCTAAGGAGTAGGGTTGTTGGTCATGACCAGTGTGAGCTTGGTGGGAAATTGGCTAAGTCTTTGGGGAAGAAGAAGAATAAGTACCACAAGGCTTATGATTCTTATATGGGAAGGCACAACTCTCCCATGGAGGATTCAGTTGGTCCTATGAGCAATGAAATGTATACTGACCCAGACTATGGCCGATTTCTTCTCACTCTAGTGGCACAAGAGGATTTTGATGATGGAGGGGTAGTAGCTTCTCCAATTTTAGCAAGAACATGGAGTGGGTGAACATACTCTAATTTTGAAGAATTAGAGTAGCACCTCAGTTCTGTTTTTCTTTTTGATGACATCACTACCCCAACAACGAGCCCATCTTCTCCAGCGAATGTGTAAGTTTTTGTCTTAGGTGCTAACATGGAGAATCTTCTTTGGTCGACATGGACGAGGGATTTTTTTGTTACTGCAACAATGAACAATGCCTTTTTGAAGGCTAGCTCATCCTCTTCAATGAACTATATGGGTTTTGTCTTTTGCTTTCCCCCATTTCGTAATGAGCAAATATAACCATCTAGGGAATCTCTGAAATTGAAATAAAATTAAGTGTCAAATGTAAATGTGATTGAAATGGTAATTTGTCCTGATGATTGTTGCTCCCATAATTCTATAAATGGGATTTCAAGGCCAATTATAGGAGTTCCAATTTTGGGTCTCAAGTGATCTAGGTTGGAAAACTAAGCTCATGAAAGAGCAGTATGTAAATTCATGAATAGAAAAATGGATTAGTCTGAAGTCTAGGGTATAAGTTGATTTGTAATGGACTTAATTAGTTTTATAGTAAAGGTAGTATATAAATGAAAATGCTAGTTCGAAAGCACATTCTCTCCTATGTATTTTCCCTTCCAGATTATAAATGAAATGATTAAGGATCCTTTTGTTTGTCTTCAATTGTTTCAATTGAATGAGTGATTTTATTTATGCTTCAATTCAAAGAATTGATTAAATGCTTGAATAAGATCATGGGTTTGTGAGGGAAGATTCTAGGATTGCTAAGTAGTTTTTTTTTTGACATAATGAGTTGAATATTGTGATGCAATATGTCAATAGCCTTCAAATTACTGATTCAAATTGCTAAGGTATTATAGGTTGTTGCAAATGTGACTCCATTACCCAAAGACTAGGCACTGGTCTATTTGTTTGGTTATCTTGAATGTAAATGAGTTAGTACTGCACTTGACCAAGAGCTCAAAATGAGAACAAAAATCATCTAAAAACCTTCAATTACAATGTATTATCATAAAATTTTCATTTATTCCTTGATTTAGGTAGTAATTTACTTATGGAACCACCAAATCCTTGAGGGATTCTACCTATTTTTTGCTGATAGGAATATATCTATGTGTTCTAATGTTCTGGATAAAATAAGAATGGAATATTATTTTGACATTACTAGGATTACCCTCCCGGGTTTCACAAAGCCCAAAATGTAGAAGTAGGGGCCTAGTAATCCTTACTTGTTTGTTGGCCAATCCTTGCCTTTTCTTATCATTGAATTATGGAAAATTCATAGGCATCTAGTGAGATCAAGTTTGGTTCTTAAAAAATAACTAATAGATTGGCGACTGTACTAGGGATGACTTGAAAAATTATGATAGAGGATCATCTTTCCTTAAAGAGTCACTGAAGTCTCAAGTCAGAGTGTAACTAGAGATTCATAACTACATAATTTGCAAGAGTCAAATATTCTGCTAAGTAAATTTCATCTTTCAAATCCAGCGTTGATGTAAAGTGAGATAACCCTTATAAATATTGCAAGAATTTGCTATGTTTCCCATGAAACTGGAAAATCCTATGCTAATCTACCATGATTCCATGAATATTTTCATAATTTCTCATTAGCTGTGGATGGCGATTCCAATATCTCTGCACTAGTATGCATTATTTGAGAAAATCTAGAAAATTAAAATGGAGATTTGCTGAGAAAAGATGAATTGGACTGGTGCTCACATGATGAAGCTAGAAAGAAAATTTCAAAGGACTCCAAAATATAAAGGATTCCTATGTAATTCTGATATTGGAGACGACTCAAAGTGAAATTAACTTTTGAAAGAAGCTTCATCTTGTTGAAGTTCATTCCTCTACAGACGGAGGTGGCAACTCTATGGAATGAACCTGATGATAGCTTCAGATTTACAATTTTTTTGAGTCAGAAGCATAGTTTGCAGTAGCTACAACATATCTAGGTGTGGACTATGGAAATGGAGTCACAACTTCCCTTATCCACACCTAAAAGGGGAATGAAGGAAGAGGAATCCGATTTCACTTTCAAGCACCTATAGTGGCTAAACCATGAGGAATTTGAAGATGATGTGAAAACTAGTGATTTGTGAAGATTTTTTCTATAGATTCTAAATATTTTTTTTCAAATTTTTTGGAATCGATTGCATTCTTTTCCATCTCCTTCGAAAACTAGTTTTTTGAAAACACCATTTTTAAGGAGTGACATCTCAGTATAACACAACATTTTTCCATGAAGGATAAAATTGTAATTTTTGAATTTAGATTCGTAACTAATATCTAGTGCTAGTTGGTTTCATAGTGTTTTATTGAATATTTTTCCTTAATCAAGTTTCAAGTCAAACCAATACGACATCCCACAATAGTGGTTTACAATTTTGGCCAATGGACATTGAAATTATTATTTTTAACTAAATATTCACACCGGCTAAACCATGGAATTTGAAGATGGTGCAAACTAGAGTCTCATCAAATTTTGTCTATACATTCTAAAATATATATTTTTAAATTTTGGAATCAGATTACACTTCTTTTTCCATCTCCCATGAAAACTAGTTTTTTTAGAAAACAACATTTTAAAAAGTGGCCACCGTATAGCATAAACTTTTTTTATATGAAGGATAAAATTCTAACTCTTTCTAATTTAGATTTGTAACTCTGATATCTAGTGCTTCCACTTGGTTAGATAGTTTTTTATTAAATATTTTTTCCTTAATCAAGTTTCAAAGTCAAACTAATTACAATTTAGACACAGCACAACCGTATAACACGTAACTTTTTTTGTATATATCAAAATTCAATTTTATTTTTTTTGTTGGATCAAGGACTTCAATATCTGGTGCACTCATAGTTTTCAATTTATTTTTTTGATAATCTGCTATTTTTCCACATGTGAAGAACAAAGACATTCATTTTCGATGAAAAACCTATGTATAATAAAACTAGAAAAACAAATACATAACAAAACCAAAACATATTAAAATTATATTCGTTGAATAGCTTGTTCCAAGGAATACCATAATAATTTGAAATAAATTTTAAATGAATTCATTTGATCCCCCAAAAGCTAAATCAAAAGTGTTTTTTTATCAGCATTTTGATAGGTGTAAAGGAGACTCATTTATAGGTATGGTTTAAAACTAGCGAGGTTCTATCCAAGGGGGTTTGATCTAAGGTGATTTGATCAAACCCTCTTCAATTGGAATCCTTAAAATGGAACTTTTTAAGGCTTAAATCATTATATTTTCTAAAAATATGTGATTTCAGCAAAAATCAGCTCCTCTCAGAAATTGTAAACCACTATTGTGGCTAAATTATGTATCGAAATTCATTTTTTTTTGTTGGATCAAGGACTTCAATATTTGGTGCACTCATATTTTTCAGGATTTTTTTAATAATATTCCATTTTTCCACATGTGCAGAACATAGAGCTTGATTTTCAGTGAAAAACCTACATTCAAAAGAAATAAAGAAAGAAATCTAATAATAAAATTAAATTTATTTAAAATTATACTTTTTTGGAAATTTATAATAAGGACTACATACAATTTTTTTTTTTAAATGAATTCATTTGACCCCGCAAAAGGTAAATCAAAAGTGGTTTTTTATCAACATTTTGATAGGTGTAAAGGAGACTCTGTTATAGGTATGGTTTAAAACTAGCGGGGTTCTATCTAAGGGGGTTTGATATAAGGTAGTTTGATCAAATCCTCTTCAATTGGAATGCTTTAAATGAAATTTTTTAAGGCTTAAATCATTATATTTTCTAAAAATATGTGATTTCAACAAAAAATAGAATCTCCCAAAAATTGTAAACTAGCTTTGTGGGATCACCCGCCAAGTTGGGTGACTTAGTCCTATTTTGGGAAAATTCTACCGAAACAGGTTTCAGAAAAAAGGGTACTCAGAACTGCAGAAACCATTTTTCAAGCCTAGCAGTGGGACTAATTCACCGCTGATGGCGACTTAGTCCATTTCTAGATTTTGGGAAATTCCTAGGTGCAATATGTAGCTCCCAGTTTGCAGTCGACTCCCGATTGGTTTCTGGATCCGAAACTGCAAAATCTGACCTATAGGTGTTATCCAATCTTCTTTTAGGGTTTTGACTACTTTGAATGGCTTTTATGATTTTTTGACAGCTTTTCACACCTTTCTCTTTGAAAAATCTACACACAAGACCTGCAAAATACATACAAAGAGGGGAAAGAGTGTTAAGGGTTAGTGAATACGAGTTTTCCTTGGTAAAACCACGGTTTGGTAAGTAAACCCTTGAAAATGAAATGAAATGAAAAGAGAATGATGAATGAATAACACATGCAATGCTACAACTCACCAAACCCTTGAAATGGAAATCTGAAGACATGCAAGTAGAAGCTCCAATAGATGTAGACTTGAAGATTCTTGAAAATGCCTAAAATGTTTGATTGTTGATTGATGGAATGCTTGAGTGAATGAATGAGTGAATTAATGAATGAATAGGGGTGAAATGAGAGAGAAAACCCTATATAATTTATACACAATTATGCAAAATTTCTTGAAAATGTCACAGCATAGGGCAACCTCAAGTCTTAGAGAATAATATCCCACCAAAATTTTGAAATAATTCTGATTTTTGAGCCAAATGGGACTAATTCACCCCTAGTGGCAAATGGGTCCCACTTAGTAATTTTAAGTGGGTGTCAGGAATTAAGGTGTATTAAGTGATGTTTAACGGGATTATTCTAAAAAAAATACGTAAGTAGGGCTTGTAAGTGTATAATGGGTCCAATTAAACATAAGAAAGGGTCAAATTATTGATGACAAGCCTAGAAAAGCATGAAATTTTGTTACAAAACTTTACAACACTTTGAAATAAGGCTTGGTAAGTGATAAAAAGAGGTTATTCAGGTGAAATATATTAATACTTGGTCCTAGAAAAAGTGTGAAAGTGTGTTACAACACTTAAGGCATCATAAAGTTCTTATAGTTTGCTAAGGACCAGGACCTAATGTGAATGTGTTGACCACATTACAACACTAAATCAAGGAAAAACTAAGCCAAAGTCACAAGGAGGACCTAAATAAGACAAAAAAAAGTAGAAGGGTTACTTTTTCGGTGTCCACATTTAGCCCCCACTTTAGTGAGAGGATGAACCTACTTCAAACTCACACTAAAGTAGACCAAAACACATCAAGAGGGGTTCCCATGAACCAATTTTATCAAGATGGGTGATCACTCCCCCAAGATCAAGATCTCATGACAAACTATCATAAGCACAAAGGGAACACACATGATATTAATAATAATGACAAGGCACAAGCACACAATGCCAAAGATGAAAGAGAGAAAGAAGAGATAAAGAATTAAAGAATCATATCAAGATTCAATTGTTTTTCCAACACAATGTGGATTACATCTAGGTTGTTTTTCTAGAAAAATGCATACTCACTCTGAGGCGATGAAACTCATGGCTGTTATACACTCACACACATGCAGTTGGCTATGGGGAAAATCATGCCTTAGAATGGGGTTCCTGCTCAACCATACCAAAGTTATACCTCTTGATAACTTTAATAAGGTGCCACAAAAGAAAATGACTTTTTGAGCTTCATGAGACAAGAAAAACTTTGTATGCTTGGAGCTCATGAACAAACATGATGGAACCACAAGCATGCAAGCTATGTTATGCAAGGTGGCTATTAGAAAAATGCAAAATGAAACATGCAAAGGATGTTCAAAGGAGTCTTTCTTAGTTCATGCAAGGTTTTTAACTTAGGGAACATTATGTCTAATGTCTCTAAGAGAGGACCAATCAAAGAATAGAAAATTCACAACTTAGGGGATGTAGTGTATCGCATCAAGCCACCAAGAGGAATGCAATATGCTAGGATAGATCACACTCATGAAGGAAATTACACCCAATGTCATCCACAAAGTGAAAAATGCATTGTATGAAGTAAGAAGGCTACACTAAGAACCAAGAAAAGGAAAAATGAAAAATGATAAGGACAATGTATGCCCCCACTTTAAAGGAATTGATACACACCATACTATGAGAAATTGCTTTAAAGTAGCAAATAAAAAATGCAAATAGGAAAGAAGAAATGAGAGCCAACTTGGAAATCCCTTATGCCAAGTCATATGTTTTCGAGTAAGGTTGCATCATGTGAAGGAAAGGAAAAATAAAATAAAGGAAGGGGTTACCCCCAAAATGAAGACACCAAACACATAAGGGATCTATGGATTTGGGGTTAGTATGTTCTTTGTTGCAATGTGTTTAGAGAGCTCGGGGAACTGTCATCATCCCCCAAATACATAAAACTCGAAGAATAACACAAAGAGAATGAAAAATAAGAAAGAGAAAGAACCTTTTGGGTCAACATGGAAGAGACATATGGTGTCTCGACGCTTTACATCATCCCCAAAAGGAAAACACAAGCCAAATGAAAAAGAAAAAGGAAAAGCTTTCGGGTCAACATGAAGGAGACATGAATGTCTTAATGCCTTGCGTCATCCCCTAAAGGAAAAAAAAAAAGAAAAGAAAAAAGAAAAGGAAAAGAAAAATAAGAAGCCTTTTGGGTCAACATGAAAGAGACATGAATGTCTCAATGCCTTGCATCATCCCCAAAAGGAAAACACAAGAAAAGAAAAAAGAAAAGGAAAAAGAGATGTACGACATAGAGAAGAATGAAGGTACAAATAGAGGAATGTCACAAAGAGAGAGAACCTCAAACATAACATCACGAGGGATCACATTACACACATAAAAACACACAAAAGAAAAATAAAATGCAAAAGACTAGTAAGACAAATGTGAGTCAACCGTCGAGCAAGTCATCTTCCTCCCAATCATGTTCATGATATGCCAATGGCAAACAACTAGCCAAAGGGACAAGAGCAAGTGCCAAACTAGGGGAAGCACCAGGTTTAACATTCTTTTTAGGAGATTTATCATTTAAGCTCATGGAAGAGGAGAACAATATGTTCAAATCATTATGCACCTCTTCGTCAATTTTAGCGATCTCATCATTGTCATCTAGATTAATCACAATAGGAGGAAAAATGATAATGGCCATTGAAGAGTTTACCTCTTGTTGGGATTGTTGTATGGAATCATTTTGTTTTGGTTGGGAAGGAGGGTCATCATGCATTTATTTTTTCAAGTGTGGATTTTGATTTTATTTGTTTAAGTCTTTATGTAACTTGCAAGCAAGAGCATGACGTCTATGCCTATGCTCTCTAGAGCTTTAGTTTCTTTTGGTTTTGTTATCAAGTTGTGTTTGTGAAGGATCAGGTTGATCAACCATAGGTTTCTTTGCTTCCCTAAAGGGAGGAATGAAAGGAACCATTAAAGGTTGGTCATCCACTTTCTCTTTTGCTTTGAAAACTCTTTTTATTCGAGGAGACATGACATAGTTTCATTGTCTCTTGGTCTTTTGGATGATGTTGGGGAGGTTTTTGGTGTTGGTTGGTCTTGGTTGTTTGGATCTTGTTCAAGTTGAAGCATGGTTTCATCTAGGATAGGAGTGTCAGAAGTGGAAGGGGACATGTCGCAGAGAGACAATTATGCTATTTTCTTTGCTTTGAATTTTTGGTAAGCTATGAAAAAGAAGTTTTGTTGAGGAATTATAGGTTCCATGGGCTCGGACCAAAAGGATTCTAAAGAAAAATTTCCTTTGGAAGATAGGGGTTAAAGCCACTATGGTGGATAGTGAATATTTCATTGTCAAATGGGAACTTTAAGCACTTGTGGATAATCAAAGGGACAACTTTCATTGAGCAAAGCCATGGATGGCCTAGCCTCAAGTGAAACTGGTTTGACTGCGAGATGATAGAGAATGTGACATCCAATGTTTTTGGTCCTATTTGTAATGGAAGGATGATCGATCCTATCGTAGGGAAAGCAAAACCATTGCGTTTCTTGATCCATGCTTTCGATTTATCATAGTCATCTTGATAAAGGTCGTGTAATACCAAAAATTCCTCAGTGATCACATTCTCACCACAGGTGGGATCTATTAGTATCGATAATTAGTGGGCTTGTCATAGATATGGACGACTATGTAAAGAGGACCATCAAGGAGATTTTTAAGTATGTCCTTAGAGGAGAAAGTAATATTAAGAGATTTATTAGGTTGGCCCTTACGAGGGATAGCGTCTATCACTCCTACCATTTCATCCATAGGATTCACATGAGTAATATGTGGGATAGGATCAAGATGTTCATTATCAACATTCATCACATCATTCTTTGTAGTTTCACTAGCTTTGAAAAATGAAATATTATGTTTGGGCATTGGATCAATGAAAATTTGCAAGTTTTGATTCAGAGGGGCAACATACTTATTTCCTTGATTAGTAACACCTGCAATGGATAGATGACTAGAATCAATGAGGTATTGCACAAGATGTTTAAGATGCTTGCAATGTTCTGTGTCATGTCCATTTTTTTGATGATAATGGAAATAAGCATTGGATTTAAAGTTTGGAGGTAAAGGCTTAGTAGGGTTGGGTGCTTTGACGACAGGTAAGGTAATCATTTGTTGTTGTAAAAGTTGGGACATTTCCTTATGAAGGGTGTCAAGTAAAGGTGTGAATTTTCTTTTCAGATCTCCATAACTAAAGGAACTGCGGTTTTAACAACAATTACTTGGTTGTTGATAGTTTGAGTTGGTTGTTGAGGGGGGTTGAACTATAAGAACCCTTTTTTTTAATTTCTAAATGGTTGGGAATTATTTTGATTGGCAGGTTCAGATTTCTCAATTTGACTAGAAGTGGACCTTGTATCTTGACTACTAACTAAATTGTGATAATCGAAAAGGGTAGTACACAAGTGCACGAAGGAGGGTAATTTCATCATAGTGAATTTGTCCTGAAGTTTAGTTTTCAAGTTTTTGATAAAAATCTTTTGAAAATGTGGGTTAGGGATCTTGACATCGATTTGGGAATAAAGTGATTAATAGCGTGAGATAAAATCAATTATCGTTTTGTCCTCGTTTTGCTTGCATCTCATCAAATCAATCAAGGTCTTCTTGGGAGTCATATGCACTTGGAAATGATTTATAAATGCATCAACAAGTTCATTAAATGAATGAATTGAATTGTTCGGTAAATTTGAGAACCACTCCAAGGTTGTATCCTTTAAATTCCTAGGAAATAGTTTTGCTAACAGATTATCATCAAGGAAAAAATCACTACTTAATGTGGTATAGGCATTAACATGGTTAGAAGGATCTCCCTTCCCTCAATATTTCTCAAATCTATGCCTCTCTACTCCTTGTGGCATCACTGTTCGTAATATTTCCAAAGATAATTGGCTGCTTCAAACATAATATGTGGGTGGGCCATTTTGATTTTGGTTTATGGTGGAGATTTGTTTTTTCATGGATGAAACGGTTTGGAAAAGTTGTGTTATTAGAGGGTCATTATAAGGGGTATGAGGTGGAAGTGAAAGTGGTGATGGGGTGTATGTAGGTTGTAGGGAAAGTGAATGGAATGATTAAATAGATGGTATTGTGGAAGAAGATAGTACATGCGATGCCACATAGGAATTAGGGATACTAGTAGGAATGCTCAAGGAGGGAATCACATTACTAACTTGTTGCAATGTTGTTGTGAGGTGAGGAGTGGTATAGGTAGGTATTGAGGCTATGGTTAAGGGAGGAGGAGTTTGAGGTCCTCCTTGGCTTACAACATTGTTGGTTGGTTGAGAGGAACTAGAGGTTGAAGGAAGATGTTTTGTATATATCTCACCTATGTGTTTCGCAAAGTCCATGCCATCTTCACTTTCAAACATGCGATGGATATTTTCTATGGTAGGAATTGCAGTAGCTGAAATGTTTTCAAGGCTCACTTGATGTTGGAGATGGAGATGCACATGCTAAGTCTTCATGAATTTGAATTATTTTTTCTTGTAGGATATGATCATTCTATGTGTCAATTTGCATGCTATTTGAAGGCAAAGAGTTGCTAAGGGTAGTATCCATGCCTAGTGTACTAGTTGCAATACTAGGAGTGGAAGCTCTAGATAATCCAAGATCCACAATGAGTGTGTTATCGTGGGATGACATGATTCTCAAACTTCTTCTCATTAAGGTATTGAAAATAGGACACCAAACACTCATACAAAGGCTTCTAAAGGCGGGGTGAATGCAAATGCAATGTAAACTAACAAGAATAAAAATGCTTAAAATTGAAATTCTAGAAAGTAAACTGAAATGCATAAAAAATAGACAAAAATTGAATAATTGAAGATGAAATTCCAAAAAATGTAGTGGAAAATGTGTAATTGGACTAAGTCGCCCAAGGTGGCGAATGGGTCCAAGTAGTGATTTTTTTGAAAAAATTTAGAATTTTTTAATTGGTTTTTATGCTTTTTAGGTTTTCAGATGCAGATATAATATGAATATGTAGAATTTTATAGATTTTTAATGAAATGAAATGAAAAAAGGAAAGCTAGATGAGCTTTTCACTAATGCAAATTTTAAAACCCTAGAATGCAATTTAAAGAATGTAAAATGCAATGCAATGCTAATGTAAGATATTCTTAGGATGTAAATGCACTTGAAATCAGAAATATGATGTTCAAAAGTCAAGTTCACCAAAATGTGGACTATGGAAATGGAGTCACAACTTCCCTTATCCACACCTTAAAGGGGAATGAAGGAAGAGGAATCCGATTTCACAAAGTTCACACTCAAGAACAATTCCATGAGATTCCAATGCAATAGAGATTGAAATATGTCAAAGGAGATTGTTCTGAAGGCTGGAAATTGATAAAGAAGATAAACTATTGATGTAAAAACTAAGAAAATGCAAAGTGTTTGAAAACACAATGTGATATGCAAAATGAACTAAAAATGCAAACAAATTGTAACAAAAATTAATGAGACTAAAGAGGTGGACTTGGAAACTAGAAAGTGATGGAGAGGAGCTCTGGAATCCTATAAAAATCACTTTTGAAGCTCACTGGGACACATACTCCATGCCAAGCGACTTAGTCCTGTTTCAGGGAAATTCTGTAGGAACATGTTTCAGAAAAAAAAGGGTACTCAAAACTGCAGAAATCATTTTTCAGGCCTAGTAGTGGGACTAAGTCACCACTGATGCTGACTTAGTCCACTTCTAGATTTTGGGAAATTCAAAGGTGAAATTTGTAGTTCCCGGTCTGCACTTCAACTCCTGACAGGTTTCCGAACCTGAAACTACAAAATCTAACCTGTAGGTGTTCTCCAAGCTTCTTTTAGGGTTTTGAACACTTTGAACGACTTTGATGATTTGTTGACAACTTTTCACACCTTGGTCTTTGACAAATCTGCACACTAAACCTGCAAAACACATGCAAAGAGGGGAAAAAGTGTTAAGGGTTAGTGAATAGGGGTTTGCTTGGTCAAACCCCGGTTTGGTAAGTAAAACCTTGAAAATGAAATGAAATGAAAAGAGAATGATTAATGAAAAAAATGCAATTCTACAACTCACAAAACCCTTGAAATGGAAATCTGAAGACATGCAAGTAGAAGCTCCAATAGATGTAGACTTGAAGATGCTTGAAAATGCCTAAAATGCTTGAGTGAATGAATGAGTGAATTAATGAATCAATGGGGGTGAAATGAGAGAGAAAACCCTATATTTAATTTCCCAAAAATTCCACATCATAGGGCGACCTTAAGCCTTAGAGAATAATATCCCATTAGAATTTTGAAATAATTTTGATTTTTGAGCCAAATGGGACTAATTCGCCCCTAGTGGTGAATGGGTCCCACTTAGGAATTTTAAGTGGGTGTTGGGAATTAAGGTGTATTAAATGATGTTTAACAAGATTATTCTCAAAAACACACTTAAGTAGGGCTTGTAAGTGTATAATGGGGCCAATTAAACATAAGAAAGGGTAAAATTATTGATGACAAGCCTAGAAAAGCATGAAAGTTTGTTACAACACTTTACAACACTTTGAAATAAGGCTTGGTAAGTGATAAAAAGAGGTTATTTAGGTGAAATATATTTATAATGTCCTAGAAAAGTGTGAAAGCGTGTTACAAAACTTGACAAGAATTAAGTAAGGCATCATAAAGTTCTTATAGTCTGCTAGGGCCCAAGACCTAATGTGAATGTGTTGACCACATTACAACACTAAATCAAGGCACAATTAAGAAAAAGTCACAAGGAGAAGCCAAACAAGACAAAAAAATTAGAAAGGTTACTTTTTCAGTGTCCGCACTAGGTATTTCCCCTATTTTGGTTTTCATAGGGCATGAATTTGTGTGAAAACCATATTGAATGATTTCATGAATATTTTATTTCCCTATTAAGTGAATTGAGCACTAGTAAAGGGGAATGGTAGTGGTAATTTTATGTAGTACTAAGATATAATTTGAAGTTTCTATATTATGATGAAGAAGTATGCTTTTTTTTAAAAGTATGCCCATTAGAAGATCCTAGGCATGGATGTATTTGAGTTATGCACTCTAAAATCAGGGTTAAAATCAAGGAGTAAGATAGTGAATGATCAATTGTGAAGCTGGTATTTAAGGTTTGTAAAGGGTTACAAAAAAATGTATCATTCTTCTGTATCTCCCTGTGGAATATCAAGTAAGATCATGCAGGGTGTGCAACCTTTGTCATGTCATCAAAGAAATTTATCTATTGGGAGGTATATACCAGTGAACTTTAGTGGTATTCAGGGTTTCCAAAACCTTGTTCCTAATGATGTTAGGGAACATTTTCCAAAATTCACAAGGTGAGGTTTTCAATCAGCTTATAGAATTTTTCATATATTTATGGATTTGATGGGAGACTATGAGATAAGTCATGAGGATGTTGTTATTAAATTATTTGTTTAATCTCTAAAGGAAGATGTTAGAGACTGGTTTTCATATTTTCTAGTGTGTTCTATCTCTTCATGGAATGAATTCATGGTAGCATTTATAAAACAATTTTGTGAAAGGATTAATCCAAGTTCAGTAAGGAAAAGGTTTACGAAAATCCAAAAGGATGAATAAGAGCTAGTCCTAGCTTTTAATCTCTGATTTGCAAAGGCAATTAGGGATATTCCTAAAATTATGTGACCAAGTGATGTGGAGTTCTTTCTTGTGTATTTGGGAGCATTTGATGAGGAAATGAGTTATTTGTTGAGAGATAAGGAACCCACAACTTTGCATCATGCATATCAAATTGCCATGGACATTAAAAAAAATTGAGATATTCAATAATGAAGGGGTATATGGCTACAAGTGTCAGCCATTTTCACACACCTCACATAAATGGAACAGATAATAGAAGTGGTTGTCATGATAACAATGTATTTGTTGATATGATTCACCCATCATTACCTAGTGCAACTGATGGTGAATTCCAAATTGAACATCAACAAATCTTAAGCAATGCTAAGCAAATGTATTTTGTTCAAGGATTGTCTAGTATGAAAAGATATAAGGAAGAATCACCATATGATCTGTTAGCAAGGTTTTTGGATGCCTTGTTGGAAATTCCTAAAAATCTCAAACCAGAAGATGTGGTATGTATTCAATTATTCTATGAAATTTTTAAGCTAGGATTGAGTACCTTGCCTAAGGAATTAAAGCCCCACCATTTTGATCAAATAATTTATTGGATCATAATTTCTGGGGAGGCCAAATGTGACTATGCACAAAGTATGAAATCTTGAAGTGTCAATGATGGTTTCCCGAGCAAGGTAAACTAAAAGGAAATTCTAATAAGTGAAAAGGCTATATCAGATAATAGACCTCTGTCTTGTGGCATGAGTGAGGAAAGTAATCATAACCAATTCACAAGTAGTCTAGGTACAAATCAGTACAATAATGCCAAGGAAGAATATGCACTTGCAAGTATTATTGAGGCTTCATCACAAACCAATGGTCAAGAAACTGAGAATGAGAGTTTGAGCTTTCATTCTGAACACTCTGAGCATGGTATATGTGGAAATGAATTGCCTTGCAATAATGATAATAAGGAGATTGAGGTTTCTAATTTTTTTTCTAAGGAATATGAATATTTTTATGAGGATGATCTAGAATCTTTTTCTTTGCATAAAGGATGCAATAATATTCATGCTCATGAGGTTTTTCCCTTGTAAGTGAATGAACAAATTCCATGTGAAGGATACCAGGAATGTAATCCAGTCATGTCAGATATTGACTGTGCCAAGGGTGTGAATGATGATGAGTTTGAAGACAAGAATATATGTGCCTAGTACCCTAATCATAAGCTCAATGTTGAAAATGATGAAAACTATAGTGCTAACCAGTAGGATCATATCCTAGTTGCTCTTGATTATTTAAGTGAAGCATATATGGAGCGTGCATTTTTTATAGTAGAAATGGACATGATTGTTTTCAACAAAGAATGTATTGATGAGGAAGAGGGTGAAGAAGCTTGTTCAATTGCCAATGAGAAACATTCAGATTGTAATGAACCTTTCACATATGAGTCAACATACTTATCAATTGATGAGCTGCCTAAATTCCTTGCTACTCACCCTATTAGTCCCGAGTTATTTGAACCATCTTGTGAAAAATTTTGGTTTGAGTCGGATGATGATTGGAAGAGAGAATTAGACTATGTTAATGAACCTTAAATGGAAGTATTCTTTGATGCTTGGGATGGTACTGATAATGTTATTTGTGGTGATGATCCTAATTTGAATAAGAGAAAAGAGGCCACAAGTTTTGATAAATCACTTGTCCAAAGTGGTGTTGATGGTGTTTTAGCACTACAACAACTTAGACAAAATACAAGTATCCTATCTTTCTTGAAAGGTAAATTTCTATTAGCAAGCCTCAAGAAATAACCCAAGGTCTCTAATGTGAAGTCTTGACAATGCAAAACAGCCTAGTGATAAATGTGAAAATGTTGGTAATCACAAGGGACCTTACAAAAAAAATGTTGGAAGCTTCAATGCTCATCAAATGTAGCAATAAGGGTGACGCTTTGTGAATCTTTCTCTAACAATAATCTTAAAGAAATGGAAAAAGATGTACAGTTTAAGAGAGATATCTAATCTAAGACCTAAGATCAATTGTGCAAATAATAGAGTGTTCAAGATGGACCAATTTTCCAAAACCAATCTTTGCTTAACCAAGATTACATCCACAGTATCACAAAGTCAATGCAATCTCCAAAGGAATTAAATATTTTTAGATTGTAAATTGTTGGTGTAAATAAAGTCTTGTACCTAGTTCATTCATTACTAGGGGACTTATTTACACATGTTAAGTTTACTTAGGTCATAGGAAGGAATCTTTCTTGAAGGTTTTTCGTTTTCATTAGTTGTTGTCTTATCTTTTGACTTGTAACAGATGTGAACCTAGGTAAGTGTAATTAGTTGTCTCATGTCATATGATTAAGACACTTGTCATAATCCTATGACATCTACTATATTGTATACATCACAATCATATCAATGAATCATATTGATAAGAATACAGTTTATTCTTGTCACATTCCATTCTCTCTTTTCATGCTTTCCATTTTGTCTCAAGATCTTGGCAATCATAGCCAATTCTAACATGGTATTAGAGAAGGTTGGGTGCCATTGGAGAGTCTTTTTCTGAAGAGAGATGGTAAATCGGAGCTTGTTGGTACAAATCTAAGCTCACCATTGCATCCAAAAGGTTTGAGAAATTCAATTTTTCCTTTTCTTTTTCCAAATCGGACATACAAGGCCAAATCTATGAGGGTTTGAAGCTGAAGAGTGGTTACCAGATCCATAAGGTAGCTACATTTTTGGAGCATTTTGGGTCAAATCTGACCCTTCCATTTCGTCCAGAAGGGCCAAAAACCCTAAGATTGACTGTCAAATCATTCAAATTAGAGTAATTGTATGGTGAGGCAAAAAAAAAATTCCAGGGAGCCGTACGACCACTAGATCATCATTATTGCATTGTTGGTACGATATTTCAAAAAATATATATTTTATTTGTTTTGTAAAATTTTCTAAATTTTTTGTAAATATATATATATATATGTAGGGTTCAATTTTTAGAAAATTTGGTATTAAAAATCAATTTTTTTAAAAAAAAAATTCAAGGTACTCTGTAGTACCTGCTATGCAAGTACCACAGACCTCAAGGTATAGTGGTACTCGTAGGCACCCAGTGGACAACCACATGGCCATCACGACCCCCACCTCATAAGCCAACAGTCAATTTATAAAATCCAGGCAGGTTTTTTTTAATAAAAAGCCTATGACAACAAAAAAAGGTTCGGGTGGTCAAATCAAGAAATTCGACAACTTTTTCTTCAAATCTGGAAAATAGGTACAAAAGCATATTTTGCCAAATATTTTGACAACCAAGGTATATGCTTTTTTGATGGGTGTCAACTTTAACCCTGGGGATCGACGATGATATTAATGGATAAATGGTTGTAAAATTAAATAAAGCAACTTTCTGATGTCTTCATTTTCTAAAAAAAATTTCTACCCCTCACCATTTGCATTTTTAGTTTGGGAGCTTATTTTTTAAATGTAGATATCTTGAGCAGTCATTTTAACTCCTTTTTCAAAGCAGTTTTTTTTTATTTGGGCTAATTTTTCGTGCTCTACACAGTAGTACAATCAATTTTTGATTATGGTGTCTTTTTTTTCCAGAATTTGTAGATTCTCGTAGGTGTTGTTGCTTCATCCTCATTTTGGGAACTTTGGGAGCTCATATCTTGCTCCTACGGTAACATTTTTGGGTGCAATTTTTTTTGAAAGTGCATAATTTTTTGTGTACTTCTCAGTGGTATGATAAGATTGATCTCATTTTGTACCAAAAATTGTACTTGATTATGTGGTCTATTTTGGCATCTATAAGCACTAAGATAAAGTCTAGCTTGCTATTTTTGGCATCTAGCAAATATAAACACACTAAATATAAAGTGCCAAATTAGATATTTCTTGGGGGATTTCCTAATTGAGTATTTTTGGGGGTCTCTTAGTGCATTCTTTTGATCTGTTTGCTTGTCCTCTCTCATTTTCATGGATCATTCTAAGGTTCCTTTGCTAGCATCATATAATTATTCAACATGGAATCAAAATGCATGGAGTACTATAATGACTAAAGGTCACTCTCTATATTTTGAAGATAAGGTACTTGAACCTATAGATGCAGATACAAAGTTAAAA
The DNA here is from genome assembly GCA_007258455.2 of Sequoia sempervirens. Taxonomy (NCBI): domain Eukaryota; kingdom Viridiplantae; phylum Streptophyta; class Pinopsida; order Cupressales; family Cupressaceae; genus Sequoia; species Sequoia sempervirens. The sequence continues at coordinate 309,034,370 of VDFB02000015.1, forward strand.
TGGATGAGCAAACATACCAAATCTCTTGGGTGTCTTCGTAGACTAGTTTCTCAAGATTTGTTGTTTCAAATTGAAGCATGTAAAATTCTCATGAATCTTGGGAAAAATTAAGAACATTATATGGTACTATAGATGAAGTAAGAGGCTATCAAATTGATAATGAATTGATGAGCCTTGATCCTAAGAACTTTGACAACATCCAAAACTACATCACTAAGGTTAATGATCTAAGAGAGCAGTGTAAAGCATGTGGAATTGATATGAAGGAAATTCAGTTGGTCTACAATACAATGAACAAACTTGGTTCTAATTATGCTTCTTTTGTTTCTAGCTTTCATACTCATAGATTGACTATGGGGTTTGCGTATACTACACCTTCATTTGCATCATTTTCTGAGATGTTGATACATGAACAACAAAATCTTATCTCAATGGGTCTCATCAAGACTTCTAAATCTTAGGCATTGTTGGTTAGTCAGGTGAAAGAATTAGAATCAGATAAGAAACAAAAGAAAGAAAAGAATAATCCACATTTAGATCAAGGAAAGAAAACTATTGTTATAAGAAAACTATTGTTCTAAGAAGGATATTGATGAGTTGAAAAATATTCTCAAAAAGAATCACATTGATTTTCCTTCTAAAATTTTTGAATCACCTCCTTCTTCTTTAAAATAGTCTAAAAAGGACAAAGGTCAAGCATCTACATTAGGAAATAAAGGACAAGCTCTTTGTGCTTTTTTCGGTCATGGATCAGGGAGATGGCTTCTAGATTCAGGAGCATCTCATCATATGGCATCTTTGTAATCTATATTCTCTTCAATTAAGCCTTGTACTATGTCTCCTATCTTGATGGGAAACAATACATACATGAGTGTAATTTGGAAGGGATCTATTAGTTTTGGGGACAACACTTTTTAGGATGTTTTGGGTGTTACTTATTTGACGAACAATATTCTTTCCATATATTAGATTACACATGGTGGAGATGGGAGAACTGTGGAGTTCACACTTGATTCAGGCATCATTCGAGACTTGGAGAGTAGAGAGATCTTTTCTACTGGGGTGGTTGATCATTCATCTCGGTTGTATGCCTCGTGGACCTGTACCACGCCGCTCTACCAGTGATGGCTGCCCTGGATCTGTCATGGGAATCGGCCTGTGTACTGCCCACCACTGATCATAAGCTGGAGTGGTCCCTGGATCTGCTGGTCCATCCCTCCATCTCCATGGAAGTGCATGTAAACCATCAATATTTGCCTCTATAGTGGTGACTGGAATCTCTAGCCCCCATAGTAGGACCTCTCGTGATGACCGTGTTAGGAAACCAAGATCACCTGCATGCAAGATGAATACCTGTCACATGCAAAAGATATGAAGAACCAAAAAGATGTTCTCTGAACCTCAAAGTGTAAAATACATTAAGAGAATCAATTATTACAAAGTGATCAATCCTTATGAAGGAGATCAAGAAACCCTAAAAGGGAAACCCTAAATGAAACCCTAGTGTGCACACTTAATAATTAATAATTAATTAATTAATGTGCCTAAGTTTAGCTTAAGTAATAAAGAGGAATAAGTGACTTAATTAATTAATCAATGTGATGTAATTAATTAAGCATAATAACTTATTACTCTAACACCCCCCGTTAAGATGAACTTAGGAGGAAGCTAAAACACTAGAATAAGATGCATGAAAGCAAAGATGGGTCTCGACAACTAGGCCTGATCAGGTACCCATTTACAAATGCAAGAAATAGGTAGAGAAGGAAAAACCCAATGGGACAAAACCCCCCTACAATGTGATAACATGCTGCAAAGAAGCACTGAAAGAACTCTGTAGAGTAACACTAGAACCACAATCTGGCAAGCAAGGAAAGATATTTCTGTCTACAACTGAAACAAAAACGAGAATCAAAATAATGTGACAGCAGACCCGATGCCACGGAACACTCAAAAACTCCAAACGGGAACAACCCTGGAATCTATGAAGCAGCAAGCAATTATTGAATGATGTATTACTGAAAACGAAGTGCAAAGATGCAAGATGCACTCTCCCAACTGCCAAAACATCCAAGTAATCGCCAAACAACCCATCGGGCCAAATCTGGACTAACTGACAAACCTGGGATAGATACAGAAAAAGTGCATGGACAATAACATAGAGCTCCTTAATACCTTTCCAACGCCACAAACGAGGCAAAAATTGGACATCGTGGCAAAAATTTATGAGCTCAGAAGTCCAAAAAAAACATCTGACTTCAAACAGAAATAAATGTAGGAAAATAGTAAAATACTGAAAAATTAATAGTACTACTGAAAAGTTCTCGGAACCAGCTTTCCGGTGATATCTCGTTTGCCCGATTTCGATACAGTATGCCCAAGTTATGGACAAAAGAAAAAAATTGCTCTTTTAGAAAAAAACTAGGGTTAGGAGGGGCAAAGAAGGCCGTACAGCCACTGACATCATGCTGACGTCACCCATTCACAAGGTTAAAATTGACGACCGTCTGGCCGTCGCCACAAAAAATCGGCCCCCCTACAAAATGAAAAAAAATTGGGCCCCTAGTCCCATGGGCGACCAGGGGCTGGCAGGTTGGTGCTGGGGGCAGATCCCCTAGTTTTCCATATGGCCAGGGGCTAGGTGCAGGGGCCAGATCTCAGCTCCTGGTTCTTGATATGGCCATGGCCTGGCATTTGAAGCCCGCAGGGGCTGGGGAGATCAGCGATGGACTGGTGTTGGAGTGGGCCGGCGGCGGTGTTTGGGTGGCCGCCCGGTGGCCGCCAAGTGGCGGACCCCTTCTATACTAGGCGCACAGGCACAGATGCCCAAAAAACACCTTTTTTGTAAAAAAAAATATTTTCATGCATCGAAAGACGTGCTGGGGAGGCCGTACGGCCCCTCAAACAAATTTTTTTTGCCTCCCGGATCAACTTCACCAAATTGGACAATTTGACAGGCATTTCTAGGGTTTTGGGACGCTGGGAACGTGATGGCAATGTCTGTTTGAGCCCATAGTGTCCCGAAAAAATAGCTACCCCCAAATCTTGCAGAAAAGATGTCTGTGGAAACCCTTGCACTTGAAACTCACAGAGAGGCCATATCTTCAGATAATGAACAAGCAGCTGCAGGTCTGGAGCTCTGATACCATGTTAGGAAACCAAGATCACCTGCATGCAAGATGAATACCTGTCACATGCAAAAGATATGAAGAACCAAAAAGATATTCTCTGAACCTCAAAGTGTAAAATGTATTAAGAGAATCAATTATTACAAAGTGATCAATCCTTATGAAGGAGATCAAGAAACCCTAAAAGGGAAACCCTAAATGAAACCCTAGTGTGCACACTTAATAATTAATAATTAATTAATTAATGTGCCTAAGTTTAGCTTAAGTAATAAAGAGGAATAAGTGACTTAATTAATTAATCAATGTGATGTAATTAATTAAGCATAATAACTTATTACTCTAACAGACCGAGCAAACTCTGCTCTCCCTCGAGGTACATCCTGTACCTCTCCAAACTGTCTCAATACTCGGTCCGGCAACTGCCACTCTATAATGTGCATATGGGACACTGTCCGTCCCACCAAATACTGTGTCTGTCTACAAAAAGCAAGTGCTCACCCTCATCTGACCACACCTCGCAGCCCAGGTACGGTCTCCATGTAAACTCTTGCATGGTGTCTATAGCATGTCTAAAGTAGCCTGTGTCCCCAATATGATGCTGTGTGGTCGCCCCCGCATAACAGAAGGTGTATGGAGCTCCACGAGATAGGTCTACTGTAACAGGTGGTCTGAAAATAGCGATATGCTCCCACACCCATATCATCAGAAGCGTGGTACCACAGCTCATCGACTGTGCCTCTCTATAGGCAATGTCATGCAAATGGAAGTACAACATCTCTAGCACACAGGAACCCCAGGCATATACAACTCGGCGCTCGAGCATGCCCACTAACATCTCCCCCCATCCCATAGGGAATCCATGACCTTGGCGGTCAGGCAGTACTATACCACCTATTAATGTCGCTACTAGACAGTCTAACTGTCTATAGCTCTGAGCCAATACTCGCCACCTAATCTCATAGTCATCAACCCCTAGCTGTCTAATATCAGCATGGGGGTAATATCTGCACATCTCAGCAATCCCCCTCTGAGTATCATAGACTACCCGGGTGCCTCTAATAGGCAGTCTCAATATCCTATATACATCCTCTAATGTCACTATGGCCTCTCCAGTCGGTAGGTGGAAGGATGATGTCTCAGAGTGCCACCTCTCGCATAACACTATCAATAATCCCTGATTTGCCCGAATCTGGGGCATATCGGTCACATGCAACAAACCCAAATGCCATAGAGTCCGTCGCTCAGCCGGCCGCAAACTGTCTCTGAATCGAAACGTCATGGGTCTCGACTCCCATGTATAAATAGGGTCCAATACAACCTACAACAACATCATACATGCCTCATGTCAGCCTAAATCATCTATTCTAGTGAGAAATGACTGTTTTAACATAAAATGCAAATGCGTTGTTATTTTGCACATGAGTCATTCTTTTACACATGCGTCGCTTTTTCACAAATGCGGTTCACAAATTCTATATGTGTCATTATTAAGCAAATGCGGCTAATAATAATCACATGCGTCACAAACCTATCACTTGCGTTGCAAAAAATCAAATGCGTTTCTAAATACACATATGCGGCTATACACATGCAAATGCGTTTCAAGAAATCAAATGCGTATCAAAATAAACAAATGCGTTTATCCGCTAAAACCTACTATAACCAATTGGCGTTAAAATTCAAATGCGGTTTTTTGCATACATATGCGTCGTTTGCGCATACATATGTGGTGCAAAATTAAAAATGACGCAGAAGTAAAAATTGAATTAAATGCATTAAACAATGCGCAAATCAAAAAATTTCAAAAGGCAAGTTTAAGGTCCATACCGGGGGGTCTGCACCGGCTGGTCTCTGGTATGTCCGGATCCTGTATGCGCGGTGATGGGTGGCTAGAACTGGAGACATCGTCACTATCAATCCAGAGCAAATGTTCAAATCTCTAAGCTAGGTGGGTGCAAATGAATAGTTTTTCACCCCAATTCAAATATATACCTAGGGCTTAGGTGGCATTTCTTTCCTACTGGCCATGTAAACTTCCATTTTCCATCATCCCGTACTCGTCCCTCCCATTTCTGAACCCAATTCTGTCAACTGCATTGCATTTCTGCCTATCTACTGGACTAATCGGGAGCATTTCCAAATTTTTCTGAATATTTCAGAAATTTGTCAATTTTCCCGAGGGGGCATACCTTCACCTGTTTTAATCTGGAGTATGACTGAGGCATATTTTTATCTACTTTCTTTGACACAATGCCGAAACGAAATTGTATCAAAGAGGGGCAAATGTAGACACCAAAATTTGGTCTAGGCCTGCGACTTTAATATTCTTCGTAATTCGTATTCTTCACGGTCATGATTAAATAATGTCAATTATTTAATTAATTCACCTTAGCATTAATTCTTCTATCGATTAAATAATCTTAATTATTTAATTAATCCATCTTTTGTTATTTCTTCTATTAACTAAATAATCTTAATTATTTAATTAATTCACACTTTTCTTTATTCTATCTGATTAATTAAATAAACGCTTTTTATTTAATTATGTTACTAATTAACCTTATCCCTCTTGTCAAATTAAATAAATTCTTATTTAATTTATTCTTTATCACATTTCAACTATAATTAAATAAATTCATTATTTATTTAATTATTCATTTAAAATCCCTTCATCATTTAATTAAATAAATCTTATTTATTTAATTATTCTTCAAATATTGAGTCTTGAATCAAATGAATTATTTAATTCATTAATTCTATTTTAACACATTCCTCTATATTTTAGATAATTATGTGAGTTATCTAAGTATTCACTTTACTCCTCACATCTATTTTAATTGTTGTTAACTATTGATTTAATGTCATATCTCGGTAATCTCTTCATCAAGTCGCCAATCGCAGGTTCTAACTCAATTATACATGCAGATTATTAAATATTCTTATTTAATTAATTAAGTGTTGTGTGTGCATTCAAAGAGAGTCGTTATAATCAATCTTCATCTTTGTCATGCAAAGATATTTCTTATGTTTTCGAATGTTGAACTGAAGATTAAATCATTTATTTAATCTTTAATTCTATTTCTAATTCGAATCACTCATGTCATCAATCAGTTATCGAATGCATGTCTAATCAGTCAATCTCAACCGTCCGTTAATCTTTCAATCTTGGCCTTCGTCGAATAATCAATTTTCTATAAATTGATTTGTCATTCTTCATTCCAATCTCTCTCACGAATTTTGTAACTTTTGAGAGCACTTTGTCTTGAATCTTCGATATTTTGCTAATCACTATCTTAGGCTATACTTGCATGAACTTGAAAATCTGAGGGCAATTATACTACACAAGCAAAATGGAGAAGGGCAATCGAGATGAATCATGGAATTACGTTTGAAAATTGGTGAGATTGTTCTAGTTTTGTTTACGTTTTTACTTTCCCATGTTCTTTGTTGCTTAATGAATAAATTTGCATTTTAGATTTTAGTATTGTATGCATGTGTGCTTCTAATGATCTTCTTTGTTGTCTATTGTGCAAAAGCTTTTATTTGGCGTTACAGTGAGAATCTTATCCAACCCTGCCTGAGACCGTACTGTTTCCGTATAGTGCTTGCAACCCCTGCTTGTACTCTTCAATTTTCACTTCCAAACTCCTAACCGGGTAGCTAGAACTCGCCTAGGGTTTGGTATTAGAAATTCTTGCTTGGCTCTCAAAGTAACTTCCTACTACTAAATATTTGCATTTGAGTGGCTCCTCTCCCATTTTCAACCAATCTCAGGAGTACCCCGTGATCAGTGTTTATGGGGGAGCCATTTGAAGTTACACTGCTCAATACAAATCCCTACACTCTAATCTATGGATACAAAACAACAACTCTAATCTAAGCTACCTGATTACCTAATGAAATATGCCCAAAACTATGCTATGTATACAAATACAGTGTTAAAACAATAAACACAATGCCTTAAACACCACTGTTTCTCAAAAACACACTGGATTTTCAGAAAACAGAGAAATCTGCCAAACTGTCTTCTATTGCACACAACAAAATTTGATTACAATGCAACTAACTGCTTGCTATGAGCCATCCCACCTATTTGGATGCCTTTTCCACATTCAAAGGAAGCTGATTGAGCACTTACCCTAATTTCTAGGGATTCCCAATGACAAGTAAGTTACATGCAACTCCACAACTGCGGTCATGCAACTTCCACAACAACATTTTGCAACTTATCTCTAAGTTATGATCCTAAATTTTAGGACCTCAATCTCCTTGCTTCGAACCATCAACTTCCTCAACTGCCTCTTGGCATCTTCTAACAACAAGGATGTAGTTTTTAACACACTAAATGCTTTGTGTCCTAACATATGTTGTCCAAAGCTTAATAAAGCAAAATTTTAATCACAATGATAACCTATTGATGACTTTAGTCCTAGTGACTACTCACCACACACCAAAAAAACCTTCTCAGGTCCAAAGCAAACACATCAACATTCCTAACTTGGCTAAGGTTAGTACAAGCCAAAATTGTTAACAAACAAGGTGGAGGTCAGCCTAGGTGCTCCTGCACCATGTCATTTGCTGGTAATTGCAAGGTGGCCTTTATGGTTCATAAAGCATGGGATTTTGGGTCTACAAATGGAGTTTCTAAGTTCTGGAAATGAATGAATAGTCGTTGTAATTTCATGGCATCAGTCTAAAACTCCTTGTGTTCATTTGATTTAGCATTTTTGTGATGCATAGGATCCTAAACTAACAAAGGTTTAAAAGAAAAAACAAAAGGGTAAAGGGTTGAGAGAGCTATCCTAAATCTCAGCTATGAATGAACAATATCAATGGAGGATGCTACAGTAGACAGACTCCCATCAAACTAAGTTTTGCTTGATCAAGAGGAATCTACAACTACACAAAACTAGTGCAATCTTCAAAGGGGTCTTTGCAAATTTTCAGATTGTGCATTCACCTCATGAACATGCAATTGAACTAAAGTGTAGCATATGAAATAGCTCAGACTAGCTTTACAAAGTGATTCATCATCAACAATTGACAAAAATCATGAGCTAGAAGTGCATCCAATACTATAACAAAAACCACCATTAGAGACATTCAAGAAACTAACAAACAAAAAATGAACATGGAGGATGAATCATGCATGCATAATGAAGAAACTCAAAGAAAACAACCAAATTTCATCCAATGCTTCCTTCTATTTCTTCAAACTTTACTTTACAACAATTCACCATCACTTACAAATGAGGAGCAAGCCCCTATTTATAGTTTTCCAAAAGCAAAATGAATGGCCAGGATTCATTTACAATTAGTCGCTTAGATTCAATACAACTTAGGGTTTCACCTACTCCCAATATTTTGCAATTTAAAATAGATTATTTTGTCTTCTCTATTTTGTATTGTAGTCTATTTTGTCTTCCAGTTGTTGTAGCTATTTTTTCTTTTAGCTACCTCTTTCACTGTAGCTGGAAACTATTGAAATCTTCCTTTTTGTCAACACATTTGCAACATATCCTTTGTTCACTTAGGTGAATATTTATACATACTTGCATGACTGAGAAATAGAAACAACCTCCTCATCTCTGATGGATGATTCTTTGACAATCACCACCATTTGGTGGAAGTAAAAAAACCCTCCCAGGTTCATAAGCAAGCCTTGGTAATCAAATGTTTATGTAACATTCTCCATGCGTGCATTTCTGGGTGAGTAGATCTCTGGTAATTTTGAAAGAAAACTCCCTTGAGTACATCTAAGTTGAAATCCTCCTCCATAGCATGATCCCTTATGATGAAAATCTTGTGTTGTACCTATTACATCCTCCCAAGTGGACACTCCCCTAATAACCAACATTATGTACTTGCGCACATAGAAGGATAGATCAATTAAGCCCCTTGAATATCATGAAGAATGAAGATTGAATATCAAGAAAACATTGGCCAATGGCATATCACTATTGAAATTCCTCACAATCCTAGGAATAAAAAATTATTCTTCAAATTATAACCATTGTGAGTAAAATAATATATAAGAGATTACTGCTCATAAACCAAAGCCTTAATAAAATCCTTTAAAAATTTCCTGTCTCAGCCCTTGATTCTAATGAGGGTGGTAACACCCCTTTGTGTGAAATCAATCCTTTACGCCTCCTTTGATTTTCATTACCTCATGGCACAAAATCATTGATATTACCATGGCTAGTGAATGTTGTTGAAATTTTGTTGATGTATAATGCTTGAGCTCCACGTAAGAAAGGTATCCTTATTATCATTAGATTACGTCATAACAGGAAACCTTTGATTTAAGAATATTGCTAGGATGATTTCTTGTTGAAAAACATAGTGCACACCCAAGATGTGGGGGCACCGAGTAAAAATGTTGTGTGGGAGGAGTGTGGGTGGCTGAAGAACTACCATTACAGCATCTTGTGAGATAGTGGCCTCCACAAGTTGATATCCAAAACAATGGAAGGCAGGAGGAATAATGCAGGAAGCTATGGCATAAATTCTAGAAGAAGTGTCCTCAAAGTTTTTCTCTACATCATATGATTCTTCTTGATTATACATAATCCTCCCTCCAACATTTACGACATTGAGCAAGGAATGTATGGATTCTTGATAGAATGAAATGTCTGAACAACTATGTGGTCAAGATCCAAGATCATAAGATAGTCCTACTACATACCTATAGCATCATTTCTTTACCACACCTTATAGATTTAAAAATTATCATTCCAAATTTTGTGAAAATCACCCCAAACCATGATATTTTGATTTTTGTCAAATACTTCTCCTGCACTTATCACTCATAGAGTCACTCCTTTGTGATGTAGTCATAAGTGGCTTCAAAGGCTCCTGTTGTGAGGCACCAACTATCGACTCACCCTATACGAAGTCACTCATAGAACAATGTAAATAACCTTTATAAAATTACTCACCCCTCTAAGAGGCTAAACCCAAAGCTGCCTAATGCTAACACCACACTAAATACCAGCCAATCTGCAAATGATGCTTTCATAATCTCCCATCAAATCGACAGGACAATCCTATTTATCTTAGTAGGTGCAAGATTTTGAAGTAACATCATATGAAGCAAACAAATGTATCTAGGTTACTAATGCCCCCATCATATATACCAATTCAAAGCTTATCAAAGAGTCCACACAATGGTCTTATAGTCATATCGCTCTCGATCCCTCAAAGAATTTGCAAATATGTCAAAATTACAGGGATGTGATAGCTTGGTTTAGGTAGGCTCATGCCATTTGCTAAGAAGTGCTTGTGGGAAAGTCGTTTGAAGAAGTTGTTAAGCAACAATTTATATCACAACCTTCGCAATAGTGAAGTGCAGGCCAAAGGCTATGGGAAGTCACTACAAGAATGTCATTAGAACAACGGTGCACATAACGATGACCTCCATGGAAAATACCCTCCCAATATGACAATCCTTGACAAAGACAACCATGGACAATAGGTCAATTTCAATGGCACCCATGAAACTTGTAGAGATTCATGAATTTGAGTGTCCCATGCTTGTAGACATATAAAGCTTTAATGCATCGATGCGATTGGGCTCTTTTCAATATGCTCGGCCTTATAAACATGATGATGATCATTGCAGGAACGAAGTCTGCTCAAGCCCTGTAGGAAAATAGTGCGGGTAAGTTGTGAAGAAATGTTTGTTTCCTAAGGTGAAATGAAGGATGGCCCCCGCAATGACCATGTTCACAAGTAGTGAGGGCAGATGTAAGAACACGGGAAACCATGATGAGAATGATTCAAAACAATGGAGGAAAATGGACATAAATCTGCATAGCAACTCTCGCATTGATGAATTATACATTCATAGAAAGCTCATTCGATACAATAGTATTTTACTCGATGCATAACATTCATTATCCCATTCGATCAACATAGATAACATTGACCAACAAATGAAGTCCATGTCTTCCTCGATAGCCTCATCACCTTTTATCTTATACCATGATCTACATAGGACATCATGTAAGATTTAAACCATGGAACGTTGAGAGTGGCTGCATTGAGGGGTAAAGTGGAGAATGATAATGTAGACACCACAATGTATAGAGAAAAGTTGTGAATAGCAGGAAAAGCATATTCTTCCACAAGAAAAAGGTCTGCGAGAAGATAGGCGGTGTCGAGGTGACATGCAGGGAGGCTGTTTGTGGGAAGTGATGAGGTGTGAGAGGCATAGAAAAAGACGATGCAGGAATAAAATCCCACACAAGAAACTCCAATAAAATGGAGAAGGATGACATTAGTGGGAACTAGGTCCGCATAGTAGGGAAGTAACGAAGTTTCATCGTTACAGAATAGTGTTATAGTAATGACTTCCCGCTAGCGGTGGCCCACATTGGAAGACCCATCGGTGAGACTCGACTAAAAAATATTGCTAGTGAACTTCAGATTTTGTCTTGAGTAAATGAAATATGCAAGACCCACATGGCAGAGTGACACCATAGTCCTAACACTTAAACAATGACTGCTAGGTAACAACTTTCCATTGGTGGACAGCCACAAGGGTGGACCCGCCTAATTGTTTTGACTTAGTGGCTTTTCTACTTCTGAATCCAAGGTTGGGATCATGGGTAATGAGTGCAAAATGTGCAAATCTAGACAACGTGAAGGCTCTATCATTGAGCAATGATGAAAGGGGCATAACAGGCCATGTGAGGCATCCCACAACGTAACCATGACTTAACCAATTTCTCGACATGATAGGACCAATTCACTTGTGGAAATGGAAAGAGTGGAGTCCACAGAGTGGTAGGGTGCGAATGTTCCTCCATAATGAATGGAAAAATATGCACAATAGTCCGCTAAGGGAGACCCACATGTCTGGGTCAGCCAAGGGTGATGGATGTGATGACTATGGGCAAACCAAAATCTGTAGTGCAAGTTCCACAATTTGGTGAAATTTGGATAGTTGAACTTGGTCAAGGGGAATTTGATGGATTTAATGCATGTGACCAATTCAAGCTCAAAAATAGGGGCACACAAAATGAGGCAAGGCAAGGAATTTGAACACTTGACCAAAGGATCAAAACCACTGGTCAACCAAACCTTTAGTATGCTGAAAATCCAAGTGTGTGTAGATGCATTCATTCCTATCCTTAAGTCATTACATGAACCTAAGCTCCATCAAGTTAAGCCACATAGTTGATTCTAACTCTAAAACCATCCTGGACATTGCCTCGCTACCAATCAGGCATCCATAGCCCCGACGAGGTTGTTGTTATGATTCTCTCAAACATTACTCTACTACCAGCTAGGCGTCCATAGCCTCGGTAGAGTTATTTGAAACCTCCTAAAATTTGAATTTACTCCTTTTGATTTTCATTAATTTTTCTTTTCTTTTCTTTCCTTTTGTTCATTTCTTTTGATTTTTGATTTTCTCTTCTTTTCATGTCAACCTGCAAGCAGTGAAGCTTGCACTTATGGTTGAGAATCATAGTGGTGTTGAAGAAATTTTTTAGATTTTTCACTTAATTGGAATTCACAAAGGAGCCTACAACGGCCTCAGGATTCTTAAGGTGTGAGAGATATAAGATTTTAGAATACATCATAATCAGATTGAACCAATAACTTATCCCCTTTGAACCAAACATTCAAGTCATTCGACACTAATAGAAGACCTTCCCATCCACTCTGAAAGCTTGATTGAAGTTTATTGAAGAAATACTTAGAACAACCCTAGGCAATAAAATGGTTGTTGTGCTTACAATCATACCAAATGTAAAACAGAGGGACCCCGAGCAAAGAAGTAAAGCAGAAGCACACCAGAAGCAAAGAAAATAAGCTAAACCAAGGCAAACACCTACACTAACCAAAGTGGGAAATCAAAATCAAATCAAAAGGAAACTACACTAAAAAAAAAAATCTACAACAAACCAACTAGTCTAAAAAAAGTAGGAAAATGAGGTATGTACATGAAACCTACACCTATTCAAGCTGAGCTATGTACAAAGAGATTCAAAATGAACCACGTTCAAACAAGGGGAGCTAACACTCATGCCCATAAGACTTTGTAATGCATGCACAAGCAAATGGGTGATCGTTACTATTCTAAGCCATGCAAATTCATCCTTGTATTCAGAAAGATAAAGCTTCATATTGCAAAATTCAAACTCAACGATGAAATCAGGAAAAACAAACTACTAAGGTGGCTCATGAATCTCATGGTCAATCCATAAGAAAGTTCATCTTCCCTCATTCCCATTATTAAAATGATAAGCATGATCATTCATATGAGTATGGAAAAATAAAACTTGGATGTTGTCATGTGATGGGAGCAATATTTGACAATCTGAAGTGTGTGTGGCATGATCAAACCATGCGTCAAAAACTTCCAAAGGATGCAATTGGTTGTGCAACATCCCCCTTGCATTACAAATCTACAAATAACAATCAAATTGGTCAGGTATTAGACACTGTGAAGAATCAAAAATTTCAAATTCAAGGAACATTCTACCTGATCTGAGGTCTGCATAAGGCTGAGAAGGAAAGTCCGCCTACACTTGTTCCAAGCTCCTAGTGGGATCCACAACCTCCATTGGTTGTTCCTCAAGGAGATACACACTATCCTATTGGTCATTTGTGATCCTTGTGTCCACTAAGTTGTCATTCTTAAAGGAAGCATGTTTTCCCATCTCATTTCGCTCATGCAAAGTTCAATTTGATGGTGCTTCATGTCATAAAAACATTATATGGATGAATCCATCCTATTACAACCCTTAGAATGTGCAGGAGGGTTAGCACCAGACGGGGTGGAAAGACTCCTTGTTGCAACCTGTAGCTGGTTACGATATATCGTCTTCATTGGCAGTCTCCAAGATATCATTGTTTTGGTCTTCTTTTTGCAACTCATGGGGCACATCAGGATGTTCACTTGTTTCCTCATGTTCACTACTGCTATAGATGGAAATGGTATCCTCTTCCCAATCTAGGAACTCTAATGTTTCACCATCTAGAGGTTCGGGTGATATGTCCTCATCACTACCAACCTCTTAAATGTACTCTTGCTTAGTCTCATTGTACCTCTACAACACAATTCCAAGTGGGAAGAAATCAGCAAAGTACACTGGCTCATCAAGGGGATTGAAGTACAACATTTGATTCCCCTCCAAAAGTCCCCCATAATGTCTATCATCAATCGTGCATAAATTATCAACAAGAGGGGAGGACTCTCGATGATCGATGGACAACTCTCCCATTTGATCTGCTTCATTGTTTGGAGGTTCGGGACTATATCGTTCTTCTTTCATTTTTTTCCCAACACCTTCTTGTGAGCTACACTCAACTAGACTGTCTCTTGACTTGGGTTCCTTGACCTCTGGTTCACTTCTTGAAACAATAGTAGGAGGCTTTGCATTTTTTTGTCCCCTTTTTTCTTTAACATGCTTGATAGCCTCTTGACATAACTCACACATGAACGTTGAATGTGCCAAATCATGGAGCCTACACCATCCTAGCAGCAAAAACACCTCCAACTTTATCTAGTATCTCAGCTCCGACTAGTCCCTCATGAGCCTTAAAATGAGTCCATCATATCTCTCCAATATTGGATCTTCGTCAACATTTGGGGAGGAATCTTGGTGGTTGTTCCCACTCTAGAACTTCTTTTTGAAAGGCTTGATTGTATTTTTCCATTGAGAAGAGGTCTTCTAATCCCATTTCACTTAAACTTTCATCAAGGCTCCCTGCTATTCCAAGGATTTCAGCCTCTTCATTTTGGTTTTCAGCATCCGTGTTGGCTATTCCTACATGAATTGTTGCATAAATATTTGATTCAATATCCTCTGCATGTTCCCTTTCAACTGCTAATTGTTCTTCTACCTCAATAGATGGTTCCTCTTCATTGGGAGTTGGCTAGTCTATCATGTTCAAGCATCCTCTAGCTTGATAAATAATGTCTGCACATGAAGGGCAGTTGAATTCTGAATGAGGTGCATTATGGACCCTATACCACCTAGACATCAATATTTCTTCTAAGCTTAGTCCATCCTCAATGCTTAGTTGTTCCTTAATTATCTCTCCAAATGCTTTGACTACAATATCAAGATCTCTTGTTCTAGATCAGTAGGAGCCAATGGTTGGTGCACATCCTAAAAGAATATTTCTCCCTATAGTGCCATATCAATTTTTCCCAAGAATGTTAAACACTCCAATTCATTGTGTCTTTGAGTCCTATGAATTTTGCATCTACATAACAATGAAAAGTGGTGCAATGGTTGGTTCAATCTCCCACTCAGATCTTCTTGTAGCCACGTGATGTTAGCTTGAAGTTGTTGCTCCATCTTAGCTTAGATCTTGCTTTTGTCTTCAACTTTTCTAATTTTGAAAATTGACTTCTTATGGTGAGATCTATCTCAAATTTTACTGGAAGGTGCATTCAACTTCCAGCTTTGTATCATTTTTCTTAGCCATGCCCTCCTTCTAGCGCTAGTTATGTTAATGGGTGTTTTTGCACTTTCTCAATACAGACAACATACACATATGCTATCTCTCTTGAAAGGTAATTTATGCAACTAAGTTTTAGAAATCACTGGGCAATGTCTCTCAGGTGATAGGTCATAAAAATGCTTGGAATAGTTCAATTGGTTGATGTGATTTGCTGGTAATCACAAGGAGGATTTTATGGTTCATAAATCATGGGAGTTTGGGTTTGGAAATGGAATTTCTAAGTGCAAATGGAGTTTCTAAGTTTTGGAAATGAATAAATAGTAGCTATAATTTCATGATTGCAATCTGAAACTCCTTGTGTTCATCTGATTTAGCATTGTTGTGATGCTTAGGATCCTAAACTAACAAAGTTTTAAAAGAAACAACAAAAGGGTAAAGGGTTAAGAGAGCTATCCTAAATATAAGTTATGAATGAACAATAAAAATGGAGGATGCTACCGTAGATAGACTCCCATCAAACTGAGTTTTTCTTGACCAAGAGGAACCTACAACTACACAAAAATAGTGCAATCTTCAAAGGGGTCTTTTTAGATTTTCAGATTGTGCATTCACCTCATGAACATATAATTGAACTAAAGTGCAACATTTGAAATAGCTTAGACTACCTTTGCAAAGTGATTCATCATCAACAAACCACAAAAAGCATTTGTTGGAAGTTCATGCAATACTGTAACAACAACCACCATTAGAGCCATTCAAGAAACTAATAAACAAAAAATGAACATGGAGGTTGAATCATGCATGCATAATGAAGAAACTCAAAGAAAACACCCAAATTTCATGCAATTCTTCCTTCTATTGCTTCAACTTTCTCTTTACAACAATTCACCACCCCTTAAAAATGAGGAGCAAGCCCCTATTTATAGTTTTCCAAAAGCAAAATGAATGGACAAGATTCATTTCCAATGAGTGGCTTAGATTCAATACAGCTTAGGGTTTCACCTACCCATTTTTCAATTTAAAATAGACTATTTTGTCCTCTTCTCTATTTTTTCCTATAGTCTATTTTGTCTTCTAGCTGTTGTAGATGTTTTGTCTTTTAGCTACCTATTTCACTATATAGCTAGAAACTATTGAAATCTTCCTTTTTTCGACACATTTTCAACATCTTTGTTCAATTAGGTGAATCTTTATGTAGACTTGCATGAGTGAGATGTAGGAAGCCTTGGTAATAAAATGTTTATGTAACATTCTATTGGTGCATGTTTATGGGTGAGTATATCTCTTGTAATTTTGAAATAAATCTCCCTTGAGTACATCTGAGTTGAAATCCTCCTCCATAGCATGATCCCATATGACAACACTCTTGTGCAGTACCTGTTACATCCTCCCAAGTGGACACTCCCCTAATCACCAACATTATACCTACACACATAGAAGGATAGATCAGTTAAGCCCCTTGAATATCATAAAGATTGAAGATTGAATATCAAGAAAAGATTGCCCATTGACATATCACTATTCAAGTTCCTCACAATCCTAGGAATAACAAATTATTCTTCAAATCATATCCATTGTGAGTAAAGTAATATACAAGAAATTGTTGCTCATAAACCAAAGCCTTAATAAAATACTTTAAAAATTTCCCATCTCGGCCATTGATTATGATTTGGGTGGTAACATGCCTTCATGTGAAATCAATCCTTTACGCCTCCTTTCATTTTCATTGCCTCATGGCATGAACTCATTGATATTCCCATGGCTAGCGAATTTCGTCAAAACATTGTTGATGTATAATGCTTGAGCTCCATGTAAGAAAAGGGATCCTTATTATCATTAGATTACGTCATAAGAGAAAACCTTTGATTTAAGAATATTGCCAGGCTGATTTCTTGTTGAAAGACATAGTGCAGGGCCAAGATGCGGGGGTGCCAAGTGAAAATGATGTGCAGGAGGAGGAGTGCGGGTGGCCAAAGAAGAACTGTTGTTACAACGTCTTGGTAGATAGTGGCCTCCGCAAGTGGGATACCCACAACAATGGAAGGCAAGAGGAATAATGCGGGGAGCTGGGGCATAAATTCCAAAATAAGTGTCTTCAAATTAGTTCTTCGCATCATATGATTCTTCATGATTATAAGCAATCCTCCCTCCTCCAACATTTATGGCATTTAACAGGGAATGTATGGCTTCTTGATAGAATGAAACGTTCAAACAACTATGTGGTTGAGAACTGAGATCATAAGATAATCCTGCTCTCCACCTACATCATTATTTATTTACTGTTCCTTATAGATTTAAAGATCATCATTCCAGATTTTGGGAACATCACCCCAAACCATGATACTCCGATTATTGTGATAATTCTCCTGCGCTTATCAATCATGGAGTCACTCCTTTTTGATGTAGTCATAAGTGGCTTCGAAGGCTCCTGTTGCGAGGCACAAAAAATACCAACTCACCTTATACAAAGTCACTCACATAATAGTGTAAAGAACCTTCATCAAATTACTCGCTACTCTAAGAGGCCGAACCTGAAGCTGCCTAATGCGAACACTGCACTAAATATTGCCCAATCTACAAATGATGCTCTTATAATCTCCCATCGAATCGGTGGGACAATCCTATTTATCTTAATAGGTGCGAGATTTTGAATTAACATCGAATGAAGAAAAAACACATATCTAGGTTCCTAACACCCACATCATATATACCAATTCAAATGTTATCACAGAGTCTACATGATGGTATTATATTCATAGCGCTCCCGATCCCTCAAAGCATTTGTAAATACGTCAAAATTGCAGGCATGTGATAGCTTGGTTTAGGTGTGCTTGTGCCATTTACTGAGAAGTGCTTGTAGGTAAGTCGTTTGGAGAAGTTGTTAAGTGACACTTTATATCACAGTCTTCAAAAAATGTCCCTTCACAATAGTGAAGTGTGGGCCAAAGGCTACAAGAAGCCGCTACAAGAATGTCATTAGAAAAATGGAACACATAACAACGACCTCTACAATAGATACCCCTACAATATGAATATCCTTGATGAAGAAAACCATGGATGATAGGTGCATTTCCATGGTGCCCATGACTTTATCGATGCAAAAGCATGACTTGAAAGACTCAAATTTGTAGAGATTCATGAATTAAGGTGTCCCATGCTCGTAGACATATAAAGATTTAATACATCAATGCGATTAGGCTCTTTTCAATATGCCCGACCTATCAAAAATGATAATGATCATAGTGGGAATGAAGTACGCTCAAGCCCTGTGGGGAAATAGTGCGGGTAAGTCATGAAGAAACACTGCTTTCTTAAGGCGAAATGAAGGATGACCCTCACAGTGACTAAGCCCACAAGCAGCGAGGGAAAAAGGTAATAACGTGGGCAGTCGTGATGAGAATGCTTAAACAAAATGGCAGAAAATGGATGGAAGTCCTTGTAGTGGCTCCCGCATTGATGACTTTTGCATGCATAGAAAGCTCATTCGATACTATAGTCTTTTACTTGATGCATAACATTCATCAGCCCATCTGATCAACATAGATAACATTGAGCAATAGATGAAGTCCATGTCTTCCCCGACAACCTCATCACCTTTATCTTATACCATGATCTCCATAGGATGACATGTAAGATTTAAACCATGGAATGTTGAGAGTAGCATCGTTGAGGGGTAAAGTGAAGAACGATAATGTGGATGCCACAATGTATAGAGTTGAGTTCTAAATGACAGGAAAAGCAGATGCTTCCACAAACAAAAGGTCCACGAGAAGATAGACGGTGCCAAGGTGACATGTAGGGAGGCCGTTTGCGGGAAGTAATGAGGCATGAGAGGTGTAGAAAATAGTGACATAAGAATAGAAGCCTACACAAGAAACTATGCTAACATAGAGAAGGACAACGTTAGTTTGAATTGGGTCCACATAGTGGGGAAGCAGCAAAGTTTCACCGTTATGGAACAATGTTATACTAACAATTTACCACCCGTGGCGGCCCACATGGGTGGACCTGCCGATGAGACCCAACTTAAAAATCTTGCTAGTGAACTTAATATTTTGTCCTAAGGAAATGACATGTGTAGGACCCGCAGGGCGGAGTGACACCATGGTCCCATCGCTTAAACAATGGCCGTTAGGTAATGGCTTTCCACTGGTGGACACCTGCAAGGGTGGACCCACCTAATCATTTTGACTTAGTGGCTTTTCCACTTCGGACTCCAAGGTTGGTGTAAGATGGGGTTAGAGCATTCCTAGCCTAGAATAAGTGACAACCAACATTTCTAAGCTACAAAACCACATCCACTAGAGAAAACAATAAAAGCATAAGGAAAATAAAATATCAAAACTTAAAACTCCCCATGCTTTAATCTTGAATCACTTCTCTTTCTCTCCTATTTCTCCTTTTGCAATATTTTCCCTCATATTTATTGCTTCACTTGTGCAAATACCTACAAATTGTAAGTAGAAAGTTGAAGACAATTAGCTGTTAAGGAAAAAATGAGAGAGGGAGGTTGCTTTTATAGACAACCATTCGAACAGACGGTCGAGATCGATCATCTAGAAAGATTCTAAGATCAATGGACGAGGATGAAGGAGAGGGAGGTTACAAAACAAATGGTTAAGATCAAACTTCTAGAAAAATGCCAAGATCAACAGTCAAGAATTGATGCAACTAGAATATGCCATTCATGGAAGAGCTATGATGCTAATGGCTATGATAAAGACAACTATGATAGGGATTAATGACATGACATCTTTGACCAAAGGGGACACAAATAATTTATTCAAAAATGGAGAAAATGGACAAGTGGATATTCAGTTAAAATAATTTGCATAATTATTTTAATTAAATGAGAGGAAATGTGAAAAGGGGTATTAAATAATTAAATTGACATAATCATTTAATACAAGAGACACATGGACAATTAAATAATTTTGACAATTATTTGATAATAGATGAATTAAAAGAGGGAGGGAATAGTTGAATAATTACTATTGATTATTTAACCATAGCCGAAATATGACAAGAAAATAATTAAATAAAGATTAATTTATTTAATTGACCAGGACAGAATAAAGATTAGAAAGTAAATTAATTAAATAATTAAAATTATTTAATTAATAGAGGAATATGGTTAGTGATAATCAAATAATTAAAATTATTCAATTATCAGAGGATGACAACCAAGAAAAATGATGCTGGTAGACTTAGGACATTTTTTACTGTCTACATTTTTCCCCTGTTTGACGTAATGCAGTTCATCCGTTGTGTCAAAGAAATTTAATTCTGAAATATGCCCCAATGAAGAGAATGGGGAAGGATGACCAGGAGGGTTTTGGTATGCCACCTCGAGAGGATAGTTGGGTTCAAAGAACTCGAATGTGCTCTTGAAATGGATGATAAGACTAGAGGATGAAGGATAGAAGAAATGTTAGCATGAAGGAGATGGATGTTAGCATTGAAAAGGAAAGGAAGATGGAGATGGAAAGTTAGACGAGAAATGATAAGGAACCAACTTTCATACTTTTATATTTATCATCATCGAGCATAAAAAATGTCACAAATGGAACACAAACACCATGGTATGACATAGACCAAGGTGTGCAAGGTAACCATTTGGGAAAGACAAGTAGGACTTCATAAAGACAAGGAATTCCCTGGCTCATACTAAGGATCCAATTATCCCAGTCTTTTTTCCAAGAAAAAACACATACAACAAACAAAAAAAATAGGCCATGATCCATCATCATCCCTCTAAATCCTCTGATAGGACATCCTCGAGGAGTCTAGTAATATGACCTAGAACCAATAAAAAAGATAAGACAAATCCAGACCAGCAAAAGTGTTTTCCAAGACAGTGTTTTCCAATAAGACTCATATGATTTTTTGATGTGATTGATTAGGTTTGACCTAGATGACCAAGTTTTATTGTTAAGTTCAATAAGGATTGATTGATAAGTTGGACAAGTGTTGACCAATTGATTTGATTGACCGCTCCTAGCTTCAGGAAGGACATATCCTGATTAAGGCAAGATTGATTGACCAAGATGACAAGATTGATTGATTTGATAAAGATTGATTGATAATGTTGACAAGGTTTGATGATTGCACCTAATTTTAGGAAGGAAACATCTTGATTAAGGCAAGACTAATTGACAAGGTTTACAAGATTGATTGATATGACCAAGCGATGTGACAATACCCAAGTTTGGGAAAGGTACATCCTATTTAAAGGGAAGGGACATGTCTGATAAAGTTGACCAAGTGTCAAGCATTGGTAAGGCACCTAACCACAAGAAAGACATATCCTGCTTAAGGTGATTGACCAAATTGACAAATTCTATTCTTAGGAAGGACACATCCTGATAAAAGACAAAGATAGGACCGAATGAGACAAATGACATAATGCCCCATTCCAATATAGTACTAGTGATGATAGGATGATTGATTGATTTGAAAATTGGTTGATTGTTTGAAGATGAGGGATTTTGTTGGTTATGTGTGTTTGTTGATTGGTGATTTGGTTTAAATGGTGATTAATTTCGGATCAATGACACGATTGGACTTGAAACAACCTAAAGGATTGACCTACATGGCCTTGGGGGCTCATTGATTGATGGCCTTGCCTACATTATACACGTAGAGACCGTGTAGTTTGACACAACTTGACTTTGCCTTATTTGACAAGAGACCGATTCATAATTTTATTTTGACAACCTAAAAGGATTGACCTAATGTCTCGAGGGCCCATTTAAGATGAGCTTTTCCTACATAGAAAATGCATAAAGACAACGTAGTTCAACCACTCTAACAAAGACTAACTCAAACTCAGACTCTATTTTTGGGTTTTGATGTTTTATGATTTTTTTTTGGATTTTGATGGTTTTATGATTTTTTTAGACTTTTGATGGTTTTATGATTTTTTTGGATTTTGTTGTTTTCTGATTTTTTTAGATTTTAACGCTTTTTTTTTTGGATTTTTTATGGTTTTATGATTATTTTTGATTTTGTTTTAATTTTTTTTTTGGATTTTGACGTTTTCTAATGTTTTGGATTTTCATGTTTGATGATTTTGATGATTTTTGATTTTGATGATTTTGTGATGATTTTGATGATTTTGGGATTTTTTTGGATTTTGATGATTTTGTGATTTTATGGATTTTGATGATTTTGTGATTTTTTGGATTTTGATGATTTTGTGATTTTGGATTTTTGAAGGTTTTTATTTTTTGGATTTTGATGATTTTATAATTTTTTTGGATTTTGATGATTATGTGATTTTTTTGAATTTTGATGATTTTGTGATTTTTTTAGATTTTGATGATTTTGTGAGGATGATAACATGTGTTCTTTCTCATGAAGACTTATGTCAAGGAATTTCCCCCAGTAAGGTATTGGACTAATTTATTATGTGTGAGGGGATGCAGTGAATGCAAGGATGATCGGGAAGGCAAGGGTACTAAATGTCGATGGTTCTCAGGCCATGGAAAGGATGACAACGCGTTATTATGAAAAAGTGACATGTATGAAGGGAAGAGTGGAAATGATGAAGGACCAAATAGAGTGACAGTAGACGAAGGAGAAAAAACTAACTACACATGGTGCCTGTTTGACAGGTTTTCACCATGGTACTTATCCAAAGCGCCACTGAAGTGGTTTTCAAATACTATTTTTTCTTTTGTTGATAGGTTCAGAAAATGGTTCTCCTTTAGGAGTAGAAATATGATAAGAACATGATCCATATGATGTTATGGTGATGCCTTGATTCTGTTGGGATGACCGTGATGGATGAAAGAACCTAATTTGGATGAGGAGTGCAAGTGGAAAATATGAAGGGCGATAGATGTGGTGGACAAAAGAAGCTATGATATGATCCCTAATGTGCACACTACGTGGGCCATCATGTTTTAGATGAAAAGGAGTTTGGGTGACCAATGAGCTAAAGTAAGTGAAGGGGTTGTCACTAAAGGTACTTTGAAAAACATTACCAATGGAAGTGGAAAGATATGACAAGTGTGTGAGTATAGGTGGATGAAATGGGATGTATGTAATGAGTGAAAGTGATGGTGGAGACATGGGATCAACAAGATCTTCTTTTGGGATTCTACTTTGATGGATGCCCGTAGTTACATTTTTGATGGAGATGCATAGTTGGAGATCAATTCTTTCTTACTTTCATTCTTATGATAGATGCCCCCAGTTATTGTTGACGAAGAGGCATAATTTTTCTTTCTTTTAGTCTTGAATTTTATTTGTATCTTTGACTCATCCAATAGCTTTTGAGTTTGGCTAATGGAGTTTTCTTTATTTTTCTTTCTTTGGATTTTGGATCTCAATTTGTAAAAGACACTTTCACCTTTAATTCTGGAGCTTTATCCTTTTTCTTTTCTTGAGATATGATTTGTTGATTCATGTCTATGATATAGATGGATGTGAGTGAGATAAGTGAGATGGATGGAGTGGTGAGAATGTTTGGTGTATGAAAAGGAGTGGTAATGCCATCAATGGAGTCTTTGGGATATCCTTTTTGGTATTGTTAGCATCAGAGGAGGCTTACACATCCTTAATGACTTGACAAGATAGCTTAGTAGTGGTGATAGTAGAAAATGCATATCCTAGCCTAGGATAAGTGGGATGGAAGAGTGATGATTGGATATTCTCAGTGGGGTCAGGATGAAAGGATGGGTTATCATAGATATCTTGGTAAATCATGGGGCTATCACAAAAAGATTGAGTGGAAGAAAATAGGGAAAAGGAAGATATATCATCAGGATCCCAAAAGGTTTCACTCCAATCAAGGCCATCTTTTTGTGTTCCTTTTGCAACTTTCTTGACAACAACATTGTCTTTTTCTAGTAAATTATCCATAAAGTATTCTCTACATCCCATATCATGGACTTGGACCTTAAGGTTTGATGGTGCGATTAATGAAGTGGATGATTTAATGAGGTCAGATGGATCAATGTAGTGGAATGAAGTGAACAATGAGGCCTCTTGATTTATGGGAACTTGATGCTCAACAAAAATTCTCAAGTTAGTGCAATACTAAAAAGGATTAGGATCACTAGGAATAGTAATTCTAGTGCCATTATGTGGGAACTTGAGGCCTTGATGGTAGGTGGATGGAATAGCCATCATGGAATGAATCCATGGGTGGCCAAGGAGGAGATTATAATGTAAATCTAGATCCAAGACATGAAATATTGTATCCTATATTATTGGGACAACTCTCACAAGAAGAGAAATTACGCCTTTGGAAGAACGTTCAACATCATCATAAGCTTTGATCAAAATTTTCTTGGTTTGATCAATACAATTCTCAGAGTATCCCAATGCCTTCACTAATTTTAGTGAAAAAATATTCAGACCTGTTCCACCGTGTACTAGGCTTATCTGATCTTGTGTTTAGTAACACATACCTCAAGGTATAGAGGGTCATTATGATCAAATTTTGGTGTAGAAAAGTATTGCTTAGAAAAGGTGACATGATATGGCATAGGTAGGTATCCAACCATGGCTTGAAATTCATCTACATCTAGGTTCACGGGTACAAAGGCTTCTTGCAATGCTTTTTCAAGGATGACTCTATGTTGTGATGAGATACGAAGGAGTTCCAAGATAAAAATTTACACAAGAATCTTCCCTAACTACACTAGGAGTTTATATTGACCTTTTGGTTGGGGTTTGCAAAAGGACCTAGAACAGTTATCTTGGTTCAGTGAGTGGCAACAACACAATCTAATTTTGTCTTGTTTACGGTGATAGTAGCAATGCACCCATCAAAGGGTCTCACATTAAGGATGATAGTGTTGTAATCATTTTTAACAGCTATATAATTGGCATTATTGTTGTTTCCCGAACTCGAGAGTTTTCCTTTATCATGGTATTGAAAGGGAGTTTTGAATATGGTATGATCATCATTCGTCTTGGCTTGTGAATTATCAACTGAAATGGTTCCATCTTCAATAAGGTCTTGAATGATATTCTGAAGTGTCCAAAACCTTAGTGTTTTGTGTCCCTTTATGCGATGTTATTCACATTATTCGTCATCTTTCCACCAATTAGGTTTGATCAACATGGGATCATAGTTTTTGGTGTCAGGTTGAGTGATGAAATTTGATTGCAAGAGTTGTTGAAGGATTGATTTGATGGGCTCACCCAAAGGGGTGTGTGTTCTCTTAACGCAGGGAGGACCTCTTCATTGCTGATTTTTTTGGACTGCGTTGAGTGTTTGGTATATTGAATGCGCTCGATGAGGAAGGACCTTTAAGTTGAATGATCAGACCTTTGGTTACCAGTTTGGCATCAACAACTCCATCATTTGTAACATTTTTTTTTCGTGACCAGTATTTGTTCTTGTCATTGTTAGGTTTCAGATTTTCTTTGTTGACTTTGACTAGCCCTTTCGCAAGAAGACCTTTTTCAATAAGGAAACCTTTCTCAAGAATTTCCTCAAAGGTTGTGCAACATTGAATTTTAATTTGATTCATCAATTCTTCGTTAAGGTTTTCCACAAACATGGTGACATGTTGTTTTTTAGGAATGTGACAAGGGAACTTGCTAACCAAACCTCTCCATCTTTGGTAGAATGAGGTAACTGATTCCCCTTCTTGTTTGGTTGTGATCAATTTTGCGAGGGTGAAACCATTTTTAGTGTTGAAGGAAAAATGATTGATGAATTTTTTGGCTAGTTCACTCCATGTTCTGATTCCTGGAGGAAGGTGTGCAAATCATCAATCTAAGGCTATTCCTGTGAAACTCCATGGGAATAGTCTCATTAAATAAGTAGGTTCATATGATACTTCCATACATGATGTGTTGAATTCACGAATATGTTATATAGGATCCCTAGTCCCCTTATACTTAGACAAAGGTGGCATTGTGCAATGAGGGGGAAAGGGTGGCATGTATAGGTTTCAATCAAATGGAAAGGGGCATAACTTCTCCATGAAACAGGTCTTCTTATTGGTTCCCAATTGTATATTTTTTGTAAGTTTGGAATAAGTAAATAATAAATAACTGAAAAACACTTCTTAATAAGAAATTATATCAAAGATCTAAAAGCAATTAAACTAATTTAAAAGCAAGAATCTACTGAAAGCGTCATATTGTCCTCTATCTCTAAAGATTTATTAAGTCACGAGGCTCTCAGATTTGGTAAGCATTGTGATTGTTAAAATGTCAATCTAGAGAATGAAATGTTGCTAAAATGCAATGATGTAATCCTATATGATGATTTCTAGATTAAAAGGAAGCTATTGTAATCTAAAATGACATGAAACTATGAAAGAAGCTATAGTAAAACTATGATGCAACCATGATATTGATTCTATTGATACTATGATTGTTATTGCTATTGATAATGTTGCTATTGCTAAATGCTTAATTGATCAATTGCTTGATTGCTATTCCTACAGAATAAGTTTGCACAAAGATGAGGATTCAGGATCCATTTCCTATTTCAAAAGGTTGTATATATAGATTTATGGCAGCAATTTGTGACTGAGCAGGACAACAAAGGCTTGGATTTGATCTAGATAATTCAATGGTAAGAGATGAAGAAGCTTGAGCTGATCATGGGAATGGTTTCTCCCCATGAAAACATTTGGCCAGATGATAGGAATAATCAAAGGAAGGAGATTGAAGAGGATTGTCTGCAAGTTTGTCTCAAATTTGTCTCCACAACTTTCCCATGAATTCCAGTTGAAATAATTAGATATAGAATATCTAATTTTATTGGTGAGATATGATAAGCTGTAGGATTTGAATATTTTGGATTTATTCGAATTTAGGAAGAAATAAGATATTAAATTTAATAAAACAAATTATAGAAGTCTATTTATTAAATTAAATATTGAAGAAATGAACAATTAAATATAACAAAGTATTAAATTTTTTTATTTAATTAAGATGGAAAAATAGAAGAATTTAGAAGAATTAAATGTGAACTATGTAAATAAATATTTCTATTTATTTAATAGTAGATGAAATTAAGATTAATTAATCAAATAAGATGTATTTAATTAATTAGATTATCCAGACCATTTTTAGGTGTATACATTTTTCCCCTCTTTGAAGTGATGTGTTTATGCATTGCTTCAAAGAAAATTTTGTTGCTGCTGGTAGTATCGATGAAAATAATTTTTAGTATGTACCAGACATTGATTTTGTTGTGATGATGAATATATAAGTGTGGAATAGGTAAATAATAAATAACTGAAAACACTTCTTAATAAGATATTATATCAAAGATCTAAAAGCAATTAAACTAATTTAAAAGCAAGAATATATTGAAAGCGTCATATTGTCCTCTATCTCTAAAGATTTATTAAGTCATAGGGCTCTCAGATTTGGTAACCATTGTGACTGTTACAATGCCAATCTAGAGAATGAGATGCTACTAAAATGAAATTTTGTAATCCTATATGATGATTTCTAGATTAAAAGGAAGCTATTGTAATCTAAATTGACATGAAACTATGAAAGAAGCTATATGGTAAAACTATGATGCAACCATGATATTGATTCTATTGATGCTATGATTTCTATTGCTAAATACTTAATTGCTCAATTGCTATTCCTGTAGAGTAATTTTGCACAAGATGAGGATCCCGGATCCATTCCTATTTCAGAAGGCTGTATATATAGATTTGTGACAAAAATTTGTGACCAGGAAACACAACAAAGGCTTGGATTTGATCTGGAGAATTAAATGGTAAGAGATGAAGAAGCTTACGCTGATCATAGGAATGGCCAGATGATAGGAAGAATCAAAGGAAGGAGATTGAAGAGGATTTCCTGCAAGTTTGTATCCA
Organism: Sequoia sempervirens; assembly: GCA_007258455.2. Taxonomy (NCBI): domain Eukaryota; kingdom Viridiplantae; phylum Streptophyta; class Pinopsida; order Cupressales; family Cupressaceae; genus Sequoia; species Sequoia sempervirens. Next base: position 309,062,739 of record VDFB02000015.1, read on the forward strand.
ATTTGTCTCCACAGCTTTCCTATGAATGCCAGTTGCAATAATTAGATATAGAATATATAATTTTATTGGTGAGATATGATGAGCTATAGGATTTGAATATTTTGGATTTATTCAAATTTAGGAAGAAATAAGATATTAAATTTAATAAAAAAAACTATAGAAGTCTATTTATTAAATTAAATATGGAAGAAATGAACAATTAAACAAAGTATGTGAACCTATTTATTTAATTAAGATAGAATGATGTGATTTAAAATAGAAGAATTTGATAATAAATAAAACAAAGTATTAAATTTGTTTATTTAATTAAGATGGAATAATAGAAGAATTTAGAAGAATTAAATGTGAACTATGTAAATAAATATTTCTATTTATTTAAAAGTAGATGATATTAAGATTAATTAATCAAATAAGTCGTATTTAATTAATTAGATTATACAGACCATTTTTAGGTGTATACATTTTTCATTCGTTTTTCAAGGGTCTGCATGTGTTGTATCAAATAGCCTACAAGAGATGGTGTTGCATTGTTCTGGTGTCATGTCATAACATTGGTATTAAGGTCATATGTTGAATTTGGATTAGGATGAATGTCTTGTGACATGAGAACTTGGTTTTCATATGGATATTCATTGTTTTGATTTGGAATGAAGTTGGTGTTTAGGTTTATTCCAAAGTTCATGTTTGCATTTGGTATGGTACTTTGGAATCGAGGTGTTGACCCTTGATTCATGTTTGGATTTTGAAAATTTATCCCTTGGTTTGCAAAAGGTGTGTAACCTTGATTGATATTTTGATGTGTGGGAATGTTTCCTTGGTTAGTATTTTGAGATGAAGGGATATTTCCTTGATTGACATTTTGGTGTGGAGGTGTAGGTCCTTGGTTGACATTTTGGCATGAAGGTGTAGGTCCTCGAGTGGATTTTTGGAATGATGGAAGGGACCCTTGATTTATATTTTGGAATTATGGTAGAACCTTGGTTTGTGTTTTGATTTGGGATTCTTTGTGAGATAATATGTACCTTTCTAGGATTATTTGGTAGAGGTTGATTTGATGAAGGTGCACTATGGAATTGGAATAAAGACCCTTAATTTGCATTTTGGGATGTAGGTATAGAACCTTGGTTGGAATTTTGAGTCAAAGGTGTGTGACCTTGATTTACATTTTGGATCAAAGGTGTAGGACCTTGTGATATAGAACCTTGATTTGTGTTTTGAAAAAGAGGATTCATAAAGGTTCTACTCATGGTATTTGAGGAATTTCTAAATGTGAAAGTTGGTCCTTGTGTAGTGGTATGGGTTATCTTATTTCCAATTGTTGGGATACTTGAGATGTGCGTCGTGGTGGTAGCCATGTGCATAGTTGTTCCAAGGGGTATGTTTGACATTTTTTGTGATGAGGGCATGCCAAGTGCAAATGGATTTTTAGTTTCTTCTATAATGGTTGACACATCAAAACCTTGAGGCAATTTGGCACCCTTCTTAGCTAGTTTGTAGAAGAATTTATTTGGGTCAGCACTAATGGGTTGATCAACCATGCTTATAACTCTTGGGTCTTGATAAGCTCTTTCAACTTCTTGAGGAGTCAATTGTTTGTTGAATTCTTCTAGACTTAGGCCTTCCCAAGGGTTGTTTTGTTCTCTTTGTGGTGTTTCCCTTTGAGATGTGGATTGATTTGAGTCTGTTCCAAGGGTAGTGTCATGGAAAGGATCACTAAAGAAATCCATGTCATTTCTTTTGGATTTTGACCTTGTTTCAACCATGTGAGACTTTTGCAAGTTGAAGGGATAATGCAAGATAGTGATGATCTAAAATATGTTTTTGGATTTTTAGATTTCAAGATACGAAAATGAAAGGATGATAATGAAATGATGATAATGCAAGGATGACAATGTCCAAAGGATAGGGATAATGAATGCTAAAGGATACTAAAGATTGGTTAATGATCAAAGTGAGTGATAAGGTGACTAGATGATGCTAATTCAAGATCAAGGTAATAATAGGTCAAAATGAAATTAAGCTATGTATTTTTTGTATTTTTGGAGTATAAGGATGCAAAGATAATGAAATTAATCGATGCAAAAGGATAATGATGATAATATGATGCTAATTCTAAGGTAAAGTGAGCTATTTTTTGTGTTTTTGGAATAAGGATGTCAAGTGCAATCTAAGTAATATGAGCCTAAATGAGGGAAAGGAAATGCAAAGGAAGGCTAGAATTTTAAGCAAAGGATTATAATCAAGCTAATGTGAACCAAAGGCCACAAATTCCAAATGTCATTGACCATAAGAGGACAACCAAGACTAGGACACAAGACTAAGACTCAAACTTGATAAAGTGAAAATGACAAGACAATGAAAAGGACAATGGTCAATAACGAATAGAATATGTAACCAAGAATTTCCAAAAGCTCAAAGATCTTCCTGTGTTCAAAATTTGAAGGTTTATATGCAACTTAAGAATGAAAGTCTAATTTGTGCAATGCAAAAAGATGGAGGAATGTAACCTATAATGCAATGTATTTCTAGTGAGAATTCCTAAAATGAACTGGTAAATTTTACAAGTCTCTGGTTTATCAGGTAGAGGTCCCTATGGAGTTGTTTTGGTCAGATTTGGACACAAATTTCATTTTTTTTGCTTAGCAAACAATTGTGGCTCAATTTTCAGCAACTGTGTCTCACAATTGCAGTTTAGGTTGTCAAATGCAGCTTTGTTTTCAGCAAATGCAGTTCAGGAAGACAATTGTAGTTTTCCAATTCTCAATTGTGGTTCACAGTAATAGTTGCAGCTCTGTATTTGATAGTTGCAGTTTTCCACAATGTTTTTTTGATAGTTTTGATGTTTTTAAATTGGTTTTGATATGGATTTTGATTGTTTATGATGAAATATAACTAGAAAACATAGAAAACAATATCAAGCACTTTTTTTTAGTCTGGTTTGATGTGAAAATGTTTGATTTTTAAGAAGACAATCATGAATCCTAAGGTTGGAAAGGACAATATTCAGTGAGTTCCCACTTGGATTTCTCTAGCCGTGCTTATTCAAAGTGGATAGCCTAGGAACTTGGTAGCACTAGTTCCTCCTTACTCAACACTCACTTCTTGAGCATACCAAGTTCTGAATTGCCCAAAGAGGAATTTGCTATCTCTACAAAGAACCACGAGTATGTGACATGGCTTCAGAGGTCCAACCTCCTGTGTCAACAAATAGAAGAATTTTGGCTTCTACAAATAAGAGGTGTCTAGTAAGGGAATCTAGTTCAGGGGTACTATGATAAACTCCCTCAAGAGACCTCCCAACCCTTAGAACAAGGGCTTTACACATCATAAATATATTGGGGGAGGTCTATCATGTACAATGTCCCGTTGATTGTGAACTTTCCTTGCAATCACAAATTTATATAGTGGTTTGAAAGGACTTGAATTTAGCCCATTACCGCTTGGGTCGTTCTCTTGGGGTGAGTAATTTTTCCCTCCAAGGCAAGCCCTTCTAATGGGTGAACACAAAAATAGATGGGTCTGAATTTTTTATCACCAAGTTTGCACAAGGTGAGAGCATAATACCTACCATCCTTCAAACACTAAAATAATGGTTCATTTACCCCTTAATTAAATCTATGTGAAAGAAGAAAATCATTCATTTTAAGCACCAAATTGAAATGTTATGTAATCTAAAGAAAACAAGATTATGGTTTCAAAAATAAAGCCTTGCACATTCAAAACCTACAAAACCACACATTGGTTGTTCCTCAAAACTATCTTGGACCAACAAAAAGCTACAAAAAACTAAGTTAGCACAAGAGATTAAAAACCAAACTAAAACTCAAAAGTTAACAACTAACTAAACTAGAAAATGAAGAGGCTAAATTGAACTAAGAAAAACCTTAAAGAAAACTAAAAACTAAGAGCTCAATTTTTTTGTTGCTTCAAAAGAAGCAGTTTTTTTGGAGCTCCACTCTAAAGCCACATGCTACAAATAAAATATTAGTAAACCAAAAACCCAATTCTGCTTGCACAACCCAAAAGAAAAATAAAAAATATCTTAAAACTGAAACTTTTTACTGAGCAAAAAAATGTATCGTTTCTTTCCTAAGTTGCGTCGTTGCGTTACGTCACACAAAATCTATTGCATCGTGTTTTGAATTCAAAATTTCCTTGACAAAGATTCCTTATGTAGATGCATCGTTTATGGGAAAATGCATCATTGCATTTGTTAAATGCATCACTTCCTATCAAATGCATCACTGTGTTTAACAATTGTGTCATTTCGTACCTAAAATTTGCAAAAACAAGCAAAAGTCGTACGAAAAATTTGCAAAACTAGTGTTCACGTTGGGTTCACCAATGTAAGATGGGGTTAGAGCATTCCTATCCTAGAATAAGTGATAGCCAACACTTCTAAGCTACAAAACCGCATCCACAAGAGAAAACAATGAAATCATAAGGAAAATAAAACATCAAATGAAAACACTCCCCATGCTTGAATCTTGAATCACTTCTCTTTCTCTCCTATTTCTCCTTTTGCAATATTTTCCCTCAAATTTGTTGCTTCACTTGTGCAAATAATTACAAATTGTAAGTAGAAAGTTGGAGACAATTAGCTATTAAGGAAAAAATGAGAGAGGAAGGTTGCTTTGATAGAAAACCATTCGAACAGATGGTCAAGACCACTCATCTAAAAAGATTCCAAGGTCGATGGATGAGGATGAAGGAGAGGGAGGTTACAAAAAGGATGGCCAAGATCAAACTTCTAGAAAGATGCCAAGATCAATGGTCGAGAATTGATTCAACAAGAATATGCCATGCATGGAAGAGCTATGATGCCGGCGGCTATGATGCTGATGACTATGAAAAAGATGACTATGACATGATTAATGACATGGAATCTTTGACCAAAGGGGATACATAAATAATTTATTTTAAATAATTTATTTGAAAATGAAGGAAATGGACAAGTGGATATTCAATTAAAATAATTTTCATAATTATTTTAATTAAATGAGAGGAAATGTGAAAATGGGTATTAAATAATTAAATTGACTTAATTATTTAATACAAGAGACACATGGACAATTAAATAATTTTTGACAATTATTTGATAATAGATGAATTAAAAGAGGGAGGGAATAGTTAAATAATTAATATTAATTGTTTAACCATAGAAAAATATGACAAAAAAAATTAAATAAAGATTAATTTATTCTATTGATTAGGATAGAATAAATATTAGAAAGTGAATTAATTAAATAATTAAAATTATTCAATTATCAGAGGATGACGACCAAGAAAAATGATGTTTGTAGACTTAGGACATTTTTTAGTGTCTACACTTGGGATCATGGGTAATGAGTGAAAAATTTGCAACTCAGGATGACATGAAGGCTCTATCATTGAGCGATGACGATGGGCCCACAACGAGCCATGTGAGGCATCCCACAGGGTAACCAAGACCTAACCAATTTCTTGACTTGACGAGCCCAATTCACTTGTGACAATGGCAAGGGTGGAGCCTGCAGAGCAGGAGAGTGAGAATGTCCCTCCATAAGGAATGGTGAAATATGCACAATAGTCCACTAAGGGAGACCCGCATGTGCAGGTTCACCAAGGGCGATGGGCGCGGTGACCATGGGTGGACTAAAATCTGTAGTGCAAGTTTCACAATTTGGCGACATTTGGATAACTGAACTTGGTCAAGGGGAATTTGATGGCTTTAATGCATGTGAAAAATTCAAGCTCAAAAATAGGGGCACACAAAATGAGACAATAGAAAAAATGACTCGACAAGAGCAAAAATGAAAGAAAGGGGGTCCCTGGTCCATACAGGGCATGTGTGCAAAAGATGCACAACACTACTTAATTTCTAGACTACCCAATGCTAGAAAATTACTCACAGAGGCATAGAATTTGACTTACCTAAGAAAAAATAGCAATTTGTTCAAATTTTTTCGCCTAGAGCTCACCTTCTTCTATTTCTAACCTTGACCAATTCTTCAGCTCTCGATGATTGTAATTGTGAAAGAAAAATGAGAAACAACCCTCTTTATAACTCAAAGATGGAGAATCTCCTCAATTAATGTCTGAAAGATAGCTCATGCGAGCGAACTGACAAGTAGCCATTCAGGTTTGAATTCCTACCATCGATCCCTTTTGATTTAAAACATGATCTATGACGCTCCTTGACCATTGCTTTTTTATTTCATAGGTGTGCTTTAGAACAATGATGAAACCCTGGGGAGTTTCCATGTAGCCACCCACATGCTTACTAATCCTTTTGAGCTCCATCGCTCATCGTTGTAATGCTTCAAGGTTAGACCCATACTTCGGTGATGAGGAGAAAACCTCTAATGGTAGGAATATTCACCAACATATCATCCATCACTTGTCACTGAAGTGTTTCAAAGAAATACTTATATTTCGGTGAAGAGAAGTTCCTAACGATACAAAGAACTCACTTTACTCCATCGCTCATAGTTGTAGTTGATTTGGACACAAGAATTCTTTTGGCGACGAGAAAAATGAGTGATGGCACCAGATGTTGAAAAGTGGCACAATCGTAGCCTACCATCCTTTACCTTCCTATATCTCATCATTGAAGATGAGATGAACGATAAAACTACTACGATGTAGAGGGACAACATGATACAAAGGATAATTTTAGTCCATCACACATCATTGAAGATGAGATGAACGATAAAACTGCTATGATGTAGAGGGACAATGCGATACAAAGGAGAATTTTAGTCCATCACGCATCGCCGAAGTGAATCAAAGAACCAAAATTCTTTAGTGATAAGAAATGTGAAGGAAACCTAGCTCATTGCTCATCACAGAAGTAAATCATGAAGGTCGAAAGCTTTCCGTGATGCACTATACAAAGGAAACTCAAAGGTTCATTGCTCATCGCTATAATGAACCCGATGAATAACAAAGCTTCTATGATGAGTGATAAAAGAGGGACTTCTTAGGAAGAATGTGGGATACAACCTTAAAAGGACTTAAAATCATTTTTGCAAAGGATGTAAAGGCCAAACATTTCAAATTATTAACCTTATAAAATATCAACCCTGAACCAAAAATAATAAGGGAAACATTGTGCGATGGGTAAACAGGGAATCCTAACCACAAGAGGTTTGTAACCAAATGAATTCAAAGGCTTAAGATATAACTAAGACAACCTAGAACTAGCCACAACAAGTCAACGAAGGATTAGACCAAAGAAAAAGGTTTTATACAAGGGGAAAATATACTAAGTAAAAACCCACACCTAGCATAAAACCCTAAACCCTACTAGCACCTTAAACCAAGAAACCACTCAGGTAAAAGCATTTAAATTAGTGGAACACAAAATTTTAAGAGTTCCACCACCCATCACCTTTTTTAACACCTCCTATAAAATCATAGCCAAGGTTTTTGCTCGTAGAATAAAACCTATTACCCAAATGATAGTGCAGCCAAAATAAACTAGATTCTTGGGCTTGGTAGATTTATTCTTGACAATCTTATGCTAGCCTAAGAGACTACTGAATGGGCCCAAAAAACTACCCAGGATGCTCTTATTCTGAAATTGGATTTTGATAAAGCTTATGACCGCATTAGATGGCTCTTCATCCTTAACATGATGAAATGGCTTGTATTTTTCCCTAAAATTTGAGATCATATCAAAATGTTATTTATTGATGCTAATGCAAGATTGGCTATTAATGGTTCCCTTTCTCACAATTCTCATTGCAAAGATCTATTCTCCAAGTCTACCCCCTTTCTTTATGTCCTTACTACTGATGCCCTTGGTTACTTCTCCATGCTAAGTCAAATCACCTTATCCATGGGATTTCTTTTCCTAACAAAACCATGACCCTCAACTCTCATTTTGTAAATAATAGTATGGTTTTTATCCAAAATTCTATAGATGAGGTGAATAATACCATTGATACCCTTGACGTGTTTTGTGTCATTTCTGGGTCTAAACTAGCCATGCACAAGATCAAGTTCATAATGATTCGCGCTAACCCCCATCTAGCTTGGATTACTTTTGAATGGAAACAAATAAATCATGGTTCAATCACCATATTATTGGGCATTACCTTTGGTGTCAGAGTTTCTCTCAAAAACCATGTGGAACTGGTTTTTGAATAAAATCAAAGTCAAACTCTTGAGCTGAACTAATAGATTTATCTCCATGGCTGGTCGGATACAAGTGGCAAATAATTTTTTTCTTGCTAGTCATGTTTACATACCATCATGTGGGCTTCCTTCCAAAATCTACTACACTAAATTAACTCAATTAATCAAAAAAATTCTTTGGATCAAATAGGGAAATAAAAGGGATTCCCTTCTTCTTCTTGGCAGCATTACATCCAACCAAAGGATAGAGGTGGCTTGGGAATCATTGACCAGTGTATTAAGGGAACCTACCTTACTACCAAATGGATAATTAGAGATTTGGAGGGAGATACCCCCTGGAAGAACTTGGTGAATTACCAAATTGAATCTTCCTTTGCTGGTCATCCTTGGGCTACTGCCAACTAGAAAGACAAGCTTCTATTAGGTCCCTTTGTTAAAACCCATGGATCTCCCCCCTTCAATTCTATCTAGAAATCTTGGAAAATTACCCCTAAAAAACTCATTTGGTTTGATCAGTCTCTTAGCCATGGCCTCAACTATCCTTATTCATCTATTTGGTGGAATCAGTTGGTTAATCAAAATAGCAATCCATTAGGTACTATTAGTAGACTTAAATGAAAACATATTTTCAAAAAATGAATTCAATCATTTAGGGACTTATGGAACCTTTTCCTTCCAATGGAAATCATGGTAGCTTCTTAAACCCTAGTTCCATCTTTCATCTTTAGACAATCAACCAATTCATGAAATTCAACCATTAGTTACTCCTCAACTTCACAACTTATTATGCTTGGAATATCATGCTAACTTCTTGAATAACTGGAGATGACCTGATACTCACAACATCCACACTTTCCCCCTTAAAACCATCTATAAAAATTTCCTCCCCTCAATCTCCATCTCACCTTGCCTAAATGAGCAATGGAATTGTGCCTTTGTAAGGTCCAAGTGAAAAAACCTCATCTCTCAAATTTGGAGGTCCAAAGTAGACTCTTAGTCTCAACTCCTTTCTTGGAAATTCCTCCATGCTAAGCTTTTGATCAGTAATCTACTTAAGTTTGTCACCCCCTCCCAATTTTCCCTTTTTTTAAAAAATGGAGTCTATAAAGCATTCATGTTAGCTATACATTCACACTTATAATTTATGGCATTCTCTATTCGCCCCGTTGCCTACCTTATTCCCTACAGTGTGGACTTGGAAATTTTCTCTTTTGGGTGCCTATCAATCCCTTGATTTTATTTCCTAAACTTGTAGGAATGTGATTTTGAATTTCATTTGGAAGCTATGTTGTCTTGTTCTGTTGTTCTCCAATACTATTCTCCCCTTTAAGATTGAATTTCAAATGATTAATACCAACCTATCCCTTCAGATTAAGAACCTATCAGTGGCTTAGCCTATCATCTCTCTTGTTGATAAAAAAAACATGATCTTCTTCAGTTACATGCCAATGTTGAACAAGGAAAATCAAACGCTTCATGATCATTTCTCAGGACAGTTTTAGAATTTGGAATATTGGACAACTATTGTAAATGTTGGACAACTACTACAAATTTTGGACAACTGTGCAAATCACACTATGATGATGTTGCAAATAACCAATCTCACTATGTAAATGTTGGATAATTTCCACAAATCATCCTTCTTAGAGGTTTTATTGAGGTGGCACAAAGTGTATGACTATGGGGTTTTAAAGATTAGTTATCAAAGGTTTATTTGTGTCCATACTTTGTTTCATTGCCAATGGTTTCTTTATCTGGGTCTTATTTGTAGCCTTGAGCTATTATATGGGTGGACCCTTTTTATAATGATTTGTTTTGGATATTTTGTGTAAGTTCCTATTGTGATCTTTTTCAGCTATGAGCTATTTATTTATGTAACTCATATTTTCTTCTTTCAATAAAAAAAAGAAAATATGATAAAAAAGTTTAAGAAAGAAAATTTCTCTAAAAATTCCTCACATAACATAGAGTTATCTTGGAAAAAACCTAGTATTCAAAATCAAACCAAATATGTTTCTAGTAACACCAATAATGTTATAATAAAAATTCAGGCCCAACCCAAGTCACAAGAGATTAGACCAACATACAAACATTGAGACATTAGGATAACATAACTTTTGTCAACTAAGTATGCACCCTTGTTGAGAATAGAACTTAGCTACTTGTGAAACATGTGATCTTTTCTAGGTTTGTGGGTCACCTATGATGGAAAATAACCTACAAAAAGGGTTTGTTCCCCTTGGTGTTCACCTATATTGACTTACACTATTGTTGTTACTGAGGAGAAGGTAGAAATATAACATAAAAATGAAACTAGCTATGTGAGTGATGCACCAAATGTGTTTTCTTTAGGCCTTGTACCATTGTTTTGATGCACAAAATATCAATAACTTAGCTATTTTTACACAAATCCATCTTTAACATACTCATGCATTAGTGTTTTATAGAGAGGTTGAGTATTTTCAGTCCTAGAAGGAAGAAAATGAAGTATTCTTAATAAATAGGAGCTATTTTTTACTTTAACACAAACTATAACCTACACAAAATATGTCTTTTCTTTTTTAAAGGTGCCAAAATAAGACATATATTTAAGGATTTATGCATGAAATCACAAAAATAAATATTAATTACCATTTTTCACACAATAGAACAAGATTTTGAAGGTAGAGAACTAAAAATTTATTGTTGAAAGGTGTCTTTACAATTGTAAATGTCTAAAATCTGTTCTAATTTTCTTGAAAGTATGAATATCACATCTAGTTTAAGCCACAAAAATGATTGGTTTTATAGTTACAATACAATATTTGACCAGAAAAGAACTTTTGAAGTTACAAGGTTGCTTAAAAAAATGCAAGAACTAACTAAAAATGAAACAGGTCATGCCTTTTTGCATATAAGATTTCCCAAACTTTAGTGATCAACATGTGGCATGCATCATATCTGTTTGAAGAGTTCAATACTCTTTAGGTTCCTTAAAACTATTTCCCAAGGATCAAAGCTATAAAACCTCCAAAATGGCATTAAAGAAGGGAGGTCTTGACCTTTTCAATCTTTTTCAGCTCCTGGATGTTTGCAACTACCCTTATATTCTCTCAACTTGCTCAAAACCACTCCTAAATATAGGGAACTGCTCATATGTTACACCTCAACCCTTAGTTACCAGGTTACTTCTACCTTCATGAGTGAAAATGATGATAAATGTCAATCATGATTTTCATATGTTTGATAGGTGAATGAAATACTGAAATATGCATTAAGATGTTACTTTTGAAGGAACGATTATGTTTTATGCTAATAAAAAAGTGATGAATGAATATATATTGCAATGTGAATACATTAATTCTTTGATGATGCAAATATATTTCATGTGAACGGCTAACTACCTTTGTGATGCACTAAGTTGGATGTAGAAAGGAGTCAAGCCCTTGGGTATAAGAGGGGGAGTATCACTCGGTAGAGGAGCTTGTTCTCATAACCCTTAATGAACCTAACTAATCATACACATACTCACACCCTAGTTGGTCTTAGTTGAGTCAAGTCAGTTTGGGTAAATGGTAAGTAACCTATTGTTTGGGTTTGTGAATGTCTTGTATTGGGTTATGATCTTGTTCTTTGAATGTTTTGATTACTTGTATGTTATTAAGCCTTTATATTGAGAATGAGTTCTCCTTTGTGTGTTCATATTTACATGTTAATTTATGAGCACGTGAATATATGTGTTTTAATTTGATGATTGAAATAATGATATATAAAATATAATATATATATTGATATATATGTATATAGTACATTGGTGGAAAATTATATACTAATATGCGAATATATGTATGTATATATATATGATTATTTAATATATGCTTATATCAAATGAAAATAGATGTATTTAATAATATTGTGAATGTGATTAGATATATATATTAATATATATATATATATATACATAGTATACAATATATAATGTTTGATATATATATTGAAAGTGCATAGTATCTAGCATAGTTCATTTTATAAGCACTGCAAATGTGTAATGGAAAGCACATATTATAATATTGTTGTTATATATATTAAAAGTGAAACAAATAAAGTGAAGCGCATGATATAACATTGTCTTATATATAATGTTGTGGCTAAAATATTCGCATAAAGCAAAGTACTTGACTAAGTCAATAAAGACTTACAACCCACACATGGAAGTAGGAATATAGTTTATATGTTGCAAGGGAATGAATGAAGATTTTAACAATTGAAATAAGTCTTTGGCAGCGCTATTATATGGGGTGCCAAAACATGAATATGTGGCACCAAATGTGAAGAATGTGAAACAAATAAGAAGTCTAAAACCTATGGCTAAATATAGAAAAGCAATATGATAACCATAAAAATCAATCAAAGCATAGATGGTAGAGATTTGAGAGGGTAGTTGACTTGAAAACTAAATAGGAGACCTATACCATTTCATTGTTTTCTCTTGACTAAGTAAAAGAGTCATGTTTCCTCTAATAAAGAGGTTGAATCAACCATTGGAAGAATGAGGATATCATGTGTTGCAATATAAGACTTCTATTAGCTAAGTCATTGCATGAGAGTAGGAAGGTGGCAGAATTGTTAGCTTGTTTGTAGCCTTTGGAAGCTCAAATTTTAGTATATATAGAGGTTCTCTCTCTATCATTTGTTACACTTTTTATTCTAATTTCTCCTTTGTTACTCTATTGTATTTTCTATGCAAGTGAATTAGAGCTTGAGATTTGGTGACTTGCTTTGTAATTTTTCAATTGTGTTGTTGAAAGAATTGGTAAAGAGGCTAGAGTTTGGAGAAGTAGCATTCATAATGGTTAAGGCTAAGTTTGGAAAGTGGCATTATCAGTTAGAACTTAGTATCTAGGTATGTTTATTTCTATTCCTCCATTATCTATGTTTGAAAGGTTTTTTAATTGTAAATTCCTTTGTTTGGACAAAGATTCCATTTTAGTATGCATGATATGCTTGTTCTTATGAACCTAGTTATTTCCTAGTTTTGGAATAATCTTTGAATGCATGATATGCTTGTTAATTCCTAGTGTGGAATATTCTTGTGTGATTCTTGATTGAGTCTTGAATTATTGGAACCCTCTTATTTGGGAGTATATAATTTATATTATGATGAAGCATGTGTGGCTTTAATGATATTAGAACTGAGTTCGTTAAGACTATGTGGATGTTGTGTGAAAAGTGAAATATGGAATATGTTACTATCTTGATTTGTTAAGCTTATGATGATAGGTAAACCTTTATGGATAAAGAGGTTAGTAATGCAATAGGAATGCTGGTATAATAGAAATGTCACCATTGATAGGTTGTGTTGTCATGAAAACCATGTTAATAGTCTATACTTTATTGTTTACTCATATCTCCTTGAAGTGGGAAGATACTCTTTTCCCTAGGGATACGATGTATACTTGATTATCATATCAATATTCAATAGTAGGGTTGAGAAAGGTATTTTTTTATTACACTATAAACATATGCTTGATTAGGAGTCTATTCCTATTCAAAAAATTATAGAAGAGGACTCACATTCCAACAACCCAAAGCTATGTTGAGAAGATGACTTGTAGGTGTAAAAGAAAAAACTCTTCTTAGGCTAATGTCCTCCAAATTATGTACAAACGTAGTGAAAATTGTAAACATGTGAATATTTGAGGTATATTGAAAGAGAGGTTTTATGATTTGTTATGATCACTTGATTGTTACATCACTTTTGATTGAGACCCTAGGTTGGGAATAACCTATTTGGTTAGGTTGTTTAGTTGATTTTGAATGAAGCAAATAGGTTGGGATTAACCTATATGATCTGATTGGTCATTTGATTGTTGATTATATTTTTTATTAAGTCGTTTATTGTTGTTTTCATACTTTTGAAACGGATTCATTTAATGTTATGACGTTATGATTACCCAAGGTGGTTAATTAGGTTATTCTTGGGGTTAAATAATCCATGGGAAAGGGAGTAACCTAGCTAGACACTAGTATGTGTAAATGTATGGTTAATATGGTTATACCTAGGGTAGAGGAATCCATTGGTAAGGGTGTAGTCTAAATAAATAGTTTGTTATAATCTTGGATATTCTTGGGGTTAGGGTAATCCATGGTTAAGGGAATTACCCTGTTGAACATTTTGTTATGTTATCACCTTAGAGTGAATGTGTGTTATGTTTATGGTCAATACCAAAGAGCTTAAGGGTGGGTGGACAAATAAATCTCACTCGAAGTACTGGGTTTTGAATTATTTGGCTATGGGATATGGTGTTCTACACCATTGCATAAAATAATTTACTATAATGTTGTAATTAAATAATTTTTTAGTTGTGATGCACCTAGGTGGTGTGGATAATCACACTACGTAATTATTTTGGGACCACTTAGAGATGTTGTATTGTAACATTGTATTATTATTTAATGTGTGGGGGACATGTGATAATAATTTAATACTGAGGAAATATTAAATAAAGTGAATTCTTAGTAGCCAATATTAAATAAGGGGTTAGTGGTTTTGTATTCACATGGTTTTGTGGTATGTGGTTTTACCTTACCAATAGTTGCATTTTGTGTGAGCTTGTGTCTATAAAAGCAAACAAAGATGTAGTAGTTTAGGTTGGCTGAGTGGGTTGGCTATCATTATTGGGCCTTTCATAGGAGTGCATATTTGAAGCATGGCATTGGATGTGTGGATTCATTCCTGGACACATGAGGATGCATTGGATGACTTGATACTTGATAGGTATTCATTGTAACTCTTGTATTGCTTTATTTCTAAATAATATGATGGAGTATGGATGCTTTTGGAGGCTAGGATTTTCCCTCTTGAGGGTTTACCTAGGGTATATCTTGTGCTATCTTGTGGCTTGTCTATTTGATCTATGTGTTGTGGTTACTTGTATGCATGTTTATCTCTCATGGGTTATGTAGGAAATGGATTAAGATCATGGTTAAATGCAATATTTCCTAACAAGTGGTATGAGAGCTTTCATGGTTGAAGAATTTTTGTTATAACCCTAGTTTGAGAGTTTTTACAAAGTTGATGTCATGGACATGCATGTAGATTTTGAGGAATTACGAGATGTGGAACACATGTTGCAAATGTTTGTATGCAGATTTGGGATTTTGGGTTGTCAAGATTTGTTGGTTTCATTGTCAATCTGAAGTTTTCCAATTTTGGGTGAAAGAGGGTTTCTTGGTTTGAGTTTTCATATGAGATTTTTGTAGGGGAATTTTCATAGATGGCCTCTTGATACAAAATGGACCTCATGGTTGGATGCAGGTTGGCCAAGAGATGAAGATTGATATAAAATTTGACCTATTTTGAAAAAATTGAAAAAAATGCAAAAAAAAATTAGTCGTAGGGTCTTTTCAGTTGCCCAATTTTGCCATGTGCAGAAATAAAAAAAATTCGGCCTATTTTGAATGTCAACAGAAAAAATTATATATTTATGGAGGGTCTACAAACCCCCTGCCCCACTTTCTTATCACAGTACCAATAGGTACTAATAGTACCAATCGGTACTAGTAGTACTTGTTGGTACTCCCTCAGTCGGGGGGACTGCCATCGTTGGTGGGGTTAAACCCCGACGTCGGCTCCCTTGTTTGACATAAATCACCTTAAATTTTTTTAATAAAATTTAATATATTTTTTAAGTTCCACTAATAAAATTTGATGTGCTAGATTTCAAACAATAATAAACCAAAATGTATATGGTGGTGGGTCCAGATGGGAGACATAAGGGTTTTCCAAAAATTTGATAATTAAACCAAGATTAATATTTCCATCAGGTCTGCATGAAAGTAGGGAGAAAATTTTTATTTTTGAAAATTAAATCACATTTAAACTCGATTTTAAATCCACCACTGGCCAGCCACCACCAGAGCACCACCCCAGCAGGTCTAATAGTACATTTTATAGCAGTTTTTTTTCAAACACATGTAACTTTTGCCCAATATGTATGTTTTTCAACTTCTTGTAGTCATCAGAAATCTCTTTCCATATTATTCACTATGAAGTTGGTCTGGTTCCCTTATTTTTCCATTTTAACACATGTTTTGGTAGCCTAGAAGTCAGATGTTATTGTTTTCACTATTAGAGCATAACTTTTACATATAGAGTCAATTTTTTGATTTCGAAGAGGAGTTAGACAGAATTTGCAGTGTACAATACAATGGTTCAGATTGTTTATTAGTTTGAGGAGCATGATGAGCTTGGTACTTGTTTTATCACTTATAGGAGCTTGAGATTCAAGGTGTGATTGTGTGAGCATCCGAATGAGTCAAGAGGCGAAACCTCTAGGGAGTACATATTTTTATATGTTATTTATGATGCTACATCTAATTATTAGATTGGTGCTTCCTGGTACATGTTTACATGTTTTTTTCAATGATGTATTTTGATGGTGACAAGTACACAGGTTGTCTTTAGTTTTGAGGACATGGTTGGACATTTTTTGAGACTTGGAGTCTCATATGGGTGATAGTTGAGTGCATGTACATTGATGGTTGTGCTTATGGTGTCATGGATATGTAGGTACATTTGATGCATTGGCACAACATGATCATGTATGTGGTTGTTTGGTTGTGATATAGTTTTATGTTAGGAGATTTTTTTATCTTCTTGATGATTATTTGGTTCCTTTACTATGATTATTTATTTGTGGACATGGTTGGAAAATCAGATTTGTGGTTGATTTGGTGTTTGAGTCTTGATGTCTTCAGGATTATCTTCTTTGATATCTCGGTATATAGGTTACTAATGTGATGGTGAGTTTGCATGTTTTAGTGGTTTGGATCTATGAGTTATGTAACTTGTATGTGTGTACAACCTATTGGGTTGTAGTGTGATGACTCAAATGTGGATTGTCTATATCCACCAGGTTTGATTCATTGTTGTTGCAAATTTATTAGTTAGCCTTGTCGGTGGTCATTTGTGCATTGGTATGTTGTTCTGGGATTGAGAGGATGGATGATTTGAGTACTTGATTAGCCGGTTCATGGGACTTGTAGTATGTGGTTTGATCACTATGTCATGATATATTTTACATTCAAATTTGTGTCCCAAACCCTTTTGAAACTATCCAAAATTGTTATGTGAGTCCCACAAACTAAATAAGATTGAGTTTATGCAGTCTCAAGATTCATTGGGTCACAAACTACCATAGCATCTTTAGCTTCCTTTAATGCACTCACCATTATTTCAATCTTTGGACCAATTAGTCCTCTGAGTTCACATCCTCTTCCTACAATCATGTCATTTTCGTGCTTCAAGCTTCTTATTTTGTCAAGTAGAGATATTACTTGACCTTCTTTCTTTCCAACATCACCAACTAATGGATCAAAAGCATCAGAAATGGTAGCCAATTGTTTTTCAAGATCCTTCACCCTCTTATCATTGTCTTTAGTAAATTTGGATAGAATCAAACATGACTTATAGGCCTTTCCACCTTTAGATAGAGAACCTTGAATATTCTCCATACAAGTGGCTAACAGATTTTTATCCTTAGCAATCACTTCTTTCAACCAACTAAATCTTTTTCCATAAAACTCCTTTTGCACTTTAACCATGGCTGATTTTTCAAGAGACTCGAAATGAGTACTTACATAATTTATGAGCTTCTTCAATTCACCAAAAGAGGAATCAGAAGGATCCTTAACATGAGTTGGCATAATTTTTTCCAGAATTCCATATGCAAGACTTAATAATTCGCTATCCTCAATGTGAGACTTCATAATCTTCTCACTGGCCTTATCTTGTGCAAATGATGTGACCATTATCTAAATTGGGGACAAGGTGGATAAATTGATTGGGCCTTCAACCAATTCAAGATTAAATTCTTCCTGTTGTTCCACTAGATATTTCTTCACTGCCTCGGTAGTGTCTCTTGCTTCCACTGGGATTCCCTTAACCTAAACCTTTTCTTCTTTTTCAACTCTTGGTTCTTCAGTAACTGTTTCTTGATTGTCTTTAGGAGCTTCAACTTCTTCACTTGGCATTTCCTTTTCTTCAACTAATACAACCTTAGGAACTTCAGTCTCCATAGGTACTTTTGTATTACCCACATTAGGAGGAATCTGATTATCCTTAGTATCTACATTCATCTCCTCATTTATTGGATCAGATACAACATCTTCAACATTTTCTTCTTCAAGATTGATCTTGTTCTTTGACAGAAATGCTTCTAGGGTTTTCTTGGTTTCATCAGCAACAACACCAGTTTCACTGATCGTAAGCTTTTTCACCCTTATTTTTCTTTTGAATTCTTTATTGGCTTTGTTCAAGATTGTATTCATCTCCTCAATAGACATTTTTAGACATAAGTCTGCAAGAATTCTCTTTCTCATATACTCTTCTTCTATCCTATGATTTACTCTTCTTGACTCCAAAAAATCATATAGACTCTAAGGTAAACTAGACATAATTTCAACAAGAACTTTGTTGAAAATATTCAAATGTTTTATTGTTGCCTCTTCAAGAATTCTTTGAATTGATTCATCAAACATTTCATACCATTTGCAGAGTGGCTTGAGATTTCCATCCTTGACAACAACATTCTCAACTTCTTCAATTGTCATACCTGGTTTGTCAATTTTTTCCTTCTTCTTTGCCTTTTCTTCCTCATTGGAAGATTTCCTCTTAGTTACCTTGATAGCCTGAGTGCCAGTAGCCTTCATTTCTTTCACAACTTCATCTGACTCAGTATCCTCATCTTCTGAGACGGCTTCACAGGTTCTTGTGCTCTTGTTCTTCTTCCTCTGATTGAAATCCTTGTCTTGAGTTTGCACTCACTTGGTTGTAGGAGCATATAGGGATGGAGAAGTCCTTGTTGATCTAGTACGGGCAAAGGATCCTCCTAGACTAGTAGATTCAGTTCTTGCTGACTCTTTTCTTGCTTCAGCTTCATCTCTCTTCCTTCTGGCTTATCTTACTGCTTCTATAGATATTCTCATACTTTATGCAAAGACTTCCACTTCTTTCCTTACTCTTCTTACTATCTTTGGCTTTTGTAATTTCTCATGGGCTTGCATGATATTTTCTGCATAAGTTCCAAACCTTTCTTCTGACAGATCTAGAGGCATGCTCAACAAATGTTTTGCATACATCTTCAATATGTTCTCCTCGACTTCATATCCCATAGGCATAATCCATATCATTTTGGGATCAATAGCTTCCATATGGCATTGACCAATATCTACCATGAAATAGATTGTAACTTTGTACTTCTCTACATTTGAGGTAGGAATTCTTTCTCTTGCATGCATCATATTCTAAAAATTTTTGAAGTACCCCTAGAGGGCAGTATTTCTAGTCTGTCAATCACCAATTCCAAATAATATATCTCTTATTTGAACAACTACAGGATGATTAATTTTCCAATGAACTTTCCCAATAGCCGGAACCTCGCTCATGAAATAAATGAATAAACACATCAATAAATTACCATATTTAAAATAGTTCTTCTTGTCTTTCTTAATCTTACCCAAATTCTCCAATAGCTTACTTCTAAGTAGCTCAAACAAGTCATAATTTGCATTTTCTTTTACCATCTAATAGGTTGCGTAAATGGTCATACCAGATACTAAATTATCTCGCCTAGAGTGGTAGACCTTGTAGCCAATGACCATCAATGCAAATTTAAAATCCACTTCAACAATATCTTCGATTGTCATTACCCTTCTATCAAATTGTGCACCTGTTGCATCAATAACCTTCTGATTCTTTATAGATTTCAAGATATTTAGTCCACAAGAGGAATTTAGACCTATGAAAATTCTTATAGCCTCTTTCATAATATTAAAAGGTATATTCAACCACATGAACTTGGTATGAACTTTGGTTTAAAATATATCAGACCCATTCACTTTCCTCAAATATGGGAAATTTCACAAATTGTACATGTGAACTTCTTCTCTTCTGGTGTTTTGTATTCCGTCCTAATAGTGAATTCCTCTCCAATTATATGGTTGGAATACAAATTCAGCATTTGTGAGATCCCTAACTCTTCAATATTAGCATGTATATAAGCCCTAATGTCTTCAGTATACAAGACTTCGTACAGTACAAACAAAAATGCACCTAGGGGCTTAGTCTCAATAGAATTGAAAGGATGCCACTTGAACTTTGGACGAGGTCTATGCTTGACTTCAACAACCAATGCAGTGGCCATTTTTACAAATTCACAAATTCAAAGGTTTTTTCGATAAATACCCTTTCATCGGATTGGAGTTTGATTGTTGAATCTTGTCGTAATTCATAAAAGTTCACCCCAAAGCTCTCCAAACTTCTTTTCTCCAAAATGCAAAGTGAAAAATGAAAGATAAAAATGAATTTTTCTCGTTCGCACAACTAACCCTTTTTGTCACAATAAATTCTTTTACACTAACTCATTTGGTTACCCTATTTCCATGCATTATAAATAATTCTTCTGTGGATCTCCAATTGGTTGAACAAAATATAAAAGGCATATATGAACTTACTGGACTTATCCACATTCTGGTGTTACTTACTAGTACGGGGTTAAGAGATTTTCTTGACAGCTCCCCCTAGGCCAAAGGCCTAAAATTAATTCCAAGAGGAATTATTAGAAGTAGATTCTTGTTCTTGCACATTTCCTTCAACAGAGGGATCCTTCTTCACCCATTTCTTCCACATTTTCCTCCTGATCACATCTGCAGTGACTTTACCTTTTCCCTTAACATCCTACTACATGTTTTGTTTTAATGGACCTCTTCTGCTCCAATAGAATCTAGTAGTGCGGCCAAATTTGTTACAGTTGTAACACAACATTTCTTTGTCTAGACCTACTATTCCACTGAGTTTTCCTTGATCTGTATTGGTTAGCAATATTCCCAAGTCTATTGCATGCATAACATCTGACATCTCTATGAAAGTTTTTCATCACATTTCTACATTCATTTGACTTATGACCAAACTTATTACAATTAAAGTACTGACTTGAGAATGATTGTCCACTTGGATTCATCCTGCTTCTACACTAAGAATCCATATGACCAAATTTATTGCAAGAAAATAGTAACCATTGAATCTTTGAGAATTTGGTTGTCTTACCAGTTTCCTTCTAGCTCCATTCATCTGATTTCCTTGCTTGAATCTCCCTTGTCCAAATTTCCTTTGTCCAGATCTGAAACTTTCTCCTTCTTCATAGCCAAGACCTCACTTGTTACCATCATTCCTCTAACCTTTGATCATTTCATCAAGATTGGCTGAGCTTTCTTTGAATTTCTCCTTGTACTCATTCGCAATAGTAAGTTCATTTTCAAGCACTTCCTCATTGTTTTTGGATTGTTTCAATTCATTTTGTCCAATCGGTTGCATTCTTCATACTTTTATTTCAAGGATTGAGCAATCCTTTCTTCATTCTTCCTTATATCTTCAATTTCCTTGGTCATTTTCATCATGATAGATTTGATCTCATGCTTTAGGAAAACATTTTCTCTGGAGAAATTTTCACATTCTTCAGTTTTCTCCTTCAAGGCATGACTTAGATTTTCATCTTCCATGCTTCTATTCTTCTACTTAATTTGATCACATAATTCCTTTATTTTATCCCTTCATTCATTGATTTTGTCTTTCAATGACTGGATGAATTTCTCTGCATTCTCAAGATTTTCCTATAGTTCCTAGTTCTCATATTTTGACTGGTCAAGATCATCCAGGGCCACCAAAAGTTGTTCTTGAAGACTGCTTGTATCCATTGAAAACACTTTCCAAGATCTCCCCAAGCTGTTAGACTTCTTTCGAGGAACTAGCTCTAATACCAATTGTTGTAAACAAGCAACACTGAGAGGGGGCATGAATTAGTGTTCTGCAAAAAAAATAACTTTATTATTTTGATCTTTAACACACTTAAAACATTCAACCAAGATAAATATGCAAGAACAAAAATCTAACAACCACAACACCATAACACAACTATTTTTACGTGGAAACCCTGTTAGGGGAAAAACCGTGGTGGATGGCCAATCCACAATATGATTTGAGTATACTCAAAAGAAAGATTACAATGTGGGAATGCACTTGCATTCAAGTGCACTACCTAGAGCTCACTACTCAAAATAGAAAGGCACATCGCCTTACAAAAAATTGGATTAGATCCAAGAGAATGAACTAAAATAGTAGCATTTGCAAATGCTTTATTACAGTTCCGGTTAGGCTCAATAGTCGATATTCTATCCTTTTGACTAATTCCGCACTTTTTCTCTGTTCTGCTCTAACTCACATCACAAAATATTTAATACACAAGTGAAACTATGCATAATCGCTCAATCACCCTTTGGATATTTGCAACACACATTTAAACACCTTATTGACACACTAAAATTATGTAATTGACCATTTACATATATTCACAACTAAGAATTTAATCGCAACCTGTCGGCTTCAATAAAACTTAAGAATATTTACAATTGTCAGGTGAAATCATGAATAATATTCAATGTGCATCCACAACGGTCGTCCAAAACTTAGCTTGGACCCAAAACAAGATGCTTGAACACAAAAACATTTGAGTAAACACTTCTTGAATATCCACGACACTTTATATCATCTAGGTCGGCCATAAAACATTGATGAACATAAAGATATCCAACTGGATCTCCAAACTTGCACACAACTTGATATGAGACACTGAGATTTTTGGACAACACAAGACATACATTGATTAACCTCCCATAAGATCCACAACTCAAAATAACGACAAAAAATATGTATGAGAATCGAAGAACACAAAACTGTCGGATGCTCTGTTCTTCCTAGACTGTCCTCAATTTGTCTTCCAGTAGGAGCAAATGATGACGTGCGGGTCCAATCACCAACTAGGGTTTCCATCAATGACAACACCAGAAAACATTTGCAGTGTCTCTTTCCAACAATCTCCCCCCTTGGCATTGATGGCAACACTTAGTGAAAAATGACTAAGTGTCAGATCAATACCAACATGAATTACACTACCACTTCAAAAATTCAAAAATAATCTTCAATCTCAGCTCAAAAATGCAACTCCACCTAAGATGAATATACATTTTTTATTGTACAACTCTCCCCCTTTGACATCAATGGAAAAACTGGGGAAACATAATTTCAAAACTGTATAGGCATGATCTTGTTACTTACACAAATTTGAAAATATCTACAAAATCTCTCTTCAACACGCTCAAATTTGTGTCCCAAACCCTTTTGATACTCTCCAAAATTGTTATGTGACCACAAACTAAATAAGATTGATTTTTTGTAGTCTCAAGATTCATTGGGTCACAAACTACCATAGCATCTTTGGCTTCCTATAATGCACTCACCATTATTTTAATCTTTGGACCAATTAGTCCTCTGAGTTCACATGTTATTCCTACAATCCTATCATTTTCATGCTTCAAGCTCCTTATTTTTTCAAGTAGAGATATTACTTGACCTTCTTGCTTGCCAACATCACTCCCTAACGTATCAAAAGCATCAAAAATGGTAGCCAATTATTTTTCAAGATCCTTCACCCTCTTATCATTGTCTTTAGTAAATTTGGACATAATTAAACATGACTTATAGGCCTTTCCACCTTCAGATAGAGAGCCTTGAATATTCTCCATACAAGTGGCTAACGGATTTTTATCCTTAGTAATCACTTCTTTCAACCAACTAAATATTTTTTCATCAAAATCCTTCTGCACTTTAACGATGGCTGATTTTTCAAGAGACATGAAATTAGTACTTACAAAATTTAAGAGCTTCTTCAGTTCACAAAAAGAAGAACTGGATGGATCCTTAACATGAGTTGGCATAATTTTCTCTAGAATTACAAATGCAAGACTTAATAATTCACTGTCCTCAATGTGAGACTTCAGAATCTTCTCACTAGCCTTATCTTGTGCAAATGATGTGACCTTCATTATCTAAATTGGGGACAAGGTGGATAAATTGATCGGGCCTTCAACCAATTCAGGATCAAATTCTCCTTGTTGTTCCACCAGATATTTCTTCACTGCCTCGACAGTGGCTCTTGCTTCCATTGGGATTTCCTTAACTTGAACCTTTTCTTCTTTTTCAAATTTTGGTTCTTTAGTAACTGTTTCTTGATTGTCTTTATGAGCTTCAACTTCTTCACTTGGAATTTCCTTTTCTTTAGCTAATACAACCTTAGAAACTCTAGTATCCATAGATACTTCTCTATTACCCATGTTAGGAGCAATCTAATTATCCTTAGTATCTACATTCATCTCCTCATTTACCAAATGGCATACAACATCTTCAGCATTTGCTTCTTCAACATTGATCTTGTTCTTTGACAGAAATGCTTCCAGGATTTTCTTGGTTTCATCAGCAACAATGCCAGTTTCACCGATCATAAGCTTGTTCACCTTATTTTTCTTTTGAATTCCTTCTTTTCTTTGTCTAGGAGTGAATTCATCTCCTCAATAGACATTTTCGGACATAAGTCTGCAAGAATTCTCTTTCTCATATGCTCTTCTTTTTTCCTAGCATTTACTTTTCTCAACTCCAAAACATCATACAGACTCTTAGGTAAACCAAACATAATTTCAACAAGAACTTTGTTGAAAATATTCAGATTTTTTATTGTTTCCTCTTCAAGAATTCTTTGACCTGGTGATTCATCAAACATTTCATACCATTCATAGAGGGGCTTGATATTTTCATCCTTGACAATAGCATTGTCAACTTCTTCAACTGTCATACCTGGTTTGTCAAATTTTTCCTTCTTCTTTGCCTTTACTTCCTCACCAGATGATTTCCTCTTGATTACCTTGGTAGCCTAAGCTCCGGTAGCCTTCATTTCTTTCACAACTTCATCTAACTCAGTGTCCTCATCTTCTGAGACAGATTCATAGGTTCTTGTTCTCTTCTTCTTCATCCTCTTACATGAAGCCTTGTCTTGAGTTTGCATTGGCTTGGCTGTAGGAGTGAATAGGAATGGAGAAGTCCTTGTTGATCTAGTATGGGAAAAGGATCCTATTGAACTAGCAGATTCAGTTCTTGTTGACTCTTTTCCTGCTTGAGCTTCATTTCTCTTCCTTCTTGCTTCTCTTACTTCTTCTGCAGATATTCCCATACTTTTTGCAAAGACTTCCACTTCTTTCCTTACTCTTCTGACCATCTTTGGCTTTTGTAATTGCTCATGGACTTGGATTCTCTTTTCTGCATAAGTTCCAAACCTTTCTTCTGTCGGATCTAGAGGCATGCTCAACAAATTTTCTATGTACATCTTCAATATGTTCTCCTCGACTTCATATCCCATAGGAATAATCCATATCATTATGGGATTAGTGGCTTCCATATGGCATTGATCAATATCTACCATGAAACATATTGTATCTTTGTACTTCTCTATAATTGAGGTATGAATTCTTTCTCTTGCATGCATCATATTCTGAAAATTTTGAAGTACCCCTAGAGGGTAGTATTTATGGTCTATCAATCACCAATTCCAAACAATATATCTCTTATTTGAATAGCTATAGGTTGATTACTTTTCCAATGAACTTTCCCAACACCCAAAACCTCACTCATGAAATAAAAGAATAGACAACAAAAAATATCATTTTTAAAAGAGTTCTTATTTTTCTTAATCTTACCCAGATTCTCCATCAGTTGTCTTCTAAGCAACTCACACAAGTCATAATCTGCAGTTTCTTTTACCATATGATAGGTTGCATAAATGGTTGTACCAGATACTGAATTATCCCAGCTAGAGTGGTATACCTTGTAGCCAATGACCATCGATGAATATTTCACATCCACTTCAACAATATCTTCGATTATCATTGCCCTTCTATCAAATTGTGCACCTGGTGCATTAGTAACCTTCTGATTCTTTATAGATTTCAAGATAGGCAATCCACCGAAGGAATTTAGACCTATGATAGCACTTATAGCCTCTTTCGTAATCTTAAAATGTATATTCAACCACATGAACTCGGCTTAAAATATATTGCACCCATTCACTTTCCTCAATTTCACAAACTGTGTGAACTTCTTCTCTTCTAGGGTTTTGTATTCCAGCTTAATAGTGAAGTCTTGTCCAATTATATGGTTGGAATACAAATTCAGCATTTGTGAGCTCCCTAACTCTTCAATATTAGAATGTATATAAGCCCTAATGTCTTTAGTATGCAAGACTTTGTACGGTACAAACGAAAACACACCTAGGGGCTCGATCTCAACAGACTTGAAAGGATGCCACTTGAAATTTGGATGGGGTCTATCCTTGAATTCAACTACCAATGGAGTGGCCATTTTTTACAAATTCATAGGTTTTTTCAATAAATACCTTTTCGTTGGATCAAAGTTTGATTGTTGAATCTTCTTCACACTTGAATCTCACCATAATTCAGAAAAGTTTTCCCCAGAGCTCTCCAAACTTCTTTTCTCCAAAATGCAAAGTGACAAATGAAAGATAAAAATGACTTTTTATCATTCACACAACTAACCCTTTTTTTCACAATAAATGTTTTTACCCTAATTCATTCGGTTACGGCTATGTGCAAGATCATGATGGGCCAAAAAGTTGTGATATGATGGGTATGTGTAGGGTATGTGGCTGACAATTTTTTTTTACCCAAAATTGATGAAACGAAAAGGGTTTTTAAAGGAGATTCTCAGCTTTCCACCAATATAAATTATGCTTTACTTTGAATTAAATAAATAATTATTATTCATTTTCTATTTGAATTACGACTAAAGTCCTGATTGGTAGGCTAATTGAAAAACATCTATCTCCTTCAAATGGTATCACATTTTTTGAATCTGAAACATGTGTCACATTCTATAGGATTAAAAAAAAATTGAATTTCATGAAGTTTTGACCAAGTTAAGGTGGTCAGACATGCGATTTTTTATATTTTTTAAAAGTTGTAATAAAAAATTCATAATTAATTATTTAGTTGGAAAAAAATTACAAAAAAATATGCATCA
This sequence comes from Sequoia sempervirens, assembly GCA_007258455.2. NCBI lineage: Eukaryota > Viridiplantae > Streptophyta > Pinopsida > Cupressales > Cupressaceae > Sequoia > Sequoia sempervirens. The sequence goes on from VDFB02000015.1 coordinate 309,089,818, forward strand.
CATAGGAACATGATTCCTCTACTTTTATCTAAAATCTTATAACAAAATATTATCATATTATTTTGGTTAGGGTGGTCAGACATACACCTACTTCTTATTTTTTCCTTGAAATTTAAGTACTACTGTATTGAAATTTTAAATTTTCACCAAATAGATTTTTTTCAAAAATAAAACTACTTGTTTAGAAACTACATTCAATTTTCTAAAGATTCTATTCTTACATATTTTTGAAATAGTATAGATAACTTATTCAAATTTTTACATCAGGTTTCCTAACTCTGATTTTTCTGAATTTTTTGCCACTTAAGGGCCTATTTTTTCCATGATGATCCTACACATACCCTTACCCTGATTCCATGCATTGAGATAGGTAATTCTTCTGTGGATCTCCAATACTGTAAAATACTTTCTCCAATTGGTTGAACAACATATGAAAGGCATCTATGCACTTACTATACTTATCCATATTCCGGTGTCAGTTACCGGCAGGGGGTTAAGAGATTTTCTTGACAGCTCCCCCTAGGCCAACGGCCTAAAATTAATTCCCAGAGGAATTACCAGAAGTAGATTATGGTGTTGGCACATTTCCTTCAATAGATGGATCCTTCTTCACCCATTTCTTCTACATTTTCCTCCTGATGACATCTATAGTGACTTTACCTTTTCCCTTAACATCCCGCTACATGTTTTATTTTATTGGACCTCTTATGCTCCAATAGAATCTAGCAGTGTGGCCAAATTTGTTGCAATTGTAACACAACATTTCTCTATCTATACCTACTATTCCACTGAGTTTTCCTTGATCTACATTGGTTAGCAATATGCCCAAGTCTATTGCATGCATAACATCTAACATCTCTATGAAAGTTGTTCATCACATTTATGCATGCATTTGACTTATGAAAAAAATTATTACAATTAAAGCACTGACCTGAGAATGATGGTCCACTTGGATTCATCCTGATTCTACATTGAAAATCCATATGACAAAATGTTTTGCAAGCAAAATAGTAACCATTGAATCTTTGAGCATTTGTTTGTCTTACCAGATTCCTTCTAGCTCCATTCATCTGATTTCCTTGCCTGAATCTCCCTTGTCCAAGTTTCCTTTTCTAAATCCATAACTTTCTCCTTCTTCATAGCCAAGACCTTACTTGTCACCATCAATCATCTAACCTTTGATTAGTTCATCAAGCTTGGTTGAGCTTGCTTTGAATTTCTTCTTGTACTCATTTGCAGCAGTAAGTTCATTTATAAGATCATCAAGTTGTTTTTCAAGCACTTCCTCATTGTTTTTGGATTTTCCCAATTCATTTTGTCCAAACGGCTATATTCTTTAGATTTTTATTTTGAGGAATGAGCAAGCTTTTCTTCATTCTTCCTTCTATCTTCAATTTCCTTGGTCATTTTCATCATGATAGATTCCATCTCATGCTTTAGAACAACATTTTCTCTAGAGAACTTTTCACATTCTTTTATTTTCTCCTTCAAGGCATGATGCAGCTATTCATCTTCCATGTTTCTATTCTTCTTCTTAAGTTGATCACATAATTCCTTTCTTTTCTCCCTTGATTCATTAATTTTTTCTTTCAATGACTTAATGAATTTCTCTGCATTATCAATATTTTCTTGCAGTTCCTGGTTCTTATATTTTGACTAGTCAAGATCATCTAGGGCCACAAAAATTTGTTCTTGAAGATTGCTTGTATCTATTGAAAACACTTTCCAAGATCTCCCCAAGCTATTATACTTCTTTTGAGGAACTAGCTCTAATACCAATTGTGGGAAAGAAGCAACACTAAGAGGGGGGTGAATCAGTGTTCTTAAAAAAATAACTTTATTATTTTGATCTTTAACCCACTTAAAACATTCAACTAAGAGAAATATGCAAGAACAAAAAGCTAACAACCAAAACACCATAACACAAGTATTTTTATGTGGAAACCCTATTAGGGGAAAAACCATAGTGAATGGCCAATCCACAATATGATCTGAGTATACTCAAAAGAGAGATTACAATGTGGGAATGCACTTGCATTGAGGCGCACTTCCTAGAGCTCACTTCTCAAAATAGAAAGGAACACTGCCTTACAAAAATTTGGATTAGATCCAGGAGAATGAACTGAAAGAGTAGCATCTACAAATGCTTGATTACAGTTCTAGTTAGGCTCAGTAGTCGATCTTCTATCCTTCTGACTGAATCTACACTTTTGCTATGTTCTGCTCTAACTCGCATCAAAAAATATTTAATGCACAAGTGAAACTGTGCATAATTGCTCAATCACCCTTCTGATATTCACAACACACATTGACACACCTTATTCACACACCAAAATGATATAATTGATTGTTTATATATATTCACAACTAATAATTTAATCGCAACTTGTTGACTTCAATAAAACTTAAGAATATTTACAACTGTCAGCTCAAATCATGAATAATATTCAATGTGCATCCACAACGGTCATCCAAAACTTAGCCCAAACCCAAAAAAAGATGCTCAAACACAAAAAATTTTGATTAAACACTTCTCAAATATTCGCGACACTTTATATCATCTGGGTTGGCCACAAAACACTGCTGAACAAAAAGATATCCAACTGGATCTCTAGACTTGCACACAACTTGATACGAGGCATTGAGATTTTCGGACAACACAAGACATACATTGATTAGCCTCCCATAAGATCCACAACTAAAAATAACAACATAAAATATGTATGAGAATCAAAGAATACAAAACTAGTGGATGCTTTGTTCTTCCTAGACTGTCCTCAATCTGTCTGTTGGTAGGAGAAAATGATGACGTGCGGGTCCAATCAATGACTAGGGTTGCCATCAATGACAACACTAGAAAAAATTTGGAGTGTCTCTTTCCAACAGACTCTAGATTAGAGTTTGGCATGGTACATGTGTTCTCTTGATACCAGGATGTTTGCATTGGTGCATGTGATCTCTTAAGAGGAGATGGTTAGATCGTGTTATCATGGTAGGCTCTTGATTCTATAGTTGGAGCTTTGACATTGATCATGGTAGTTCTCTTTATATTGAGTACATTGATCATTTACTTGATTAATTCATGATGGTGCTATGTTGTATTTAGAGTTTGGCATGCATGATTGGATACAGGTGCATGTGGATACTTAGAGATGTAGGTTATGGTTGGATTTCTCTTGTGATTAGAGAAGTTTTCTTGAGATGGTTACTCTTTGGAGGTTTCAATAGGAAGACCGAGGAGATTTCACCTAGGTATGGACATGATTTCATGATGGAATGATAGAGGAGATTGTTCTTGGAGTGATTCATGATGACTTGGTTATCTTGGATGAGAATTATCATTCCCCACTCTTGGTCTACTAAAAAAATTATCATTTGAGAGGAATTTTCCCATTATATCTTTAAGATGTGTTATGGTTAGTGCTTTGATTCTCATGGGATTGAGTTGATTCATGTTGATTTATTGTGGAGACTCATTTGAGGATTGTTTATCATGAGTTTATGATCTTAATTTTTCATAGATATGGATCTTGAGCTATGGATAGGTAGTTTTGGAGGATTCATTTGGAGGGATGTTATGGCATGGTTATCTCTTTGTGCATTTGATTTTATGATATCATTCTTTGGTGAGGATTGTTAGGAGATGGTTTATGGGCTAATTTATAGATTTTTGGATGGTTACTTTGAGTTTTATCTTCTTGATTAGAGAGGCTTACATCCATGTTGGTATTGTTACATTGATTCATATGTTGTACTTGGTCTATGAGATTGAGTGTTATGGATGTTGTTGAGGCTTTCCATTTGGGGTTGTTAGGAGATCATACTTGACACACCATTACACTTTTGAGGTGTTGGTAGAAGGACATGTTATGGTTTACAAGTCTTCTCTCTTCATGGTTCTTTCCTAGATATTCATATTCATATGATTTGGGGAGGATGGTGGCAACATGTTGTGAGAGATTATGCAGCTCTTTGGGTTGCCTGTGTGGATCATTGTTATTGTTCTTGGTACTTCATGCTTTGATTTACTTATCACACCTTGATATATTGTTGATTGGTAGAATTGACATTCTTTGACATTACCTATGCAGTGGGAGTTCTTGGATATGTATGTTTTGCATTGGTAGGTTTGATATAGGGAGCTTGATTGTAGTCTATGGGTTGCATATGCTCTTGGAATGAGTTTACTGATATATTGATACCTTGGAGGTATGGATGGTTGGATGTATTAGCATGTGTTGTGGATGCTATTTCCGATCATGTGGGTTTTTGTGGTTGACATCATCTTGGTTGGAGCCTTTGTTATCACTTGGATTTGACGCTTGTGTTCTTGGATTGGTGCATCTTCACTTTGGCATGTTCCTTTTCTTCCATAGGTGACATGTTGGAGGATGAGAGGAGTTCTTGCTTGAGATGGTGGTCACTTTGTTCTTATTGCAGGTATCTTAATGGAGCATGATAGCATTGTGGAGGTTCATATGGTTTCATGTATGGCTATGATGATGTATTCCATATGTTGATCCCTTATCCAATGTATACAACATGTGGGAGAATGTTGGGATATGGTGTTGTACACCATTGTATAAAATGATTTATTATAATATTGTAATTAAATAATTATTTAGTTATGATGCACCTAGGTGGTGAGGATAATCGTACTAGGTAATTATTTGGGGACCACTTGATGTTGTATTGTAACATTGTATTATTATTTAATGTGTGGGGGACATGTTATAATAGTTTAATATTGGAGAAATATTAAATAAATCAAAGTCTTAGTACCCAATATTAAATAAGGGGTTAGTGGTTTTCTATTCACATGGTTTTGTGGTACACAGTTTTACCTTACCACTAGTTGTATTTTGTGTGAGCTTGTGTCTATAAAAGAAAACACATGTGTAATGGTTTAGGTTGGCTGAGTGGGTAGGGTATCATTATTGAGTCTTTCTGAGGAGTGAAAATGTGAAGCACGACATGGGATGTGTGGATTCATGCTTGGGAACATGAGGATGGATTGGAGGGCTTGATGCTTCATAGGTATTTATTGTAACTCTTGTATTGCTTTATTGATAAATAATATGGAGTATGGATGCTTTTGGAGGTTGGTTTTTTTCCTTTCAAGTGTTTTCTTAGGGTGTATCTTGTGGCTTGTATATTTGATCTATGCATTACAGTTACTTGTATGCATGTTTATCTCTTATGGGTTATGTAGGAAATGGATTAGGATCATGGGTTAAATGCAATATTTCCTAACAAGTGTAAGTAGCCACTATTTACATTGTTAGTTTAATGTGATCCATGATTGCATTCTAGGCAGGGAAATCAATGTATGGTAGCTCTAGATATGTAGGACACAACACTATGCTCATGAAGGCCAATATTATGAGGTTATCAAACCAATCTCTTTGTAGAAGGGTAAGGCCATCTTACTAGTTAGGTAGATGTGTGAGGGACCACTGTAAGTCTCTAGTTGGTGGAAATACACTTGAGTGATGCTCTCCCTCATATAGTTGGCAGATGAGATTTGAGGATGTACATGCTAGTATTGGGGACAATTAGAATGTATGCACTAGTAATAGGGACATCTAGAATGTAAGAACCAATGCTAGGGACATCAAGGATGTATGTCAAGGTAGGGATATTTAAACCATTTGTATATCTAATTCATTAAGTTCATGAAAGCTATGTATGCAAACATGAATCTCTATTCTTATTGAGAAATTATAAATTGGAAAAATGTTATCATTATATGGGAGTATGTAATAGATAACCATTACTTGAAAATTATGTAATGCACTTTATGAAAATGAAATGGGAATTTTAAATGGGGTTAATTTTGAATACATATTTTTTATTGTTGAAATGCAGTGGGAGTTTGGAATGGGTTATTTCCAAATGTGCATATTATTATTGAATTATAAAAGAAAAAATTTATTTGCTATATTTTGCAAGCATATGTTATTTACATGTGGGTAAAAACATGGTAAATTCTTTGGGTTACCGAGTATGCTACATAATAACTTCTTCATTTGTCCTTAACTGCTGAAAAACCCCCTCCTAGATATTCTCAAACTATTGTTACAGACCCTGTGTCAAACTAAACTGCATCCATCCTTACTACTCTTTATGCCTCAAAACTACAAATATATTAAAAATTATTGGGGTGTGGGATTAGGTTTCCCTTTAAGATAGAATTTGGAATGTGTCATTTTTCTATGAAATCCTTCATTTCCTTCATTCACATTTATACACAACACTTTTATTGCTTTAATTCAAACCTAAGATTGTAATTGACTACTCGTAGTTTGTCCCATTCTCATGAATATCTTTGATACTACCATTGTCAATGTATATTTTAATAGAGGTATTTTTTCATTGTTCACATTATCTCAATGCACAATCAAGGAAGATAAGATTATCATGCAATAAAATTGCAGCGAAGGATCAAGTCCTGAGATAGATAAAGAATTTGATAATCAAGACAAATCTTTAAAGGGGTAGTTTTCTCATCAAATGAAAATCACAATATAGTCCTTTCCTTAGGTTATATGATTGTCCATGTTGATTTTTGATGTTTTAGTCTACAACACCTTCAAAAAAAAATAACTATCCTTCATGAATGCTAGGGTCAATGAACTTTGTCTTCACACAACCCTTAGATCACTGCCCCTTTTCGTTTATTTGTAACAGATGTCAAACTCATACTTTTTTGCTTACATTCACAATATTCATCACAAACTATTACATCCTTCCCAACTAAGCAACCAACACCATTATCTTCATCATCATGCTTCTTCTTGGCACAAGTCTTGATTTTAATGAGCATTTTCACCCTTCACTACCTTGTAGACATGTCTTTTGACCTCTTAGACTACCCTTTAATCATACGTCAATATTCTACCATGGATTAAATAGTGGATTATTTTGACATATCAGTAGCATTATTACCACCTTTTCCCTTTATGAGATTACTTAACATGGTATTTGTGAGGTCATGTTTTCCTTAAATCATTCTATCAAATAGTTCAATTGCCTTCTTGAGACAACTATTATGCTTCTACTTACTATCACCTTGAACTATAATGAAAGATTTAATTACTCATAACAATATTTTTTCACCATAGCTCCTTGGGCTTATATCATAACAAGGAATTCATAGGGTTAATCATCTTATATGGTTTCCATGGAACAATTGAGAGAATTGCACAAAACCACATTATTTCTCAGGTTTACATTCAAGGAAACAAAATACATGGTACACTATATAGGTTTACAATCAAAACATGCATAGATCACTATCCTTTTGTGCCTTATGAACTGTTCTTTCCACCCTTTAAAGGTGGAGATTGACTTCAAGAACTGTTATTCATATCATTATGACTATTGCAAAAATCCACTATGCCATCTTCCTCATGGACTACCCTTAAGAATAAAGATGGCTTGAGGTAAAAAAATAAACAGTCCTTTGAACCTCTTTCCATATGTACTTTCTATCATTTGAAAACTATCTACGACTTCATCGTGAAGCAGCTTGATGGTCATGAACTCTTTATTTACCTTACCTATCACTTATTTCACATGGATTTCTGCAAGCCTGTCATCATTGTTACCCTCCTTTGAACTCACTTTGATTCCATTTCAAATAACACTATCATATCATCATCAACTCTAATATATAAATCAACGTCCCATTTTGATATTGTTGTTGCAAAATATATTTGTGTCTTGGAAAATAGCTCATGATAACCCTCAACATGGTTCAACCATACACATAAGTTGACAACTTGAAACTTTCTAAGGAATCAAATTTCTCAATTCCATGTCTCCTGCCAATCAATCCTTCCTAAATCAAATATGATATCTACACTCATATTTCATACTCCTAGGCTATTGATACAATGAGACATATATTATAGAATGCCAATATTTGTGTTGCAATGAAAGACTCCACCAACTTCTTGTTTAGATTCATTATGCATTAGAAAGTTCAATCTAGCCTTGTATTTTAGCCTTGATCTATTTTTTTAGTAAGGTAAATCCACTCTACATTTTCTTTGATAGGTGTAAAACCTCTTCATGAGTAAGAAACTTTTACCAAAGCATACCATTTATTGAAGTTTCCATGGTATCCCTCTTTCTCACTTACATAGCCACATGCTCCTAATTGCTTTGATTTGCTATCTGGGTAATGAGTTCTAATTTGAAGATATTTTCAGTTGAATAATTTCTTCTTGAATTTTGGCATCATTACCTTGCAGATGCTTTCCTTGCACGAAAAACTTTTTTACTTCTATGGGTCAGTTTAAGGAACCAAATTCGTTAAATTTGGTTGGGTCAATATTAAGCTACCACCATTTCTCTAACGTATTTCCATGGATATCCTTGATAGCCTTACACGGTCTAAAAACCACAACCCTTTTAACAACATCTTCTCTTGGATGTATCCTCTTATGAAACTGTATTTCATTCCACCCATTAACACTATACTCTCACTATACTTTTATGGACTATCCTTGTTTTATTTGTTTCTTAGATACAAATCTTTAGCCAATATTTTCATGGAAAAATATTCCCTTGAGACTAAATTGAGTTGTTTTACATCTTTTCTTTGTTCAGGTCCAATTCATTTGACTTACAAATTTGTGTGCCTCCCTAGACTACCATGCACATGTATCTCATCAAAGAGAGAACTACTAAAGGTCAAGTGAGAATATTTAGTTTTAGGTTCGGATGTCAAGAGTGGAGGTAAATGGGACTTTGGATATAGTTACTTGATGTTTGTCACTAAACAACATGCACATTTAATCTAGGTAATGAAGGCATAGATATTTCAAAGCTATCCTGCCTTGTCATGCAACTTAAATTTTCTTGCACATCTGAATACACCCCATAGCACTATCACCCTTGGTGGTTTCATTAATTCTCTGGGTTCTAATAGCCTATCTATCATTTATTTTTCCATAACAACCCAAGACTTTCTACAATTGGAAACCCTACTAATCTAACATCCTTCCTTCTCACTGACCAGAAGTCAAAACTCAACAAAAGAAAGGCAATGCACATAGCATTCAACATCAAGGACTTAGGAAGCCTTTATGCTTGGCAATGACATCACATATTGAAAAGGGTTTTATTATCTCATCCAACGTGACTGAAGAAACATGTTGAAGATTACTTGACCTTTTCAACTCTCTTTCACTTCATTATTTTTCCTACTCTTTGTCCATGTATGAAAATGGCCTCTCTATTGTCTATGTTTTCATGAACCCACATAGCAAGTTTTAGCAGATCATAAACATTTATATCTATGATAGCCTCTACAAATATCTAACATGAGATTAAATGACTTAAAAGGTGTTAAAATATTAACAAAACTTCCTTTTAAAATGGAAACACATATACTTGGTAGGATATAAAATGTATACCACATAACAACTGAGTAGCATATAACATGGAAATGTGTGGATAAGGAATGAAGATCTCCTGAAATTCCTCTAACCCACCTCTATTTTTCACTACAATGTTCCCTAAAGGCTCTCCTCATGCCTCAATGGAAGACCTTCTCAATGCCAACTAACAAAACCATAACAATTTTCTTGGAACATGGGTGTGCTCTGAAGTCTTCAAAAGAACCAATCTTAATCTTTTCCCTCCTATTTCTCACTTTTAGTGTTGGAAGAGAAAATAAACTTGTGTCCTTTTTCCCATTTTTTTTTACTTTATAATTTCCATATTATGGGTATGTGCAGGATCATCATGGAAAAAATAGGCCCTTAAGTGGCAAAAAATTTAGAAAAATCAAAGTTAGGCAACTTGACATAAAAATTTGAATAAGTTATCTATAAATTATTTCAAAAATATGTAAGAATAGAATCTATAACAAATTGAATGTAGTTTCTTCACTACTAGGTTTGTTTAAAAAAGAAAAATTCTATCACGGTGAAAATTTGAAATTTCAATGGAGTAGTACTTAAATTTCGAGGGAAAAATAAGAAGTAGGTGTTTGTCTGACCACCCTAACCACAATAAAATGATAATATTTTTTATAAGATTTTATATATAAGTAGAGGACTCATTTCGATGTGATGCATATTTTTTTGTAATTTTTTCCAAGTAAATAATTAATTATGAATTTTTTATTACAACTTTTAAAAAATATTAAAACTTCGTGTAACGACCACCTTAACTTGCTCAAAACTTCATCAAATTCAAATTTTATTTTTTTAATCCTATAGTATGCAAATTATAGAATGTGACACATGTTTTGGATTTAAAAATGTGATACCATTTGAAAGCTATAGATGATTTTGAATCATGCCCTAATCAATAGAGGACTTTAGCCGTAATTCAAATAGAAAATGAATAATAATTACTTATTAAATTCAAATTAAAGAATAATTTATATTGGTGGAAATTTTAGAATCTCCTTTAAAAACCCTTTTCGTTTCATCAATTTTGGGTATAAAAAAAGTTGACAGCCACATACCCATCATATTGCCACTTTTTGGCCCATCATGATCCCTCACATACCCTTATATTTTCTCATTCTCCCCTTTTGGCTACATTTAATTTTATGGAAACCTTTTCCCATTTTTTTATATTCTTTGACACGAAAAATGTCAACATCTTTGGTGACCTCTCAGGGATGTTTGTTTGCTAAACATGATGACTAGTTGTCTTATACCATCCATTGGGCATAGAGAAACATGAAGGAACTTGAAAACATACTGAAAATCATACCTTTGAATAGACCTTGTATACCGTTGTAACACACTCAAAATAGTGCTTGAAACCTTCAAGCTAACCAAAACCACCTAAGAAGACTCAAAATTATGACTAAAACCAACTGACCAATTGTACAAAAACACCTGCAGGAATGATAAAATACCTAAAGCTTATATGAAATTAAAACACTTATTGACTCAAAGAATGTAGGCTAATATGTAAAAAAGATTGACCATACCTCAAAAACAATGTTTGAGGTAAATCCCATTGACTGGGATTGGCACTTCTTCTCCATCCATCTTGGATAGTTGAAAAGAATTATGTTGTTTGCAACTTGTGATTATGAACAGGCCACTCCACATCACATCCAACTTAGTATGTTTCCTAGGTCTGCTCTTTAATTCATCTCACTCGAGGACAAGTTCACTTTCCTTGAAGTGTCTAGGTGTTGCTTCCTTATCAAAGGTCTTCTTCATTTGTGTTTGGTGCCTATATAGTTGTTGCATTGCTTGCCTCCTAGTTTCTTCCAGCTCTATAAACTCAACAAGCCTTACTTCCATAGGTCCTTCTTCCAACATTTATAGCTCTTTTATAAGGCTTGACATTGATAACTCAACTGAAATAGGCAACTTTGCTATAATGTCTTAAGAATTGAATAATTACTTTTTTATTATTATTTATTATTTTGAGTGATATTTTTCATAACCCATAACTTTCACTACAAATAAAAAATCTCCATGATTTATTAGAAATAGATCATTAGCTCTTAATATCTAGTGCATGTATATTTTTAGTATTTTTATTAAATATTTTTATTAATTTTTTAAATTATTACTTTGAAAAAAATTAAACCTCCATTATTTCATGATGTATTTCTCTTAGAATATTTTTAAAAATTAAATTTATCGTTTTTATTGAAACATGGACATTTATGTGGAGTGTAGTCCATTTTTTGAGATTTTTATAACAATATTATATTTCCTTGTGTCTTGAATAAAGGTCATTTTTTATAATAAACCTACATTCATTATAAAAAATAAATTAAATATAATATAAAATAAATCTAATACTAAGGGATACTTAATTACAAAATAGAATTCCTATATGACTTCATTTGATCCACCAAAAGGTGAAGCAAAATTGATTTTTTGTCAACATTTTGATAGGTGTAGAGGAGACACCATTGTGTGTTTAATTTAATCCTTGGGGGGTTCTATCCAAGGGGTTTGATCTAACCTCCTTCAATCAAACCCATTTATATGGAACCCCTTAAGGCTTAAATCATGAATTTAAAAATAAATATGATTTTAGGAAACAATTAGGATGCCCCATAAGTGGGCCTCACCACTGTGGGATAAACATTATGCTTAACTAAATTATAATTTCCTATATGACTATTTTGACTCCTGTATGTTTAGGTATATTCTATGACTAACACTTATATTTATATTGTTCCTTGCAATATTATGTGTTCCTCTATTGCATGCTCATGATGTTCCTATGCTTTTCATATTCCATGTTTAAGATATCTACATGCCATGCAAGTATTATACTTGTCTCTATTATGCTCCAAATGCATATACATATTTTTGATATAACTTAAATTACATTTTTATTATGTTATTATAACTTTTTGATTTTCATTTCTATATATCTATACATGTCTTATGATTCTTATCATGGCTATATATCAAATGATTACATGTTCTGATACTTATCATGAGTGTATCTTTTACATCTAGTTTTTGCTTATAATATTCTTATCTAGAATTTTTGGCACCATTATCTTGTTATTTTTCTTCATTGGGGAAAAATTTTCTCCCTCATCGCATGTGCTTTGATGATCATATATTACCTATTTTCATACATGTTGAAATGATATATTTTTATAAATTTTATGTGTTTTTATCAATGATCATAGCTCCTTTGTATGAAACCAATTAGAGGGGGCATATATGCTACTAATATGTTTTTTAGCTATAATTTGTATTGAATAGATTGTACATTCCCATATTGGAGGGATCTATATCAATATTTTTGTATTGTTAAAATATTTTATGTAGTTATAATCCTACCATTTTCCCACTTTCTTAGAGCCCTACCCTTTTTCTTAGACATAATCTCTTACCTTTCTCATTTCTATTTTTACTATTTTGAAAGATAGTTTTCTAGTGTATTATAGTTAGTTCTTTTTTTGATTAATTTTATAGGTTTTTGTGGAGGACTTATTGTAAGGAGACTATAAGATTCAGTTTCTATATCTACATCCTTTGAGTGTTTAACATATTTACTTTCCATGTTGATTTATTTTAATTTAACATACATTCTCATAGTAGTTTGCATGCACATAAAATTGGAGCCAACATATAATGGTGATAATTTCATAACCATACTCTTCTCCCTTATATTTTAGGCCAACTTTAACTAGATTATCCTATTTGTAATAACAAGTCTACAAGTGACATAGTCTTAAGATTAAAATCAGCTCACCAACTTAGCCCAACTTGTCCCCATCATTACATATTCCTAGGAATTTGTTCCAACCTCGAGATCTCCCATATACCACCTTGGTTCAAATTTATGTGTTCAAAATTAACAGGGTCTCCTATACATGTGTGGATCCAAACCTCAAACATTAAAATCCAAAATTCAAAGTAAACTTTGTTTTCCCTTTCATAATAGTTTTTGTGATCTAACCTAGTGCATATTTGTGTGGATTGGTGTTCTATATCACATTTAAGGATATTCTATATCCATTTGAGATCATAAAAGAATGAATTCAAGAAATCTTGGAAGTGAGGAAATCAAGTACATCACATAGCATTTTAATTGCATTGTTAGTTGACATAAGATCATCCTAGATATATTATGTGCCTACATATTGTCTTTGATATTTGTTTGTTGTCATTAAATCTATTTTTCTAAAGGCTTGAAAAAAGGAGAACACACGCTTGTCTAGCAAGCTCCCAAATAATATCTATATCACCATCACTCCACTTTGATCATAAGCACAATAAGCTTAGACATATCTATATTAATTAGTCATAAATTTTCTATTAGTTCAATTATGTTGGTCATGTTCATTTTTTTCCTACCAAGTTCACCTCAATAGGTGTAGATTTTGGTTTCATAGGCCTATATTTGAACTAGAGTAACATCAACCATTTTAGAAATCATAAGACATTTGTCTAAAACCCTTTTTAAAAAGATATCAACAAATCAATTTATAATATCTTCAATAATGTATTTTCCATGTATTTTTTTAACTGAATATTTGTATCCATTTGAAATGATGAAGGAATGGATGCAAGAAATCCTAGAAGTGAGAAAATCAAGTATTTAAAGATATATTGTATAGAATTTTAATAATTTCCAGCTAACATCAACATCCTAGGCATATTGTGTGGTTTCCTATTATCTTTGGTATTTGTTCGTTGTCATTAAATCTATTTGTTTATATGCTTGAGTAAAGGAGAACACGTTCTTATCTAGAAAAATCTCAAATATTTTCATCTAATTTTAACTTAATTTATTCGTATTCATTTAAAACATTGAAGGAATGGATGTAAGAAATCCTAGAAGTGAGGAAATCAAGTATTTAAAAAGATTATTTGAATGGAATTTCCAACTAGCATCATCATCCTAGGCATATTGTGTGTTTTCCTATTGTCTTTGGTATTTTTAGTATCATTAAATCTATTTTCTTAAAGGCTTGAGTAAAGGAGAACACATGCTTATCTAAAGAATCCCCAAATGTTTCCATCTATTTTTAACTTAATATTTGTATCCATTTGAAATCATGAAGGAATGGATGTAAGAAATCCTAGAAGTGAGGAAATAAAGTATTTAAGTATATATTTTATAAGTATTTGAATGACATTGTCGGCTAGCATGATCATCCTAGGCATATTGTGTGCTTGCTTATTTTCTTTGGTATTTGTTCATTGTCATTGAATCCATTTACTTAAAATCTTGAGAAAAAGAGAACACATGCTTATCTAGCAAATTCTCAAATATTTCAATCTTATTTTTAACTTAAGTAATATTTGCATCCATTTGAAATCATGAAGGAATAGATGTAAGAAATCCTAGAAGTGAGGAAATAAAGTATTTAAAGATATATTGTATTGTATAATTTGAATGAAATTATTGTCTAGCATTATCATCCTATGCATATTGTGTGCTTTCCTATTATCTTTGATATTTTTTCATTGTCATTAAATCTACTTTCCTAAAGGTTTGAGTAATGAAGAACATATTCTTATCTAGAAAATTCTAAAATAATGTCCCTCACCACCACTCCACCTCAAACACAAGCAAAAAATGTTTAGATATATCCATGTTAATTAGTCATAAATTCAATTTTATCAATCATTTTCATTTTTTCTTCCAAGTTCACTTCTACAAGTGAATATTTGATGACTCAGCCATGTCCTAGGCCTCAATGGATACCAAAATAATGGATACTAATCAAACATGGCAAGATAACTCGATATTTGGGTATTCCTTTTGGTTTTTGAGTGAGTCTCTCTTTCTGATATGTGGATTTGGTTCTTAAATAAAATCAAGAGTAAGATGTTCAATTTTGGTAATAAATTTTTATCCTTAGTTGGAAATATTTGCTAATAAGATTCTCATTGCTTCCCATGTGTACTACTCCTCTTGTTGGATTCCATCCAAACAAGGTTATGAAGATCTCAATAGAATAATTCACAATATTTTTGTGGTCCAAATGGGATGGTAATGGTGGATTTATTGCTTCTTCATTGTCTCTTTGCATTCGGCCAAAACGTAAAGGAAGCCTAGGGCTTATTGACCCCAAAACCTAAGGGACTTTCGTTGCTACTAAGTGGATTATTAGAGCTACTAGTGGAGATGAATGATGAAAATTTTTAGTTTTCCAATGAATCATGGAAGATTCTTTTAAGAAAAAATGACAAGATGCACATTGGCTTGATAAATGCTTTTGTCTCCATTCTTTAAAATCAGAGCTTCTTTCCCTCTCCAGTCTATTTGGAAAGCATGGAAAATGGTTAGTAAATTTCTAAATTGGAATGATTATTCCTTGTAGATGGGGTTTAGTTTTTCTTCTATGTCTATTTGGTGGAAAAAACTAATTTCTTATCATGACTATACATTGGCAATAGGTTTCCTGAAACAAGCTTGCTACTTGTTTAAGGGAGTTAGACAAATTAAAGATCTTTGAGATTTTGATATTTTTGATTGGGTCCCATGGAACAAAATTAAGGAGCACCATGGGTTGAGTAATAATTACAAACAATTCATCATTTTTATTATATATCTTGTTCTGGTGGATTTGACTATAAAGTTATGTACTTCAAGGGATTTTTATTTCTTTAGAGACTAGAAATGGCTATCTTGTAGTCATTTTAATAATTTTCCTTTGAAGAATATTTATTTGTAGTTTCTTCCAAGTTGGAATCTTTCTCATCATTTGAATCACAAGTGGAAATGTAGGCTTAGCTCTAAATTTTGGTCTAAATTAAGTGCTCAAATATGACATTCCAAAGCTAATTTTGATTCATGTGTTGGTTTGGGAAATATTACACTGCAAGCTACCTGTGGGGGATAGATTGAAGTGTATTATGGTCCAACCATTGAACTGTCCTTTTTGTAAGGGCATTGAAAGATTGAAACACATCTTTTGGGATTGTTTACATGTTATAAGACAATGGTTTGTAATTTTTAGAGATTTTTCAATTATTTTTAATCACCAGTTAAATTGAAAAAGAAGCCATTTTTGGCTTTGGTATGCAAAGGATGTGATTGTTGATTCTATTCAACATGTTGTTTTAAAAAATATATGGAAAAATAGATGTGATGCAATGTTTTCTAATAAGTATTATTAGGTATCTAATATTTTAAGGCTTTACTCTAACATTTGTCTTCAAGTGGCTGTTATTTTTTTGTAGATACAAGTTTTATGTAACAAGAATGAGAAGGCTAAACAACAACTACAATAGATTAAGGATCAAATCATGAAGTTTCAGTTGGTTAATAAATTTGATCATTGTAAAAATGTAATACAACTCTTGTGATTGGGGGTGAAGCCACAATATTGGTTTACAATTCAAGTGAGGAAGGAAAACTCACAAAAAATGACCCCATGGCAAAAAACTTGATTTTAGGGGTTTGTATGAACCTATTGGTTTGAGTGAACCCATAAGGGGTTTGCTCAAACCAGGGTTCAAGTGAACCCTTTTAATACTTTCCCACCCAAAAACCAAAGAAAATACCTTATGGAAGGGTGGTTCACTCGAACCCCCCTTACCCCTCATCGCACCCCTGAGACATTAAAAAAATATAAAGTTTTACGCTTCGGAGCTCGGGTTGAGGATGAAAATGGAGGAGTCTTCACAAAACCAACTGGAATTATGTAGTCCTCGGAACAATCTATCCAACAAATATAATTTTAATATGTTTTGGTTTTATTATGTATTTGTTTTTTTTAGTTTTATTAAACATAGTTTTTTCAACAAAAATGAAGGTCTCTATTCTGCACATGTGGAAAAATTTTAAAAATATGAGTGCACCGATATTGAAGTTCTTGATCCAACAAAAAAATTGAATTTTGATATATATACAAAAAAGGTTATCGTTATATGGTCGGCTATGTCTGAATTGTAACTTGGTTTGACTTTGAAACTTGATTAAAGAAAAAATATTCAATAAAAACTATCTAACCAAGTGGAAACACTAGATATCGGAGTTACAAATCTAAATTCGAAAGAGTTATAATTTTATCCTTCATGGAAAAAATGTTATAAACTATACGGTGTGTGTCACTTTTTTAAAATGTTGTTTTATGAAAAAAACTAGTTTTCATGGTAGATGGAAAAAGAAGTGCAATCTGATTCAAAAAAAATTGAAAAAAATATTTTTAGAATCTATAGACAAAATGTGACGAGACTCTAGTTTGCATCATCTTCAAATTCCTCACAGTTTAGCTACTATAGGTGCTTGAATGTGAAGATTTAGTTAAAAATAATAATTTCAGTGTCCAGTTTGGCCAAAAATTTTAAACCAGTATTGTGGGATCACCCTTGGGTCTATAATTTTTTGTACAATTCATGTAATATGTATTTTATGGATAATATGTTGTACAACATATATTATTCAGCTCTTGTAATTGTGATCTATGTTGAACAACTCTTGTAATTGTATAGTTTGGCGGGTTTTTTTGGGCGGCTACGTTTTCTAGATACTTATAATAGCTCTAGTATTGTAAATCCTTTCGCTTTGTTCAATATTATATATATAGGTTTTGTAGGCCTAAATCAGCCCTAAAATAAAATACAATCATTTTACAAAATCATTTATTTAAACTCTTTTTTAAAAATATCAACAAATCAATGTTTAATATATTTTTTCATCTAATTTTTTAACTAAATTACATTTAATTTGTATAAATTTTGTGATTTCAATTCAAAATTTATTATTCTAATATAAACTGCTATCCTAAATTACTATTTTTATCACTGTGATTTGAGACAAGACAACCAAACCAAACTAAGATAGCATAAATATTTTATTATGGATCTTAGAACGACATCGAAAAATCAAATGTTTGTGGTGATAAAATATTGTATTCTCTTAAATTTATCCTAAAGAGTCGGCATGAATCATGATTTTGTCTTATCAATTAGTGTTTGTAATAAAAAATGGCATCTGACCTATTTTAGGCTGCATTGGCACCACTCTTTATTAATTGACAACATTACATTATTATCAAGTTAGAAGCGAAAAGATGCAGATCAACTTCAGTGTGTCCATTGAATTGATTTGGTGTTAAACTACCATATATTTATTTATTTATTGAAAGCCCTAGAAAATTTACCCGTATCATAGCACTATTATCATTCTCCTTTGAAGGATCAAACCTAGGAGACCATTTCTTGAAGAACAAGCTATTTTAACCCAATGACTAGGGTCCACCAATAATGGTACTTCCAATGACCAATGTCATAGTGTAAACTAAATAGACTAGATTCATACAAATTTAAACCCTATTTAATCCCCTAAGCATTTATCCCAATAAGATATTCAAATTGTGATATCAACAAAATGAAGAAGCCATTAAACTAACATGCTAAAAACATGAAAGCTTGAAAAAAATCTATTCTATGACCTTGAATCTTATCCTATTGGGGGAGTGGTGTCACATTGATGCGGAATGATGACCCTTTCCCAATCTCTTGGATAGAATGAGCTTGTTTCAATCAATTTTAATGAAGAAAACTGATGAAACTGATCATAGATGAACAAAACATGATAAAAACTAGTTTAACATGATGAAT
This sequence comes from Sequoia sempervirens, assembly GCA_007258455.2. Taxonomy (NCBI): domain Eukaryota; kingdom Viridiplantae; phylum Streptophyta; class Pinopsida; order Cupressales; family Cupressaceae; genus Sequoia; species Sequoia sempervirens. Next base: position 309,108,861 of record VDFB02000015.1, read on the forward strand.
GCTAAGATGTTTGATGTAAGTGTATGAAAACCTATGCTAAATATGTACAAGATTCAAAGATGCAAGCCCTAGATTCCAAAATATGCCAAATGGATGCAAACTAAGTTACCATGGAAGCCATTAATAGATGCTTAAGCTAACTATGCATGAAAATTAATCTAAAATGCTATTAAACATGAAACATGGATGTAAATGAGTGTGAGTTTCAACATCATAAGTTTTCTATCAAAAGATGGATCCATTTCTCTCCAAATAGTGATTTATTTATAGGAAAGCAAATGAAAAATCAAGGGCTCAAATCGATTTGGTAAATCAATGGTCAATACTAAATGAAGGGTGAGCACATAGATCAAAGTTTCTCATCAATAGATGAGAATCAATGTTCACATGGATCAAGAAGAGATCAAGGGTTGAGAATGATTCAAACAAACACACTTTGTAACAACTTTGAAATTTTCTTACAAAGTTTGTTTGAAATAAATCATTCAAATTTTGGATCCCAATAGGTGAATATCCCTTTGAAATATTCCCTATGCAGTTGGATGGAGGGAAATTAGCAATTTAGGTAATTAACACTAAATTTGAATGTGCAAGATGGATAATAAACTGATATTCATTAACTTATTGATTTTAATGAAAAGTGGAATGTAATATGATATTTAATTAAATAGTTTAAATCTATTTAATTAAATAAGAGAACTTAGGGCTTAGATTAAATAATTTATACTATTTAAATAAATAAGATGAAATTTTAGCATGGGAAGGGGTGAATTAACCCAAGTGGGTCAATTAGATTAATAGGTGAAAATGAGGCATTTGATTAATTAACTAGGTTAATTTAATCAATCAAGTGAAAAGATGGGTTTAAAGATGAAATTATGTTAATATATCATATCTAAGTGTGTAGTGGGTATCTGCAGGATCATCATGGAAAAAATAGGCCCTTAAGTGGTAAAAAAATTCAAAAAAATTAGAGTTAGGCAGCTTGATGTAAAAATTTGAATAATTTATCTATATTATTTGAAAAATATGTAAGAATAGAATTTGTAGAAAATTGAATTAAGTTTCTAAACTACTAGGTTTATTTTTAAAAAAGAAAAATCTATTTGGTGAAAATTTGAAATTTCAATGCAGTAGTACTTAAATTTTAGGAAAAATTAAGTAGGCATTTGTCGACCACCTAACCACAATAAAATAATAATTATTTTTATAAGATTTTAGATATAAGTAGAGGACTCATGTCCAAATGTGATGCATATTTTTTGTAATTTTTTCCAAATAAATAACTAATTATGAATTTTTTATTACAACTTTTGAAAAATATAAAAACTCGTACGTCTAACCACCTTAACTTGGTCAAAACTTCATGAAATTATTATTTTTTTAATCCTATAGTACGTGAAGAATTTAATGTGATGCATGTTTTGGATTCAAAAATGTAATACCATTGAAAGCTATAGATGTTTTTCAATTAGCCTATTAATCAAGAATTTAGTCGTAATTCTAATAGAAAATGAAAAATAATTATTTATTAAATTCAAAGTAAAGCATAATTTATATTGGTGGAAAGTTGAGAATCTCCTTTAAAACCCTTTTTGTTTCATTAATTTTGGGGAAAAAAATTCGTTAGCCACATACCCATCATATCGCCACTTTTTGGCCCATCATGATCCTGCACATACCCTAGTATCGTTTAGGACATTTTTAACTGTTTGCATTTTACCCCTCTTTGAAGCAAGGTACTTGTTACATTGGTTTAAAGACTGATGCTTTTTGGATTAAAATTGCTGCTTGAATCAAAAATAAAAAAAATCTTGATGTTTGGATGCCCCACTATTGCCCTAGCAGAAGGAATAAGCCAATTCCCTACCCCCTCCAGAGATCGGGTGGAAATTTTGAAATTTGGGTTGATTTCTTGATAAAGGTAAAACACTAATTCAGGGGTCACAAAAGGCTCTCGGGTACAAAAACAAGCTCAAAAATACAAAAAATGGTGCAAAATAAGCTTGATTAAGTAGGAATTGGTGAAACTAGTGAAGAACCCTAGCTGCACTCTCAAATTGGGGCAAAAAACCCTAATTTTTAGGCATAAATATGTGATGAAGGGTCACTTTCAATTCATTTGTGCATTCACACTTTAGAGAATTGCTACATTTTGGGCTTTGACCTCTTGAGGAAATGGTGCAACGTGTTCTTCTAGTTCACCTTTTTTAGTGAGTGCGAGAGTACCAATGCCGAGTAGACATAGGACCATGGGTATGTGACTCAAAACCTTTCTCGATTTTCATATTTGGGTGCATTTATTAGGGTTTCACAACTAGGTTGATTAGGGTTTTGTTGTATTGTGATGTGCCAGAGTCTCGTCGATGTCACTATTGATTATTTTAGTGATCCAAATTTCCAGGGCGTCGCACTTAGAGAATTGCAACACAGTATTTTTTGGTCTAGTGATGCACTCAAGCAGTAGGTGACACAGTTAGCAAATAGTGATACCTGAAAATATTTAGGTATAGTGACATGTCAAAATGACGATACATATTTGAGTATGGAAATGTACCTACAAAATGAATACATAAATGCACCCTAGAAATAGCGATGCTATTGATGTTTCAGATGCTATCACTCAAATTTTAAACGGTTTCCAATTTTTAGGTAAATTGGCACTATGTGCGTGATGTATGTAGGAGAATATTCAACCCCTGATGTCTCGAGAGCATCGATTGGATCTTTTGACAACATGAGACTTTGATGATGTGGAGGTGGAGTGGTTGGGAGCTCTTGGATTAGGGTTCATCACCTTCATGCCTAAGGCTCGCACCCATCTAGTGATGGTGACAACACTAATCAAGAGATGGCATAGTGAGACATCCTCATTCCATTTTCCCACCGATGAGGCCACAGTCATGCTCGAGGATGTGTGGCGGATCCTTCAGCTTCCCACTCATGGGGAGAGTGTTATTTACAATAGAAATGTCGAGAGGGATCCATTTTTTTCAATTTTTCGCACTAATTAGATCATTCTAGTGAGTTTGCACATAGATTTGGATCTATATCGTGTGGATAGGTACCCACCTTTAGATTGTTTGTGGTTATGCTCATTGCTGGTGTGATTTCCCCAGATTGACAAGGTAGAGGCTTCAGTCTAGATTGGTGGGTAGCATGGAATGGTATGATTCAGAGGGGCATTATGTATGCATGGGGTTCAGTCACGCTAGCTTCATTATATCATGATATGCATTAGGAAGTCTATTGCTAGGGTAGGAGCATCGAGGCCAGTCTTACACTTCTCCATATATGGGCTTATGAGTATATGGTCATGTTGAGACTGCTTATTATTTTGGTAGATGTACATTAGAATGATCCCATTGTTTTTCGATACAGAGTGCCCATGACATTGCAATATACCAGGCCTACAAGGATTTCATATTGGCAGTGGGTAATAGATGATATTACTATATTCAAATGGAGGCCATGGTTATAGGTTTCTACATGGTATGATGACCAGTAACAACTATTTTTTGCTTGACAGACCTACTACATCTAGAGGTGGGAGCACACGATGGTTGAGCGATACCTTCTTGACCGTGTTTCTTGATAGTTTGGGGAGACTCAGGATGTTCCTCCACAGGATTACATAACTATTTTAATGAGATCCTAGAGAGAGGTTGAGTGGGGACACTAGATTGATCCTATAATGGTTATCAATGAGTTCAAGCAATTGATTCCTCAGCCCTGGGCTTATGATCGGAGATTTAAAGATTGAGGGACTACTGTAGGATACAATGCATGGTGGAGACCACCTACTCACTTGACAGACCTAACGAGAAAATAACCTAGTGGGAGAGGTAGGGGATGTAGATGAGGTCAGGGTAGAGGCCGAGATGGAGGCTAACAACAGCCCAAGCAGCAACCAGACCAACAAAGGTTACAGGTCCAAGGAAGATAGGGTAGGCAGGGTAGGATCAGGATCACCAAAACTTGGGACAATAGTAGTGTGAGAAGCCACAACAGCCACAGGGGCTAGACCCTAGAAATGGGAAAATACAGGCTCTTAAAATAGAGAGAGACAAACTACGCCAGCAGATACAAGTGATGACAGTGGAGAAATACAGAGAGGTTCAATTGTGAAAGCAATTTCCCTAAGAGATTGGGTGACACCAGCAACTTGAGGTCATCGTGGTTGTATCTGCTCAGTTGTACAGGGAGGCAATTACAGAGGTTGCATATTACATGATGCACTACCACAGATATGTCCCTTGAGAGATGAGGCAACCTGACTATTCATAGAGGAGAGAAGTTGCCCCAAGGGCATATGATGGGTAGTCATCAGTCAAACAACACAAGGAGGGACAGAGTAGCGAGTAGCCTAAGCATATCTTGTAGACACCTTTTTGATGTATCCCCTATAGATACACATTCATAGGCTGATTTTTTATAGCCTCTTGTTTATTGCACATTTGATGATATTTATACACACTGATTCAGATATTGTACCATGACAACCATTTTTTGATATATATATGAGATGATACGGATTTTTGATGCGATGCCTTTTATTTCATGCTTTATGGATGTATGAATGCATATGATGTGATGTGATGCACTTCTTTTATTTATGTTTATGTGATATTTATGTTTATATATGTATGGGATGCATATCATGTTCACACCTTGACATACAAAAACCTCATTGGAATGTAGTTTAGAAGTCTAGAATATTTCAGACCAAAGCATACACAATAGTAAACAATTTACCCTAAACAACCTCCCCACACACAACTAAACAAGTATGTGCCAAGATTATTTTACAAGAATATCCACAAGCACAACAAATGAAAGATAATGATCAATGCCCCATTTCTTTCTCTCTAAATCATTGAGACATCATCGAGAGGTCCTTGGAATAGGTCAACAAAATAAATCATAAGAGAAGATAAAAAACAAATAGTCAATATTGTCTATATCTCTTGCCAACTTAACATAGCTAATGTGATTTATGATATTGATGACCATTGTTAGATGGATGCATCCTAAGACATATTTAACAGATGTTTTAACTAAGACTAGGTGTGTGATAGGTCATTGATATAAATGCCATTGACTCATTTTCCTATGATCTAGACTCTATATTTTGACTTCTAGGTTCCCACTTTATGACTTGTGATCCTCATTTTCTACTTGTTTTACCAAAGTTTGAAGATGACGAATGATTTATTATGGATGAATGTTTATTGTGGGTGAAAGCGAAATGGGATGGATGATTTTGGACTTTTTGGAATATTTTAATTTTTGTGGTGTTTTGAAAATGTTTTGAGGTTGTTTTTGATCTTTTCGAAAGTTTATGTGATTTTTTTATTATTATTATTATTTAAGGTTGTTTTAGGGATTTTCAAGTTTTCCAATATTTTGGGGTTTTTTGAGATTTGAACAAGAACCTAAACTAAAAGACTATCCTAGGGGCCTCAGGGGCTAATCAAAGATGAGTCTTTCCTATGTTATACACGTACAGACCACATAGTTCAATTTGACTTATTATTGATGAGATATGAACAGTTGATGGATTGCCTGTTTATTATTATTCACTACTAACCTAAAGTGTCTCGAGTGAACATCAATGATGGCATTGCCTATGTTTAAGCTCAGAGATAATGTCTTTCGACATGGTTCTATTTTTGGATTTTTGATGTTTTGACCTTTTTAGGGATTTTGATGTGTTTTGGATGTTTTGTATTTTGACTTTACAATTTTTTGAATATTTTTAGATTTTAGCTGTACATGATTTTGACGTTTTTGTATTTTTGGACTTTTGCAAGTGTTTTTGGGTTTTAGTTGTACAAGATTTTGATGTTTTTGAATTTTGATGAGGTTTTATGAATGTTTTTGGGATTTTCAGTGGGATATTTCCAATAACCTTAGGATATACAAGAACCCAATCTGATCCAGAATGAATTGCCCCTAGTATGATGCAATAGACTACCTTGATATAGGCAAGACAAAATGGCCTTAGGAATATGCCAAGTGGTACTAAAGGGAATATGATACTTCAAAATATCAAGCTATGATGCAAATGTGGATGGGTGATGGAATAAATAGGACAAATGATGCAGTGGATGAATGTGATGCAAAGAATGATAAGCTAAAGAGCCAAAGATAAATTGAGGTGCTTATTTACACAAGGTGCCTATTTCTAGGCTTTCACCAAGGTACTTTCCCAAAGCGCCATCGAAGTGGTTTTCACAAGAGGATGTTTTTTTTTCTTTACTATTTTCAATCCTTTTTCTTATTTCTTTTGGATTTTTACCATTTTTTGGGTATGTGCAGGATCATGGTATGCCAAAAAGTGGCAATATTTGTAGGGTATGTGGCTGATGACTTTTTTTTCACCCAAAATTAATGAAATGAAAAGGGTTTTAGAGGAGATTCTCAGCTTTCCAAATATATAAATTATGATTTAATTTGAATTTAATAAATAATTATTATTCATTTTCTATTAGAATTACGACTAAAGTCCTGATCGATAGGCTGATTGAAAAACATCTATAACTTTCAAGCGGTATCATATTTTTTGAATCGAAACATGCGTCACATTCTATGCTTTACATACTATAGGATTAAAAAAAAAATTAAATTTCATGAATTTTGACCAAGTTAAGGTGGTGAGACGGAGTTTTTATATTTTCTAAAAGTTGTAATAAAAAATTCATAATTAATTATTTACTTAGAAAAATTACAAAAAATATGCATCACATCCATACATGAGTCTTCTACTTATATATAAAATCTTACAAAAAATATTATCATTTTATTATGGTTAGGGTGGTCAGACGACACCTACTTCTTATTTTTTCCCTAAAATTTAAGTACTCTGCATTGAAATTTCAAATTTTCACCAAATAGATTTTATTTATTTTTAAATAAACCTAGTATTTTAGAAACTACATTCAATTTTCTACAAATTCTATTCTTACATATTTTTTAAATAATATAGATAACTTATTCAAATATTTACGTCAAGTTTCCTAACACTGATTTTTCTGAATTTTTTGCCACTTAAGGGCCTATTTGGCATACCATGATCCTGCACATGCCCTTTTGATTTTTATTTTTTTTTACAATTACACCCAAGTCAACCCTAGGCATAAATTGTTTTAAGATGCAAACTGGTGATTGTTTCCCACAAGGGTTCGATAGGCCCAAAGGGTAGGATTTAACTGCATATACCAGTCATGGCTAGTTTCATTGACTATTTTCTTTAAGATCTTCAAAATGGTCTTGTTTGTAGCCTTCACTTGACTGTTGCCTTGGGGGTAATAAGGGGTGGAGAATTGATGTTGCATGTTGAATTTTTGACATAGATCTCTCGCCTCCTAATTCTTGAAGGGTGCTATATTATCAAAAATAAGGGCTTGTGGAACACCATAATGATATATAAGATAATTCAGGATAAACTTGGCATTTTACTTCCCTGTTATGTAGGTCATAGGAATGGCTTTCACCCACTTGGTAAAGTACTCAGTGGTTGTGATGATCAATTTATGGCCATTAGATGAGGTGGGAGTAATTTTTTCAATGAGGTCAAGCCCCCGTCATGAGAAAGGCTAAGGTGTGACCATTGGTTGGGTATGTGCAGGATCATCATGGAAAAAACTGGCCCTTAAGTGGCAAAACATTCAGAAAAATTAGAGTTAGGCAACTTGACGTAAAAATTTGAATAAGTTATCTATATTATTTCAAAAATGTGTAAGAATAAAATCTATAGAAAATTGAATTTAGTTTCTAAACTAATAGGTATGCTTAAAAATATAAATAATCTATTTGGTGAAAATTTGAAATTTCAATGTAGTGGTACTTAAATTGGGAAAAAATAAGAAGTAGGTGTCTTTCGACCACCCTAACCACAATAAAATGATAATATTTTTTATAAGATTTTACATATAAGTAGAGGACTCATGTGATGATGTGATTCATATTTTTGTAATTTTTTCCAAGTAAATAATTAATTATGATTTTTTATTACAAATTTTTAAAAATATAAAACTCGTATGTCTAACCACCATAACTTGGTCAAAAATTCATGAAATTCAAATTTTCTTTCCTTAATCCTATAGTATGCAAAGCATAGAATGTGTACATGTTTTGAATTCAAAAAATGTGATACCGTTGAAAGCTATAGATGTTTTTCAATCAGATGTTTAAAGCTTATTAAATTCAAAGTAAAGCAATTTATATCGATGGAAAGCTGAGAATCTCCTTTAAAAACCCTTTTCATTTCATCAATTTTGGGTAAAAAAATAGTCGTCAGCCACATACCCATCATATTGCCACTTTTTGGCCCATCATGATCCTGCACATACCCGGTTATAACTCCTTAGTTGGAGCATGAATAAGATCTCCATTTTCTTGACAATGGACACACTTCTGCACGTATTGATGCGATTATCTTTCCATGGTTGGCCAATAATACCCTTTCCTCAATAGTTTCTTAGCTAAAGTCATACCACTAAAATGGGAACCGCATATGCCATCATGTTCTTTTGTTAAGGTGGTCAAGGCTTCCTCTTGGTTGAGAAATCATAGTAATTTCCCCTTGATGCTTCTGTGGTATAGGGTATCACCTAGGATTTTGAATCAAGATATTGTTTTAACAAAGGTCTTCTTAAGGTTCGAGGTGATATCAGATGGGAGGGTACCTCTATTAAGATAGGTGAATATATTGTGATACCATGGGGAACCAGGACCAACGATTACAAACGCAAATTCAGATTCGAGGATTTTGAAAGCTAGTACGAGAAGTTGTTCTACCAAGAATTCAAATTAAATGACATTGTGTGGCATGCCTAACAATGATCCAATTGTCGCCATGGCATTTGTTGCTAGATATTGTTCACACAAGGTATTTTCTCAAAGGTCGTGTCTATGAAAATGTCCTTAAGACTTTCTACCATCTTGTAAGGAGTATTTTAACATCCTTAGTTTCATATTCATCGTTGACTTGGTTGACAATCATCTATGAGTCTCCATAGACCTTTAACTTTGGTATCTACCATTGGACTGTTATGCTTAACCATGTTATTAGAGCTTCATACTCAGCAATATTATTAGTACATGGAAATGATAGCTGGTATGACTTTGGGATACAATCACCTTGATGGGTGATAAAGAGGATACCTACTCTTGATACATGTTGGGTATAGGATCCATCGAAGTACATTTTCCATTAATCCACTGCATGAGGGAGATACACTAGCTCATCAAGAAATTTAGATATCAAAGGATTCTTTGCATAGATAGGTGCTTCTTCCAGTTGGTCCACGATCCTTTGATTTCCTTGCACTCTACATACTCTATGTCAAATTTAGTCAAGATCATTACCCATTTGGACATTCGCTTGGTGATAGTTTCTTTAGATAACATATATTTGAATGGGTCAATCTTAGCGATAAGCTTGATTTGGTGCGACAACATCTAATGTCTAAAATTTTGTGAAGAAAAAAGCACTGCTAAGCATGCCTTCTCAATGGATGAGTAATTCATTTCATAGCCTACCAAAGTCCTGCTGATGTAATAGATGGCTCTTTCGTTTCCCATTTCATCATGTTGGGCTAGGAGAAAACCTAGAACTACTGATGTTGTTGAGATATATAGGATTAATGGCTTGTTTGGTATCAATGACATGAGGCATTAATAGGTAGTCCTTGATTTTCTAGAAGGCTTTATCACACTTCTCATCCCACTTATAAGTTATTCCTTTATGGAGAAAATGCGAGAAAGGGTGGATCTTGTCTGATAATTGTGTTATGAATCTCCTAATGGATTACAATCTTCCTTGTAACCCTCTCATTTGTTCAATGTTTGTGGGGGTTCCATGTCATATATTACTTTCACCTTTGCTAGATCTATCTCAATCCCTCTTTGTGAAACAATGTAGCCAAGAATATTTCTTGAGGTAACCTTGAAGACACTTTTTTGGGTTCAAGCATACTTTATACTCTTCGAGCCTATTGAAGATAGGTCCCAATACCTCTATGTGGTCACTCCTTTTATTTGACTTGGCCAAAATATCATCCACATAGTCGTCGACTGTTTTGTGGATCATATCATGAAAGATGAGGGTCATTTCTCTTTGATAGGTCACTCCTACGTTCTTCAACCCAAATGATATCATGTTCCAACAATATGTTCCCAATGGACAAGTGAATGCAATTTTGTGTTGATCCTCCTTGGTGATCATGATTTGATTATAGCCTAAAAATTTGTCCATGAATGATAGCATTTCATGTCCATTTGTTAAATTAATGATGATGTCGATGTTAGGAAGAGGGAAATCATCCTTTGGACATGCTTTCTTCAAGTCTTTGAAATACGTGCATATTCTAATGCCCCCAGTGGGTTTAGAGAGTGGTACCTGGTTGGAAACCCACTTAGGATAGTGAATCAGTCAGATAAATTTGATGTCAAGAAGCTTTTGTAACTCAAGTTTCACTAAGAGTTCTTTTTGAGGGTGCATCTTTCTTAATTTTTACTTAACTGGTTCGGCCTCAGGATAAACTGCTAAGTAATGCACAACCACCTCAGGATCAATCCCTGGAACATCCATGTATGACCAAGCAAAGTTTTTCCTTCTCTATTCCAAGAATGTTACGAGGTTTTTCTATTCTTCATCTAACAAAGATTTAGCGTAAAAGGTTATCTTTGGTGCCTCATTGTTCCTACATTCACTAGGGTGGGCTTTTCTGCTAGCACTATTCATTTTTCTAGATGCATTACACTAAGGGGTAAATTGAATCCTTCATACTTGGGCACCTTAGAGAGGTTTTCACCCTCGAATGTGTCCTTTCCTTTTACTATTTTTAGATTAGAAAGTGAAAAACTATGGTTTTCCTTCAAAGTTTTGCATGTTGTTTCCATGTCGTCAATTTTGTTACTAAAAGATTCAATCATCTCCCCATAGTACGCCTGTGTGTCGAGCTCTATATAAAATCCTATTATGTGATCCCCATATGGTATGTTTTAATGATGTCCCATGATTTCTGAGATTACTTCATTTTTTTCAAATAGATCTAGAATTGGTGGTCCACGTTAGTCCCAATCGATGAGTTGGGGTTATACTAGGCTTATTGCAGTGGTTTGGTTGTTTGGGGTGAAATATGTTATGGATATCATAAAGAGAGAGCTATTCTCAAATAGTTCAACAACCTCAAGAGAGAAGCCATCTAGGGTAGTGTCACAAGATGTGGGTAACCAAGAGGAAGCCTCAACCCTTTTATCAAAAGTACCTTTTCCAATAAGGGTAACCTTGCCAATAGTACATCCTAGGTGAAGATTCTTTGGACATCTTTCAAGAATGATGGGTTCTATCAATCTATTTTCATTTTGACCTAATTTCTCATTCTTGTTGTACACCCATCCCTTCATTAGCTACAAGCGGGTATGTGCAGGATCATGGTATGCCAAAAAGTGGCAATATTTGTAGGGTATGTGGCTGACGACTTTTTTTTCACCCAAAATTAATGAAACAAAAAGGGTTTTTAGAGCAGATTCTCAGCTTTCCAAAAATATAAATTATGTTTTAATTTGAATTTAATAAATAATTATTATTCATTTTCTATTAGAATTACGACTAAAGTCCTAATCGATAGGTTGATTGAAAAACATCTATAACTTTCAAACGGTATCATATTTTTTGAATCCAAAACATGCGTCACATTCTATGCTTTACATACTATAGGATTAAAAAAGAAAAATTAAATTTCATGATTTTTGACCAAGTTAAGGTGGTCACACGAGTTTTATATTTTCTAAAAGTTGTAATAAAAATTCATAATTAATTATTTACTTGGAAAAAATTACAAAAAATATGCATCACATCTGGACATGAGTCCTCTACTTATATATAAAATCTTACAAAAAATATTATCATTTTATTATGGTTAGGGTGGTCAGACGGACACCTACTTCTTATTTTTTCCCTGAAATTTAAAGTACTCTTGCATTGAAATTTCAAATTTTCACCAAATAGATTTTATTTATTTTTAAATAAACCTAGTATTTTAGAAACTAAATTCAATTTTCTACAAATTCTATTCTTACATATTTTTGAAATAATATAGATAACTTATTCAAATATTTATGTCAAGTTGTCTAACACTGATTTTTCTGAATTTTTTGCCACTTAAGGGCCTGTTTGGCATACCATGATCCTGCACATGCCCAAGCCTTTACTATCATCTTCCATGGGAAGAGTGGGCATGGGTTGGTCATCATGATAGAGTATCTTAGAGACATCTCCCTCATTGAAATATTATTTTTTCAAATCCCCCCACTTGGTGAAGGTGGTAGATGCAACCTTTAATGTTTTGGCCACTTTGTTGATAGGTGTGGGTTTCCCATGATATTTGGGAGAAAGAGGTAGGTTTCCCAACTCAAAAGTTTCCTTTAGTTTATAATCTCCACAACCATCATCCTTGATCACTACTTTGATGTCGATAATGTTTTGCACAATGGGTGTTTTTGTTTTTGAGGTAGATGTAAGGGATGATGGGTCAACAAATGGGGAGGAGGATGTAGGCCCTTCATCATTTTTAGGGATTTGGGGTATTTTGTAAAAACTGGCCTCAAGGTTCTTGTAGTAGTAAAAAGGATTAGGATCTCCAAGTATGGTAACTTCTTTGTCCTCAAAAGGAAATTTTACACATTGGTGATAGGTTGAAGCTATAGCTTTTATGGCATGAATCCATGGTCAACCAAGCAAGATGTTTTAGGGGATATCAAGGTCTAACACTTGGCATGTGGTCTTAGCAATGATGGGTTCCATTGGATCATTAGCATGATGATGCCTTGTGATACTCGTTCTTGATCATCATATGCCCTAATGATTGTACTCTTTGTTTTCTTAATAGTATCCTTTGAATAACCCAAGTTCTTGACCAATTGAAGGGTGCAAATGTTAAAACTGGAACCTCCATCTACTAAGACTCTTTTAACCTTGTTCTTATGAACAATGACCTCAAGGTGTAAACCACGGTTATGAGATGGCTATGATGGTAGGTCTTGTTCCAAAAAGGTGAGAAGATGAGGGATAGTGATATGCCCTACCATAGCTTGAAACTACTTTGTATCAATATCTTGAGGGATGGATGATGTAGATAAATATTTCTCTATGATATCCCTATGTGCAGAGGATAGCTTCAATAGTTCTAGAATAGAGATTTGTGCGAGGATTTTCTTGAGATGATCTAGGAGACTATATTTTCTAGGGTTTAATGTTGGAAATGTAGGTTGTGCCATAGGTTGAGATGAAGCTCCTTGGATGGTGACCTTGTCACATTGTGTGGTGACTCCACATTTTTCATTAGTTCCTTCGATGGTAACAACTATGATGAAATTTTCACAAGAGGCGACTACATTGGAATATACATGTTGCACGTTATTGTATGTATTCCCTTTAACAGTGGAATTCCCTTCATTGTGATCTGGCATAGGGTTCTTGTATATCTTGAGCCCCTGGTTACTAGTTGGTACTTCAACAAATATGTCTCCATTCTTGATAAGATATTGCATAACATTCTTTAGTTTCATGCAGTTTGATGTTTTGTGTCCTTTGATTTTGTGAAAGTCACAAAGATCCTTTTTGTTGTACCTAGGTGGTTTATCCTTTGGTTCTTGGTAGTTTTGGAAATTGGGTAGCATTATCAAGTTTGACTCTACCAATTTCTTCGTGATAGTTTCAATAGGTTCCACCAACTATGTGTATTTGTGTTTTGGGTAGTTATTCCTATTGGCGGTTTGTCTTTGTTGAGTTTTGGTGGTATTGAACTAATTATTCTATGGTGGTGATGGTGTTTTCTATACAGTTTGTGTGATGTTTGGTTGGTTCTAGTGTTTTTCCTAGGAGCACTTATGACCACTTTAGCATCCACCACACCATCATTTGTCATGTTTTTGTTCTTAGCCTAGACACGAGGCTTGTCGTTTGAACTGGTTGATGCGAGGTTTTCTTTGTATGCTTGGGTATTTCCCTATGAGATTAGGGCTCTCTAGATGTTAAGGGCCCTAGGGACAATCTCATCATAAGTGGTGCTACATTGCATCTTTAAGTTGAAGGATATATCTAGATCAACATTTTCTATAATAATCCCCACTTGTTCATTGGGAATGGGCAACTTGCTCTTATTGGATCTTTGTCTCCATCTTTGCAAGAAATTAGTGAAGGATTCTCCTTTATTTTTCTTGTGAGTGTACAAATATTCTAAGCTCACGTCCATGTCAAGATTGAAGGAGAAGTGATCTATGAATTTATTGGTGATTTATTGGAAAGTTTTGATATTGAGAGGCAACTATGAAAACCAAGTAATGGTTGGGCCCGTCAAGCTTTGTGGAAAGAGGTGCATCAAATAGGAATCATTGTAGGAAACCTCCACACACATGACATTGAATTCTTTGATGTGATCCACAAGATTTCCTCTCCCTTTGTATTTATCAAATTTAGGGACCTCAAAACCGAGAGGGAAAGGTACCATTGCAATTTTTTAATTGAAAGGATATGGACATAAGTTTTATTGTGTATGGGCCTTATTTGTCTTGCCCATTTGAATAACTTGCATTTGTTGCATTATCACCTTGAGTTGTGATGCTACATCTTCTTACGGGTTTTCCAAAGTAAAATATGTTGTGTATTGTGGGATGGGAGATGGATTATACGTGGGATTTTGATATGATAAGGTGTTGTACAGTGTGTATGGTCATGTAGGATATTGTGAAGGTGATGGTGGTGGAGGTGTATGTGCTCCTAATGTGTTTGTATTGACAAGGTTTTGTTGAGGGTTATAGTATAAATCCTGTTGTTGTTGTTCTTGTGCGAGGACTTGTTGTTGGGCATACTATTGGGCTAGCAAGGCTTGTTGTTGGTCTTGTTGTTGTTGTTAGGCCACTAGGGTTGCTTGTTGCGCTTGTTGTTTTTTTTGTGCGGCTAAGGATACTTGTTGTGCTTGTTTTTTTCATTGGGCATATTATTGTTGTTGCACCACTAAGGCTTGTTGTTGTTGTTGTTGTTGTGTAGCTAAGGCTCCTTGTTGGGCTTACTATTGTTGTTATGCAGCTAAAATTGCTTGTTGGGATTGTTGTTGTTGTTGTGCAACTAAGCCTTGTTGTCGAGTTTGTTTTTGTTGTAGGGCTTATTGATAAGCATGTTGTGCTTATTTCAAACCTAGAGGATATGCTTGCAATGTAGGATTATTTGGTTGTTGGGACATTTGCGATAGGATTTGGGTGTTTATGGTTTGAGTGGCTTGTGGGTTGATGATGAGAGGTTAGTTGTTGCCTGGGTTAAACATTCCTTGTAAAATGGTGGATTGGGATGGAGGAATGTAAGTTTGACGTCCCATTTTATTTTTTATGATGTGGGGGACCAAGGGTAAAGATGATGATGGTGCCATTTGGTATTGCAATAGTAATGGAACATTCAAACCTTGAAATTGATTAAAAGGGTTCCCTTGATCAATGGGTAGGGGTTCCCTTGTTGTATTTGAGGTGGGACCAAGGTATTACCTTGGTTGATGGGGTTTGTGACCAAGGTATTGTTTTTATTTGGGTTGGAAATGGATGGGATGGATGTGTTTTGTGAAACCAATGGGATGAATGAACCAATGGGGTGGTTGGATGAAGATGTCCCTTATTATGTTAAGGGTTGATTTTATGGAAGGGTGTTGACATGCCCTTATTGGTCTATTTGAGACACTTGGTCTACACTACCTTGCATGGCATTGGGCACACTTGTGGTACTTATGGAGATGGATGAAAATGGTTTCCCTTGAAATGTCGAGGTTATCATGGAGTTATGGAGTGTAAGTGGTTTATATGGATGTAGGGGGTGCTTAGAAATGGTAGGAGCACCAAATGTAGGTGTCCAAGTGGTGTTTTGGGGAGGATTGGTGTTTAGAGTACCCATAAGTGTGTTTCTTGCCAAAGGAAGAGTGTGACCAAAGTCTTTAGCAAGACTAGTTACAAGAATAGGAGTGATTTAACCCTCAACCCTATACCCTTAAAGCCTAATCCCTCAAACCTTAAACCATCAACCCTTAATCCGTAATACCTTAAATCCTCAACCCTTAAACCCTAATCTCTTAAACCCTCAACCCTAATCACTCAACCTCAAACCCTAATCCTTATCCCAAAACCCTCAAACCTTAAACCCTAATCCCTATCTCTAAACCCTCAACCCTAATCCCTCAACCCTATAACGTAAAACCCTAATATTTTAACCCTCAACCCTTAAACCCTAATCCCTTAAACCCTCAACCCTTAAAACCTAAACAGGGTTAACCCTTAAACTCTAAAACCTTATACCCTATTCCTTTAACCCTCAACCCTAAACCATTGACCTTATACCTTAAACCCTTAATCCATCAACTATCGACCCTTAAACTCGTAAACCCTAAATCCTCTATCCTATACATTAGACCCTCAACCTTAATCCCTCAACCCTATACCTTAAACCATTAATCCATCAACCCTCAACCCTTAAACCCTCAATCCTATACCCTTAAATCCTAATCCCTCAAAACTTAAACCCGCAACCCTAATCCCTCAATCCTATACCTTAAACCCTTAATCCATCAACCCTTAACCATAATCCCTCAACCCTATACCTTAAACCATTAATCCATAAACTCTGAACCCTTAAACCCTCTACCCTATACATTATACCCTCAACCCTTAATCCCTAATCCCTTAAACCCTCTACCCTATACATTAAACACCTAACCCTAATCCCTCGACCCTATACCTTAAACCCTTAATCCATCAACACTCAACCCTTAAACTTGTAATCCCTCAACCCTCAACCCTCAAACCCTCTACCCTATACATTATACCCTCAACCCTAAACCCTCAACCCTATACCCTTAAAGCCTAATCCCTCAAACCTTAAACCCTCAACCCTTAAACCCTAATCCATTAATCCCTCAACTCTTAAACCCTCAACCCTCAAACCTCACCCCTCTATCTTATACATTAAACCCTCAACCCTATACTGTAAACCCATAATCTCTTAACCCTCAACCCTTGAAACTTAAAACCTTAACCCTTAAACTCTAAACCCTTAAACCCTTAACCCTCAACCCTAAACCCTACAACCTCAACCCTCATCCTTATACCCTATACCATCACCCTTTGTACCCTAAACCCAAAACTTGTACATACATACATACATACATACATACATACAATCATACATGCATACATGCATATAGGCATGTATACATACATACAAGCATAAATTCATACATACATAGGTACATACATCTAGGCATACATACATACATACAAGCATGCATACATACATACATACATAAATGCATACATACATACATATACATGTAAGCACACAAACATACATACAAACATACATATGTATCAAACATAAATTTAACAAACTTGCACAAAAATTATTTCACGTAAGACATAAACACACTTGTGTTATGCCTCACTTTGGGAAAGACAAAGAAAAAATAAGCAAAACATGTCAAAACTATGAAATAATGTGAGATTGTGTTATAACGTGCTTCTGTTATATCTTGCTTTGGGAATCCCCAAGCCTTAGGCTTGGATTTGATTTGGATTTACAACCCAAAGGCTTGGAGTACCTTCCCAACCTCCAAAGACATGATTTTTCATATTCTACAAATTTTGACATAATCTCGTTTGTGGCAATCATCAGGTTTGCACATGTTTCAAGGTTGAGTAAATCGAACACCTCGGTAATGTTAGGCTCTCTCTTAGCTATTTAACAATGTAATTTTTTCACATTTTGACTATGTTAAGGCTTTCATATTTAATTTCTTTTGTTTGTGTGTTTTTTGTCAAAACCAATGTTTGGTATTTTTACCTATTTTTTAACTATTCATTGAAATTTCAAATAAATTACATTTTTATAAACTAGAATCCATTCTACGCATATTTTTAAAAAATGATTTTTCATTAGTTTTCAAAAATTATAGGAGTGCCACAACCAAATTTCTATTTTTTCAGGATGTGTCCACTTTGAAAATTAGTAAAATATCATATATTCATTAAAAAATTATTAGAAAATCAGGCGTAAACTACATGATGTTAGCTAATTTCTCATTCAAGAAATTTTGAAAATTCCAAAAAAAAGTTAACATTTTGAGGGAGCCACAACAAACATTATGCTATGTCTTTTGACAAAAACAACACCAATTTATATGGCTCCCTTATTCGAACCCCTTAATCTCTACCATTTTTGAAAAAAATAGTAGTTTAGAAAGTAGACTCGGAGCACTATGATCCTTATTTTTGTTGCATCTAAATTTTTTGAGTGTAACCATCCTCAATTTCTCATCCAAGGTTAGTATTTCCTGATTTCAGAAAAAAAGTGGTCACTTAAGACCCCCTTTAGGCCTCCCATCTTTTGCACTTACCCTGTGAAAATACTCTAATGGGAGATATGTCTAAGGGGGAGTTGTTATATATTTGCATTCATGATTATTTTTATTATAATCGGTTCAAATTAGTTCAATTGATTGGTACAGGATTGGTTTAGTTGGTACATAGCATAAATTGGAGCATGAATTGGTACAGAACATTCTGAGAATTTAGTTTTGTCATCAATGATAAAGGGGGAGATTGTTGGCATAATGTTTTCATTGATTTCAAAAGGTGTCATTGATGTCAAAGGGAAAATCAATGGAAGCATGGATGTCATTGAATATTAGCAGATTAATGTCTAGAAGAATTGGCAAAGATTGATGGAGGGGATAACATGTTTTACAATTATTGCAATGTTGCTCAAAAGTTGCAAAGTTGCCATGAAATGTTGTAATGTTTTTATAGAGGTTACTGCTAGAGGTTAGAGGATAAAACTAAGCCTTGATTCAATATGGGTTTTCCGAGAGATCTCCATTGATGTGATTTGTAGATCATGAAGAAAAAAATGGTGCTCAAATTTTTTTTATGTTTTCTCTCAAATAGAATTAGGGTTTTATAGTTAAACCCTAAATGTTGCAGTCATGTAGATGAACATATTTTATCTTATGATATTGACTATGTACAGGTGATTCCAAATTGCTTAAGTCATAACTTAAGTGCTTTGTGTCATCAAGGTGACTGACCCCTTTACCTAGCACTTTCGATTGTTGGCATTTTTGGTGGTTCTCAAAACCTTGTTAGTCTTCACCTCTGTGGTGGTGTCAGTATTCATGGTGATTCTCAGAACTTTGATGGTCCCTACCATTGGCCAGAGTGTTAGCATTTGATGTTAGTTTCAAAACCTTTGTCGACCTTTGAAGTAGTTATCAAAACCTTTGTCCTTCCTGTCGATGGCTATGTGGAAGTTTGTGAGTGCATTGCCATATTCCTTCACATTGTAGTTTATGTACTATAGCAACCATGTTTATTTGCGATGTGTGATATGCCCTCCAAAGAAGATAAATCATGTGCATCTATGTTTTAATATCCAATAGCTATCACTTCACTACTTCACATTACTCTTGTGAAGAAAAAGGATGGTGTGCAATCAACGATATGTGATAAGCTCTTTAGAAGATCAACGATGGAGGTTCAAGAATGGTGATCAGATGGCTATTTGTATTTGTTCTTCACAACATTATTTGTATCTACTTCGACAACATAATTGTGATATGCGATCAATGATTGAGATTAAATGAAGAAAGATCCAATGGTCATTATGTCATTGCTTCACATCACTATTGTGAAGCAAGTTGAAGGTAGTCAATTTTTGATGTGTGATGAAAGTGGATGGTGATGTCAAAAATAATAGATAGCAAAATGATATTGTATCACTCATGTTATTCATAACATGGTTGTGAATAACATTGTGCCAAACTAAAATGTGATACACTAAAGGGTTAATATGAAGACATGGTGGGTTCACTATTCAATTAGTGATGGAGTGATAAGTTGGACATGCATTCAAAAAGATATGTGGAAATGTTTCATTGCATTGCAAGGCTCCTTCACATTGCAGAAGTGATTCTAAGAGCCCAAAGCATTAGTGTGATAGTTATATAGGATGCAATAGAGATCAATGGTTCACATTTAAAGAAGATTGATCGAACGATGATTGCAAGTCATCTTCAGATTATATAAATTGAGGTTGATTCCCTAAGTCAAGTTGTGATATGTAAAGTGGGTGTGATGGAAATCTAATGGTTGTGTTTAAAGATGGAAAGGATAAAGGATGATTGATGGATCGTGGCATGAAGATCAAAGATCGATGGACAAAAATTAAGATCCTAAATGGCTATGATAGTATGAACGAGGGTTCGGTTTGGTAGCCAACACAGTGTATAAATTTAATTTGTTTACCTGTTCCAATGACAATTTAATTAGTGATATGATTTGCAAGGCGACGTAACAATAGCATGAGATGACCAAATAACAGATACCTGGATTGGTCACACAAGATACAACATTTAATGTGTATCCGATCTAGGGTTTCCAGATTGCTAAAATTAGCAAATGGAAAAGAATCTGGATGGTGGTGCATTGCTCAAGGCTGGTATGATTATTAAAGAATGTAAGAGAAAATAAGATAATCAAAATTTTGTTTGTGTGTTCAAGCAACAAAGTGAATGTGTTAGTGAAGGAGTGGGCAAAGAGTGCACATACAGTGATAGAGTGAAACCCAAAAAAAAGAAGAGATAATCATCAAGGGTTTTCATTCAAGTGTAGAACAGAGAATTGAGTTGTAGAGATTGCAACAAAGATTTGAATAGTCGCAAATAGAGTTACAACATTGAGTTGTATTCAATAGAATAAATTATAATAGTTTCTTTGTAAATATGATTGATGGGTGCCATTAGATAACTGGGTAAGTGCTCAGTGTAGGGAGTTGGTGCTTCCTTGGAGTGGGTGCTCCTAAAACTAGGGGATTGGTGTCTCCTTAGGGTTGGTGCCCTTAAACTTTGTAATTAAAATATTTTCATTGTGAGGTTAGATTAGGATAGTAGATCCTCGTAGCTATTCTCACTGTGGTTTTTTCCATCTCGGGTTTTCCACATACATCTTGTGTTATGTGCAATGAAGAGTTTGATAAATGGTTCTTTTGCCAAAATTTTGTGTAGGTTATAGATCTTATTCATAAAAAAATTCCAACCATAAAATAACTAGTTCACTTGGACCAATTATAGATTGGGTTTTGATAGGAAACTTAGTAGGCTTGATAGGTTTTATATCTCTCTTGATCTACAATTAGGTCAATATTTTAATGTGTGTTGCATAAAAGCGGATTACTACTTGCCTCTCAAATTATTTTCCTATTCTCTACATGTTTTCTAAAAGAATTTCATAAAGTGGATTATAAGTTGTTTTTCAAGCTTAATACTTCACACTTGAAAATTCCTTCTTATGTTACTTCATTGTTTGGCATTTGGAAGTCTATTCCCAAACTTAAAGAAAGAGAATCTTATAGGGAATGGTGATAGGATACTATTTCTTAATGTGTTATTTTCTTAAGATCCTTTAGAAAAACACTAGCATGGTAGCGAAAACATAAAGATATATCTATCAAAGGTAAACTTGAACTCAATGGAAGTATGCTTAACTCAAACCCCAATAATATTTATATCCAACCATCTATAACTGCTATTGAAACATGACTGTGAAATCTTGATATGTATAAAGGGAAAGAGGCCAAAATTAGGGCTAGATTACATTAGAAAAAGGAATGAAATAGAGACACCAAATATTTCTTCAATTACTTAGACCTATGACATTTGTGAAATCATTGGTTCCTATGGATCTTCTTGTAAAACTTTGTGCTCCTCTTCGATGAAACTTCTTCAAGGATTGGCTATGGATTGAGAAATATCCTTTTTCCTATTTTCCTTTGAAGAAGATTTGTTTAAAACTCCTCCCAAATATGGAATTAAACCCAATACTTAACATCAAATGGTGTTGCAAATTTCAAGAAATGAAATGGAAGAACCTAAGTGCTCAAATCTAAAGGTCTAAAGTGGAAGAAAATGCTCAAATTCTAACACAAAAATCTTGCACCATAGATTACTAGTGGAGGATAAATTGAAATATTTAAAGATTTAGCCAACCAAGTATCGTCTTTTCCAATATATTGAAATCTTAAAACATTTTTTTGGGGCTTTATTTGGGAAAAGAAAAAATGGAATGCTATATTTGGGCATGTGCAGGATCATGGTATGCCAAAAAGTGGCAATGGAGGAAAAAATACGTGTTTCTACGACTCAAAAATGCGAAAATGGTGAGTTGACTTTTTGGAGCTGGGGTGACTACCGAGGCAGAGGGAAAACTTAGTTTTAGGAATCGAATATCCGATCCAAATCGGATATCCGATTTGGATCGGATATCCGATTTTGTTCAGTGTATAAACAAATCTCATTCCGACCCAAGCAAAAGGCTAAATCTCATTCCGACACAAGCAAAAGGAATCGGATATCCGATCCAAATCGGATATCCGATTTCGGATATCCGATTTTGGTCAACTGTATATATAAAAAAAAGCCGCGACCAAAACTCATTCATTTTTATTTTCGGCTCATCGGCGGGGGGCGCATAGTGGAGAGCGAAATCCGATATCCGATTTGGAATCCACCTCTATCAGGTAAAATTTTTAATTTTTAATCAAATTTTCAATTAGATTTGTTTATTTTTAATTGATTTTTTTCAAAATATTGTTTTTTGGTAGAAAAAACTAGGGTTTTTTGGTAGATTTGCAAAAAAACATAAAAAATTGAAGAAAAATAGTAAGAAACTACTTTTTTTTAAAATGTAATGGCATTTCCATAGCATACAAACATTGAGAGCAAATAAAATACAGAGTTCAATCCATGAATTATAGAAAATAGATTTTTGTTGGTTATATTCATATGCTGATTACATTGCACAAAACATACTACAACTGCATAAATATCAAATGGTGACAGTTGTCGATGCTACCACATTTTTCATACATGTCTACCAAAGCATTTTATCAAACAGTTCACTACCTTGCTGCTATAGCTAAAACCCTAAAAGCAGACACCTTATGAACAAGTTATGGATGCTTGGAAAAGATCTATCAAAGCATAATGGTAAGCAATAGCATAGACAAGCGTTGAACTATTTCAAAAAATGCCTCAAAGAAATGTGGTCTCATGGTGATGGAATGCCATGACAATCCATAGAAATTTGCTTGTCATGGCATTAGTTATGGCATTCCATCACCATGAGACCACATTTTTTTGAAGCATTTTTTCAAATAGTTCACTACCTTTTCTATGCTACCACATTTTTCATACATGTCTGCAAAAGCATTTTATCAAATAGTTCAATGCCTTCATGCTATGGCTAAAAAGTAAAAACCTCAAATAGGTGCTTTCGAACAAGCTATGGATGCTTGGAAAAAATCTACCAAAGCATAATGGTAAGCAATAGCATAGACCAGAAATGGGTGAATTGTTTGAAAAAATACTCAAAAGAAATGCAGTCTCACATTGATGGAATGCCATGACCAATCCATAGCAAT